>LR880966.1:780843473-780880116 GCA_904067115.1 Aegilops sharonensis
CGAGCGCTACTCATGGACCCGGGTGGTGCGCTAGTGAGTGGGCACGCCTCCAGTCTAGTTGGGGAAGACACCGGCGCAGGAGCATGCCTACCTCGATGAGTGGCGGCAGCGAAGGCTGGCCGAGGAGCGCCGCGAGGGCGAGTACCTCGAGCAGTTCGAGTGTGACGCGGAGGACGAGCGCCGCGAGGCGGAGGAGAGGAGTGCCTTGCCCGCGATGGGCCAGACCAGCCGACAGCGGTACAGCCCGCGGCGGACGACGTCGCTAGAGCGTGGTCGACGGCGTTCCGTTGGGCTGGCCCGGCGCCGATGTTGATCGACCTCACCGGGCCCGACGATGACAACGAGGACGCCGAGGACAGCTCGCCTCCTCGTAGTTTTAAGTTTTATTTAATGTTTTAGTCAATGTAAATGTCGACCCATGGACTCTCGCCGGCGTTTGTGGTCGGCATTAGTATTTAATTAATATTTTTATTTTTTAAAATGTTTGCGGTAGAAAAAATCGTGCAATCTTAAAAGTGGGTCGGGCCAACGTTGGGTGCAAGCGCCGGCACAAAGACGAAAGCGAACATGGATGTCCGTCGGGCCGATCCAGACGGACAAAATCGTTGCCCGTTTGGGTCGACGCGTTGGAGTTGCTCTTAGTTCCTGTCTAAAACAAACAAAAACATGGCCATACCAGCACCTATACCTGGCCATCCCTCGGGCCGGGTCGAGCTTCGGATTGGGCCTAACCAAGCCCGATGCAAAAAACTCAGGCCCGGGCCCGGGCCAGGCGTTGGGCCTTAAAACAGGCCCAAGCCCGGCCCGCCAGTGTAAAAGCCCGCCGGGCCTCTTCGCTAAAGCGCTAATATGGCAGGCCCTGCCCAGCCAGGGCGTCGGGCCTAAAAATAGGCCCAAGCCCGGCCTGGCAGTGTAAAAGCCCGCCGGGCCTCTTCACTAAAGCGCTAATATGGTGGGCCCGGCCTGGCCCAGGTTTCGGGATCAAAATCTAGGCCCGAGCCCGGCCGTGCACAAGGTCGGGCCGACCGGGCCGGGCAACACCCATTTGTTTGTAGGCCGTAGCGCCCATGCAGGCGCAATCCGTAAGCCTCGAGCGTGTTGCCGTTCTCCCATCCCGCCGTGGAACTCCATGCGGCGCGGCACGGTTCAGACGGCGACGTTGGCGCCGCGGCACGGCCGCACAGGCGCGACGGGAGAGCGACTCAGGCGCGGGCTGCGTGCACGTTGCTGGTTTCACCGTCAGCCAGACAGCATGTTCCGTCGCGCCTGCGCAAGGGCGAACAGTCACTTTCAGAATCAGAAGAGACCGCCGCGTGTGCGGTGAGTCACCACGTGTGGATGACTGGATATACGGATGGCTGCCGTACGGACGCGACCTGGCGCCTGGTGAGCATCACATTCACATCACAGCATGTGATTCTGGGCTGGCACGCGCCGGCTAGGACCTCCGTAGCTAGCGCTGGAATCTTCACTGACCGCCGCGGGCAGCCACAACGAGACGGTCCAAAGTACGGCCGTAATTCTGTAATAAGTTCTTGGTTATTAGTCACAGTACCAGCGTGCTCGTACTTGTATTCTTCGGACATTCGTTGAGTTAGTAGTTTTCAGATCAGGTGTGGACAATGAACAGAGGAGAGCATACGTGAGTGCGTGCATGCGTAAATAAATCCTTCGATGTCATTCTCTCCCACGACATGCACCTCGTGAGGACGCACCATCAGTATGTGGGTGATGAAGTTTCCCTACAAGTATTTCCCTTTTTGCGATGGTCCTTACAAGTATTATTTTGGTACATGTACTGCACATTCTCTTCTTTCTCTGCTTTTCTTCCGATGCTATCTGCACTCTCGAGTGCTGATAATTTTTTCGATCAAATCGAGTGCTGATAATGAAAATGGGTAATTAGTTAGTCCCCTTTTTATGATGAATGTGCGCAAATTAAGTTTTCTTTATGTGGACAAATTAAGTACTCTAGTACCAAACCCACAACCCTGAATCGCCATCATTCCTGCCGAATCGTGTAGCGCCACGGCAATACAAGCAGGTTCAAGCATAAGGTTTTGCTTGTTCGTTTCATATGAAACCTAGACGGACGCTCCCACGCTCTTGCTCCTATTCCCGCGCTCCCACGCTTCGCCGGCGGCCACTTCGGCCCCGGCGTCCACCTCCTCCGCGGCGCCGCCGCTCCTCGTCCTGCCTCGCAGCATGGAATCTCTCTCCCCGCCGCCCTTGTCGGGCCGTCCCCGTGCTCTCTGCTGGCAGGAGTCGAGCCCCTCCTCTGCGGGATCTGATCGGGCGGGCTCCCCTCCCCCGTCCTACCGGCAGGTGCTCTACAGCGGGCGCTCGCTCGTCGCACCCCCCTACGCCCCGCAATGTCGCCAGAGCCCCACCTTCTGTCGTCCTCGCGCACCCAGTCTGTGGCCCGGCGCGGCCCGTGGTCTAAGATCCACCGGGTCGTCCTGCGGTGGCGCCTATGGAGCCTCTTCCCGCGGACGGCTGGCAGGTCGTCGGGGGTCGTCACCATCATCCTTGCCCTCGGCGCCGGCCACGGCACCGTCCGTTGTCACCGCCTTCCCCTTCGCCCGTAGCTTCGCCGGCTCGGGCAGTCTGCCCCCGCTGTCTCGACCCCGGCCACCCTCGCATCGACTGTCGGAAGGACGTTCACTGTAAAAGGTGCAGGTTTTTGGACACGTCGCAAGGAACTGCTCGATGTCGCGTCCGTCTTCGCCTGATGGCACGCCGACACCCGCCGCCAAGCGTCCGCGTCTCCCCTCCCTGCGGCCGCCCAGTTCCTCCTCGGCCAGCGTCGAGGGCCCTTGCCGCCCCGCGTCCTCCGGGCCGGCGTCTGCCTCCTGCTTTGAGTCGTTGCAGCTGGCCCCTGAGCCCCCCGCTTCGCCCGTGTTCTCCGGGCTCCCTTGCTCTTCGCTCGCGTCCTCCGGGCTCCCTGGCTCCCCCTCGCGCTCTGCTTCCTCGTCCGCTGCCATCCCACTCTCTGGTCACCCGTCCTTGCGACCGGCTGATGTCGTCTGCTACCTTCCCAGGTCCGGAGAGATCGCCACGGCCGAGATGACGCTTCGCAAGGCTCTGGTTGCCACTGTCGCGGGAAGCCGCTCCGGGGTCTCCTAACGAGGTCACCGCGCTCCTCCGCCGCCAGTTCGACCTGCCGGCTTCTGCCTTCTCTGTCCACCCTCGCCCCCCGGAGGGGTTTATCATTCGGTTCACCGACCGCGAGACGAGGGCTAGGGTGGCGGTCGCCCGTGTCAGTTCGCCCATATTCCGCCTTTTGCTCCATCCTTGGAGCAGCAGCACCAGTGGGGAGCCGGTTTGTGTGGTCTTCCATGTCGACATCGAGATCGTCGCCATTCCAAAGCATGGTTGGCACCGATCCTCGGCGGAGATCCTGCTCTCGCCGTTCTGCTTGATTGAGCACCTCGCTCCGGTGGCTCGTGACGGCCGGGACATGTCGGTGTTCCGCCTCAGCACCTGGACCGCCAACCTTATGCCATACCGAGAGCCTCCGAGCTGCTGTTGCCCGAGCCTGGCGCCCTTGCACCGGACAATGACCCCGACCGTGTCTCCAACTTTGTTGTCAGTTTGATCCGCTTTTTCTGTCTCCATCCATGTCGCCCGCTCTGAAGATTTTCGGCTTCCTGTCATCCCGCCGCCGCCTCCACCTCCGCGTTCTCCGGGCGGGGATGGTGGCCCTGCGCCCGGGTCGCCGCCCCTTCCCCCTCCTGGCCCCAGAAGCACGTCTTCCCTAGCCGTGGCAATGGCGCAGGGAGGTCTGATCACCGCCGGGCCGGTGGCGGGTCCGGTGGGCACCGCCGTAGGCGCGCGCCGCCACCATTCAAAGGCTGGCATGGCATTCTCGGGCCGCACCCTATGGCCGGCCGATGAGGTTGGCATGACCTTTCTGGAGGAGTAGTATTTTGGTTTTTTTTGTTGTAGTTGTTTTTATGTGGTGCTCTTGGACGGCGATCTTTTGATGTGCAAAAAGTAATGGAAAAAAAATGAAGAAGTCAGCGACTGTAGTTTTTTGATGACTTGGTTGAATGAGCTTCACTGCGCCATCACATATCCCCGAAGACATTGGCGTGTCTGCGGACATATGATGATGTTCATTTTAGTGGGACGAAATAACTTTTACATGTGAGATTTACTTTTTTTTGAAAACTTGTCAGATCTAGTGTTAAGAGTTGAGTTGGGGTGTTGGCACCGAACCGTATTAGGGAAACTCCAACGCACGGCCCCAAATCACATGGCCGCGTCTGTTTGGGGGTAAACAGACAGCCTAACGCGTGAGAGCAAATGGACCAATGTCTATTTTCGGTCCGCTTTTGAGTCATTCCCGGCCCAAATTTTGGCCGTCCATGAGTCGATACGGACAGCGCGCGAACGGGCCGGATGCACGCCCTTGTCCTCCCTCCTTTTCGCCCAAAACCCTCCCACACGCCCCCTCCCCTCCCTCCTCCATGGCCGGTGGCCCAACGAATCCCGGTGACCCGTCCGTGGCCGCGCGCCGCGCGGTGAAGAAGAAGGCTATGAAGAAGCCACGGCTGGAGCTCACACCGGCGGATCTCGCCAAGCTCGTCGCCGAATCGGCCAAGAGGATGAACCGGCGGACAAAGGTGGCGGAGAAGAAGGCCGCTGCCGACTATGCCGCCGAGGCGGCCGTGCGGCGTGTCGTGCAGCACCAGGCCAACATTGATGAAAAGGAGTCCGTCGCCGCCAAGGCGCACACCATCCTCATGTTAGGGTTGTGTTGACCCCTGCCTACCATTCTCTCGGTCGCTGCCATGGCCGCGACTAGCACGGGCTCGTGGGCAGTTTATCCTCCAGAGCACCAGTTCTCGAGCTCGTTAGTCGCAGCCGAGATGCCAGGGTCTCGTGCGCTGCCGCTGCATGGCCATGGGCAGACACGGTTCTCTACGTCGTCGGATTGTAGCGTGGTCGCTTCGTGAGGGCATCATCGACCTCAACCTGACGCCGGGGTATAGTGGCGCTGGCTAGCTGTCCGACGAGACGCAAAGGAAGCAACCCCAGACGATTCCTTCGGCCAACATGGTTGGCGCCCGCAAGCTGTTCGAGGAAATACCACAGCCGACGCCGACGGCCGATGGCCGACGACCCTGACTACGCGGCGTTCATGGAGAACAACATCTTCGAGGGCCGTGGCGAGGCCTTCTATGTCGGCGGCCAAGGCCAAACTTTGGATCCCGACGTGACCCAAAGCCTGACGGCCGTGGCCAATATGGTGACACTCAATTCGTCGTCCAATATGATGAAGATGAGGATGATCATGGCAACTCGTGGCATGAAGATGATGACTTGTATTGTGAAGATGAGGAAGAAGAGGTCGACATTGTGGACGAGCCATTGGTGTTCATTGATGAGCTCACCCAAAGAAGGCCCGAGGCACAAAAGAGGAGGCAAATCATTCGCAGAGGATCATACACCCAAGATGAGGACACTTTGATTTGCGGGTGTTGGATGGAGATAGGCTAAGATCCGATGAAAGGTAACGAGCAAAAAGGATCCGTGTTTTGGACGAGAGTTCACGAAACCTTCCATGAGCGAAGGAAGTTTGCCCCCTACCAATTTGCGAGCACTCGCGGCATCAACACAATCCAAAAGAGATGAGGGTTCATTCAAAAAGAGTGCAACAAGTATTGTGTCACACTTGAGAGTTTCGAAGCCCGTCCCATGAGTGGCCTAGGCCTTGGTGACTTGGTATGAACCTCTCGTTTTCTCATCTTGTGTCCTTTCATGTTGGCATGCCATGTTTCATGCATCATGTGTCCTTCCATGTTACAATTGTGGCCGCATCTTTCATTGTGTAGGCATTTCAATCTTTGAAAGCCTTCAAGGCCCGTCACAAGAACAAGCCATTTACTCTCACGCATTGTTGGTCGCTCATCAAAGATTGCCCCAAGTTCAAAGATCAATATGCCGCTCGTAAGAAGAAAGGAGGGAAGGCGGCCGTGGCTGATGAGGGAGACTTGCTCAAGAGGCCGAGGGGCAAGACAAGCTCGAAGGCCGACGAGAAGCGTGATGGGTCTTCCATGACCTTGCAAGGAACTTTGGAGAACATGATGAGTCAAAAGGAAGTGAGGGAGGAGAGGAGGAGCAAATGAAGATATAGCTAGAGCTCCAAACAAAGAAGCTTAACATGGAGGGGGTGGCGAAGAGGAGGAAGCTTGGCATCGAGGAGGCCGCCCAACTCAAGAAGCTCGAGATCGAGACCACCAATACCCATACCAAAGCCAAAGAGGTGGCACTCGTGACCATGAGCGTCGACAAGAACAACATGTCACCGGAGAGGAAGATTTGGTTCGCGAACCGGCGGAAGCAGATGTTTGCCCGCGGCGACGTGAACTAGGTGAGACCTCGGTCGTGGACTATGGTCGTTCATTTTGAAGGCTGGCATGGAGCGTCGGCTACTGGCTTTGTTGCCGGCACCAAAAACTTGTTCATTTTGAAGGCCTTCTCATGTGCCGGCCGTTGGCTTTATTGCTGGCGTCAAAAAACACGTCCATTTTAAAGGGTGGCTGGTGTGTTGGTCGCTGACGTTGTTACTGGCGTGGAACTAAAGGGGAGACCATATGTAGGCCGCTCGCTTTGTCGTCGGCGAACCGTAGCCGCTGCCATTTAGCTACATCTTTTGTTGTTTTTCGGATTTGTATGCACGCAGACCAGATACGGCCGCACGTTGGGTGCACACCCGGCGCATCCACAAATCCGACGAACACAGCCTCATTGCCATCGAAACCGACGAAGCCGATGAAACGAACATCGAATTTGGCAACGAGTTGGAGCTGCCGTTATTTTCTCGATTCCATAATATAAGAGCGTTTTTGACGTTAGGCGGGAGTACTCGTGTTCGAGGCCTGAGACACACGCGGCAGTGCGTCACGGGGGGGACACCAGCACGCACGCGGCCGGAATGAATGGATCCGTCAACACGAGGTCCCTCCCTCGCGTCGGGACAAGCGCTTGGATCCCCCGCAACCGGCCGCGCGCCACGACGCCCCGCGCGTGGCATGGCGTCGCGAGAGATCGCTCGCTCGCTCGCTCGTTCGCTCTTCTTCACCGCGCGTACTCTACGAGGCCCACAGCCCAGTCCGTGGGCCCGGGCGGGGCGCGGCGAGAGGCCTTCCCCGCACGCCAGTCGGGCAGGCGGAGGCCCACCGGCCAGCACAGTGCAGTGCGGCAGTACAGTACAGTAGCACCCTGCCGCACTGTAGCTAGGTGTGCTACTACTCCCAGGCCACCGCTCAAAAAGAGAAAAAAAAAACTAGGTGTACTAGCAGTGGGGAGCGATTTCCGCCGTTGGTTCCCCCGGTGATGTGTCGGGGCAGCAGCGGTGCCGTTGCACTGTTGAAAGCACGGGCGTCCAGGTGAGTCGAACGCGCCGCGCGTCCGTCCGTGCGCGCGTTAACTGACTGCAAAAGGGGGGGAGCGAAGCCGACGGCGGCGAGCAGAGGCCAGTTGTCGGATCCGGTCGTGCGCCAGCGTATTTCACGGCGAGGGCAAGCTGTGGGCGTCTGTCGAGACCTGATGGCAACAAAAGCAGCGACGGGCACGGCCAGCGGCGGACGGTGGCGCCGGCGGTAGCGTGGCGGGCGGAAAGGCGGGCGGAAGGCGTGCGGCGAGGGCCAAGCCAAGGGACGGTGCGGGGGGCGGTAGCGGTACCGTCCGTCCTGCGCTCGCACATGGCCGGGCACGGGGAACGGTGGGGGCGGGGATAGCGCCAAGAGGGAAAGAGAGTAACGTAGCGAGAGTCCAGTCCGGGCCATGCCATGCCATGCCATGCCGCCCTCACGCTACGCCCCGTGCTCCCTCCCTCTGCTGTCTCGGCTGCTCCACACCGTCCGTTCTCTCGCAGTGCAGTGGGACGCCAACGCCTCGGCCCGCTTTATATGCCCCGCCCTCCACATCACCACAGCCCCCGAACTCAACGGCTCCACCGTCTCTCCTCTCCTCTCCCTCCCTCTCGCCCCTCGCCACCACCACATCAGCGGGGCCACCCCCCGGCCTCTTCCTCCCTGCATTTGATTGATCCGTCGCTTGCCCGGTCGCCCGTCGATCCGTTTACCCGCCGTCCGTCCGCCCGTCCCCGGCAGCCGCGCCGCAGGTAACAACACATTTCCCTCCCTCCTTCCCCCCCTTGTGGATTAATTTGCGTTCCGGTGGTGCGTAATGGCGTTGAAAGGTGGCGGGCGGGCGCTGCCTGTTCCTCCCGCCCGGACTCCGCCGCGCATTAATGCCGCCCCATTCCGGCGCGGGCGGGGCATGGGAGGGGCGGTGGACCGATTGTGCGGGCGGCGGTGCGTGCAGGTGGGGGCGCCCGTGAGGTGAGGCGAGTGAGTGACACCGCGCGCGCGCGGCGCCGGCGGCGTGGTTGGTGGGCCAGCCGCCGGCGAGGAGGAAGGAGGACGGATCTTGTTGCCGACTTAATTTCAGGATCACGGCCCCTCGTTTTCTCATCAACGGGAGCAGCAGTACCACCATATTCATTTATTTTCCTCCTGTCTGAATTAGTAACTGATGCCAACGACTGAATGTCACCACTTCAGTCACTCGTCGCTCGCTGTAAAAGGGAGGAGGCTCGCCGGAGATTGGGGTCCTCCTTTCCTCTCCTCGATCTCTACCTGTGCCCAGTGCTAATTGGAGCATTTGTTTTGCGTTCCCGACGACAGGAAAATCGAGTCCTCCTTGGATCCTGCGCGCCCTGCTTAAATTTCTTCAAATATTGCGGCTTCTAGGCTCTGACCAGCTCGGTTTCATCATTGCTGCTGCCTTAAAAACAGCACTACTCACATGTGCATCTTTCCTCGTGTCCACAACAAGTTCCCGGCCCGGAGCTCTGCACTGCAGTGAAATCCGGCTGAAAGTCTTCTTTTCCACTTGCAAAGTTCATGGGGATATTCTGCCTTGCTTCCCTTTGAGTTCAGAAGGGGAAACAGCAAAGGAAGAACGCCAGCCACAAGATCAGAGGGTCGTCTCCTGATTCACGTGACCCTGCCCTGAAAAGTCACAAAGTCCTTAGCACCTTTCCCACTCTTCCACTAGTCCTTTTTCCCATGATCACTGTACTACGCTACTGAGCTTTACAGAGGGCCGTGACCCGTGAGAGAGAGAGTGAAAAAAGTCCGTGCTCTTTTTTGCTCGCTCGACCTGTAAATTCATCAGTGATTTGGGCCAAGTCATGTGCACTTAACGGATTCTGAAGATTCCATGGTTGCTGATGGTTCTGAACTTCCCATCTTGTTGCAGTTGCAGGTGGACTGCGAATGTCATCGATGCAGTTCAGCAGCGTGCTGCCCCTGGAGGGCAAGGCGTGCGTCTCCCCCGTCAGGAGAGAGGGCTCCGCCTCCGAGCGCCTCAAGGTCGGGGACAGCAGCAGCATCAGGCACGAGAGGGCGTCCAGGAGGATGTGCAACGGCGGCAGGGGCCCCGCCGCCACCGGCGCGCAGTGCGTGCTCACCTCCGACGCCAGCCCGGCAGACACCCTTGTCAGTTTCCTTTTCATCCCAGTCAGTTGATGATCGAGTTGCCAATGGAACATCTCTGAATTTCTGATGCAAAAACACCTGCAGGTTCTCCGGACGTCCTTCCGGAGGAATTACGCCGATCCGAACGAGGTGGCGGCTGTCATACTCGGCGGCGGCACCGGGACTCAGCTCTTCCCTCTCACAAGCACAAGGGCCACACCTGCTGTAAGATGACACATTTCATCATGCAGTTCTATGTTTTTAACCGTCTTGTTCTTTTTCTATTACAGTTTGATAGTTTGACACTAGTACATCTCAGTTGCATAAATGAATTTTAAAAAATCTGTGTTACTTACAGATATGTTGTACCGTAGATGATTCCCAGTTTTAGATAGATAGGAATGAGGAAGCTTTATTTAAATTTCACTTGTTATCTATCTGCACATGGCAATTGATTTGGATAGGACCAGTTGAAGTACAGCTCATTCAGCAGCAAGGTTTCTGCATTGTGCTGTGTTCAAATCATTATTAGCAGCAGTGGTTTCTGTAGCCGGCCCCGATGATGCCCCCCACTTTAACCGACATGATGTCAACCTCAAGGCTATCAGTGGCCATCCATGTAGCCCGTCCAGTCATCTTCGGATCGCCAGCCTGAATCTTGTTCCTTTCCCTTTGTTGCATTGCTCAGGTTCCTATTGGAGGATGTTACAGGCTCATCGACATTCCCATGAGCAACTGCTTCAACAGTGGCATCAACAAGATATTCGTCATGACGCAGTTCAACTCGGCCTCCCTTAATCGTCACATTCACCGCACCTACCTCGGCGGGGGAATCAATTTCACTGATGGATCTGTTGAGGTAATTGGCCTCAGCTTATTAGCTTGTACTCAACTTTTTTTGTGATCTTCATCTCGATGTATTGGGCTTTTAGCTGACTACAGCACACGTTGACTGATACACCTTTTTGCAACAAATAGGTATTGGCCGCGACGCAAATGCCCGGGGAGGCTGCTGGATGGTTCCGCGGAACAGCGGACGCCGTCAGAAAATTTATCTGGGTGCTTGAGGTGAGAAGAGTACTATCTAGGAGCACATGGCCCTCCTTGCACCTCATACTTGTACATCTGGATCTGTTAGAGTAATGCTTCTTGTGTTCTGTCTACCTCCCCAGGACTATTATAAGAATAAATCCATCGAGCACATTTTGATCTTGTCGGGCGATCAGCTTTATCGCATGGATTACATGGAGCTTGTGCAGGTTTGTGATGTTCTCTTTAACCAGCTCCAGTGTATGTTCTGTTTTGAACTGGCTGACCATGTTTATTCATACATCCTTTACAGAAACATGTGGATGACAATGCTGACATTACTTTATCATGTGCCCCTGTTGGAGAGAGGTATTAACTATTCTCGTACATCCCAGATCCTTACTTATGAGTTGTATCCTCCTTTTGGTGAAGTTGCACTGCATCCTGATTTGCTTTTCTTTGTTTTGGAAGCCGGGCATCTGAGTACGGGCTAGTGAAGTTCGACAGTTCAGGCCGTGTGGTCCAATTTTCTGAGAAGCCAAAGGGTGCCGATCTGGAAGCGATGGTTAGCACTCGTCTTAGCTCACTGTGCTGACATATGCCTAAAGATATAACTATCTTAAATAAGTTGCAGTATCTGAAATTTAAGCCATTGATCATTGCAGAAAGTGGACACCAGTTTTCTCAATTTCGCCATCGACGATACGGCTAAATATCCATACATTGCTTCTATGGGAGTCTATGTCTTCAAGAGAGATGTTCTGCTCAACCTTCTAAAGTAAGAACCTGCTCTTGTGGCGACGCCGTTGTCCTGTCGGTCTGAATTCTAATATCCGCATTCTCAGGTCAAGATATGCAGAACTACATGACTTTGGGTCTGAAATCCTCCCGAGAGCTCTGCATGATCACAATGTACAGGTAAACTAACAGTGTGAGCTTCATTCATTGTTTCTGTTGGGGAGGTAGCACTGCGTGAAATGCAGCCTGTAAAACTATTTTCTATGTATTGCACGAAGTGGCTGTTCATTCGACTCTGTTTTTGTCAGGCTTATGTCTTCACTGACTACTGGGAGGACATTGGAACAATCAGATCCTTCTTCGATGCAAACATGGCCCTCTGCGAGCAGGTGCCATTATCTTTTTGGGTGCTTCCAAATTTGACTTCAGTTGTGCTAATATGATAATTTAAAAATGATAAAGTTCCATTGAGACTCTCCACTTAATACATTTTTCAGTATTTTCACACATTTTCTTCATTGCAGCCCCCAAAGTTCGAGTTTTATGATCCCAAAACTCCCTTCTTCACCTCGCCTCGATACTTGCCACCAACAAAGTCAGACAAGTGCAGGGTACGTGTTAGAATGGACCTGCGATTCAGACTATTCCATACAGGCCTCAGTGGTAAGCATCTGATATGGATTCTTCTGTGTGCAGATCAAAGAAGCGATCATTTCGCACGGCTGCTTCTTGCGTGAATGCAAAATCGAGCACTCCATCATCGGCGTTCGGTCACGCCTAAACTCCGGAAGCGAGCTCAAGGTATGCTTTTTCGCACCGAATTAATGCATGTGCTGCATGTCAACTGTAAAAATCATCATGTGTCTGAACGCTGTCACTCTTCCGAATGGTGGTTGTTTGCAGAACGCGATGATGATGGGCGCGGACTCGTACGAGACCGAGGACGAGATCTCGAGGCTGATGTCGGAGGGCAAGGTCCCCATCGGCGTCGGGGAGAACACAAAGATCAGGTGGGAAACAAAACATATCATTCGGCGCAAGTGACACATTATCTCTAACACGTTTTGCGTGGATACATTGCAGCAACTGCATCATCGACATGAACGCGAGGATAGGAAGGGACGTGGTCATCTCAAACAAGGAGGTAAGATACCCTCACCCTCCTTCAGAGTTCAAACTTGGTCCCAAAATTCTGAAGAAAACAACACTTGTGTCTGAAACCACGCCGCTTTGTGCCATTTCTGTCAGGGAGTGCAAGAAGCCGACAGGCCGGAGGAGGGGTACTACATCAGGTCCGGGATCGTGGTGATCCAGAAGAACGCGACCATCAAGGACGGCACCGTCGTGTAGAGCGCCGCCGGGCCGGCGCGACGGGGTTCTGCGACAACCTCTGCGCTGCGCTGATCGTCGTTGTCGTCGTCGTCTCGAGGCCGGGGCTGAAGAAGTGACCCGGGGACGGGAGGCGTTTGAAGCTTGAATGACCGAGACTGAAAGTGAAGGCGCGCGCAGGCAGCATTAGTAGTAAGTAGTAAGTACTCAGTAAGTAGCAGTGGAACAAAGTAATAGCCGTTCGTTTTTCCCCTGTAATAAATAAGAAGAGGCTGTGTGTTGAGGTAAAGAAGTGGCAGCGAGCAAACAAACTCCCGGGGGATGTTCGTGTAAATAAAACTCTTATCTAGACTTGCGGAATTTCGGGGGTTTTCCGTCGCCTTTGTCGACCGATGTTGCTTTCGAGTGGTGGTTTGCTTTATCTATGAAGCGGGGCGAAAGCCTATTTCGAGACGCTGCCACTTTGCTGGCGCTATCGGGCGGCTCCCAGAGTATCGGCGTCAGCTCCGATTGCCGCCGCCACCGAGGACGAGATCTGGAGGCTCGTGTCCGAGGGCCACCGGCGTCGGGGAGGGAGAACACAAAGAGCAGGTGACGGAGACTGACCTGTATCTCGGAACAACACGCGCTACAGGGTCCTTCAATGCAAATGGCTTCAAAGCCCACAACACTTTCTTTGTGGGTGCATTGCAGCGGCTGCATCATCGGCATGAAGGCGAGGATAGGAAGGGACGTGTTCATCGCCAACAGAGAGGGAGGTAAGATACACGCACACAGATAACATCTTCAGAGTTAACACGCTTTTCTCATCACAAAAACTCTGAAAGCTGCTAGGAGTATGTGCCATTTCTGCCAGGGCATGCAAGAAGCGGACCGGCCGGAGGAAGGGAGAGCGCATCCATCAAGGGCGGCACCGTCGTGTAGAGCGCCCCAACCCGGCGGCACGACGAGTTCTGGGACAACATCTGCGCTGCGCCGGCCGTCGTCTTCTCGACTGTCGGGACTGACGAAGTGAGTGACCCGGGGACAGTAGACGCCCGGAGCTTGCATGAGAGGAACTGAATGAATGAGAAGGCGCAGCAGGCAGGCAGGCAGGCAGAATTAGCACTAGTAGCAGGGGAACAAAGTAGCAGTCGTTTCTCTGTAATATACTGAGAACTGGGCTAGCAAGGTCGCAGTGGCGCATCCTTGCAGACCGGGATTCGACTTGTGAATTTTCAGGTGTTTTATGTGACGGTTGTTTTATCTATATAAAGCAAGACGAAAGCCTATTTGTTTGACGCTTTTGCCAGCTATCGGGCGGCTTCAGAGCACCGGCATCAGTGCTAATCAACATCCCCGAGTATCAGGGCATGGCATGTTTGCCACCGAAGGTGGAAATGGCCGCATTCCGAAAAAGTTGAAGCGCAAAGAGAGAAGCGACTCTTGGGGTGTCGTTCTCCCTTCCAAACCTCCGATGGCAAACATCGCCACCGCAATGGCGGTGTTTGCCACCAGAGGTAGGAACAGTCGTGTTCCGGAAAATTGGAAGCGCAAAGAGAGAGGCGACTGCCCCGGCTACCAGCGTTCTCCCTTCTGGAGCCCTTCTCTGCGGACTCCTCTCCTCCTGATGGCCTCATGGCCGTCGGCAATTAGGTTTCGGGGTTCTTCCCCTTGGCCTACGTCGACGTTGCAACCTACCAACACAGGCGACCCGACTTTCATCACGAACTCAACCGGAGACAAGAACTAGGTAATCTTTCAACTTTTTAATCTTCAACTCCACCACCACAATCAAGGTGCCTATTAGATGCCCTGCTACTAGACTAGACTGCTACCCAGGTAGGTCTGGACTGGAACATCACAATTCATTTCCAGAACAACGGAGCTCTCTCTTTCAACCGCGACCGCCTCAGAGTCTTCTATCCATCATCTAGAATGGTGCCTAGATCGAGCTGCCTATTTACAGCAATATCCAATGGAAAGAACCAACAATATGGCTATGCATCTAGCAAAATGAATCCGGCTTCTGTCCATCCATCCATCCATCATCCCATCCTAGCGCTCCTCCGAGGTGAACTTGTTCCAAGCATCCTGCGACACAATACGATGGTACCATCAATTGGAGTGCCGCTCGAATGATTTGCAGAAAACTGATAGAATATCAGAGAAAGATAGGATGGAAGGGCAGAAAAGTCAAGACTGGAGCACCAAATAGCTGTTCCAAGTAGCTAGAGCACAGACCTTTAGAAGATCGAACACCTTTTCACAGATGTACTTCTGCCTGATCGTCGCGCCCCTTTGCTGCACCTTGTCCGGATGGACGCAGAGAGTCGCCTTTCTGTACGCTTTCTTCACGGCGGCGGCTGTGATGAGGTCTGTGAGGGGCACCGGCTGCCAGCCACTGTCGGCTCCAAGGATCTGCCAGATGGAAGAGAAATGAGACGGATGATATTTCTGTTCTGCATTCCGTTACTTATCTGCGTAAGGGATTTAAGGATGCGCGATGCTCGAAAAACCAGCGACAACTTACATATTGCAAAGTGGACAACAAGGCTCTCAGGTTTCCTTCCTTTCCATTCGACCACCTCTTGACCTCCGGGTCCAGGAAATCGGCCAACCTCTGAAACACCAAGAACAAATGCCGGGCCATGAATAAAAATGTGGATGCAGTGAGAGGATTGTTCTTCTGACCGAATGCCTTACATTTTTCTCTGCCTGTTCTCTTTGAGCCATCAGGTCACGCATGTTCTTCTCCGCGAGTGCTTTTGACTGCAAATTGGCAATGCATGTCAGCACAAAAACTACTCCAAAAAGGATACAGAAGTAGAACTAGAGAAAGAAGAAAGCATATATACCACACGCTCAGTTGTGCGTTGATGCCTCTCTATTCTTGCCTTATGCCTTAAAGCCGACTCGGAATCAACCACTGCAGCCAACAAATACCATAGATCAACAAATCAGAAGACGAAGTAGAATTGCTCTTGACTCACCAATTCATATATGGAAAACATTCTTTTAGTTTGAGGAACATAAATTGCATTTTGCTTAGTGGAAAAAACAATTTTGCATGCACTACAACAAAATATGTGGAAATAACAAGTACCTTTGCTACTAGAATCTGTGTTTCTTACGAAACCACTGGAAGTTGCCCTCTGAAACTGATTGTCCTGTCGAACATCCTGCTCATTCAGAACCAGGGTTTGAATCTAATTAGTATTTTGAATAAATATAACAAATAATACTAATAATGACATGGTAATATTTGAAGCTCCTTCACTATATCAGACAAAATACCATACCAACAAACACCACTTACCTTGGAAGAGGATCTGATTTGTTCTCTGCGTTCTCTTGCCTCCGCAGCAGCCTTCTCGGCCTTGGCCTTCTTAATCGCCCTCTCCCGAGCTTCTGCAGTTGCTCGCTCGACTGCAGCCCTTTCTGCTTTTATCCGAGCTTCAGCATTTGCCCTCTCTTCTTTTAGCTTGGCCTCTGCAGAAGCCCTTTGCCGTGCTGCCGCAATCCTTTCCAACGCCATTTTTTCTGCCTTTTCACGAGCTTCATTAAAAGACCTCTCATGAGCTTCTCTTATAGCTCTTTCAACAGCCTGGGCTTCTCTTGTAGCTCTTTCAACAGCAAGCTTATCCTTTTCCCTTTCCTTTTCCCTCTCCCTTTCCTCCTCTTCCAATTTTTTCCTTTCACTGACTTCGGCATTTTCTCTTTCTTTCTCCAATATCTTTTGCCTTTCTTTGGCTTCTTCCAGTCTTCGAGAAGCCTCTTTGTCCTTCTTCTCTCTTTCCTTTTCTGTTATACTCCCCCTCTCTTTGGTTCTCTGAGCCCCAGGCGTCTCTTTTCTCGACACCTCAGCGGAAACTGGGGATGGCCTTTCTACAGGTTTTGGTACATTGTCACTCTTCTCTAAATGGGAATGTTTTGGTACACTGTCACTCTTCTCTAAATGAGAATGTTGATGCTTTGGTTCTGCCTTTGATATCCTTTCTCTAGAGTCCTTCCCTTCCATTTTATTTACCCTGCTTTTCTCTTCTTCAAATGTTGTACATCTTTCTGTGGGTAATTCTCTTTCTGCTTTCTTGCACACCTCTTTGGTCTTGTCAACAGCAGGAACATTTTCATAAGATGTCTGAGAAGTAGCACTGTCACTCTTCTCCAGATGAGAATGTTGATGCTTTGGTTCTGCCTTTGATCTCCTTTCTCTAGAGTCTTTCCCTTCCATTCTATTGACACTGCCATTCTCTTCAAATGTTGTAGGCAATTCTCTTTCTGCTTCTTTGCACGCCTCCTTGGTCTTGTCAGCACCTGGAACATTTGCATTAGATGTCTGAGAAGTAGCAGATTCCACATTTTGAGGTAATTGGTGCAAGCCAGTACTCATTTCTGGACAGGAAGTTGGCTCGTCCTCTGTATTTACTGTTAACCTGGTGGAACCATCATTAGCAGATTTGATGGTAACTTCATCTCCAGAACTCGCTGCACTGCCCATTTCATCAACTGTTGTATTTATTGTTAATCTGGTGGGACCATCATTAGCAGATTTGATGTTAACTTCATCTCCAGAACTCGCTGCACTGCCCCTTTCATCAACTGTTATATTACCCTGTGCATCCACAACACTTTCTCCTTTGTTGGTATCAGATGCAGATGTTGTTGGCTCCTCCTGGTCAGCATGAGCTGATTCTTCTTCAGCATCTGTCTTCACACTGTTTTCTGAAGTGGAGTTTTCTGCTTCTTTCCTTTCACAATCAGACTCAAGTCTATCAGTATCATGAGCTGACTCTGCTTCAACATCTGTCTTCTCACTATTTTCGGAGTGGGGTAATTCTGCTTCTTTCCCTTTACCATCAGACTCAAGTCTATCAGTCCCTTCTTCTGTTCTATTTTTCACTTCGACAGGCCCTAATGAACCCTGGATTTCTTGACCAAGATCTCCTTTAATGAACTTGCTGGCTATCTCAAATACGTTCAGCATGGTTGATACTACCGGATTATTGGTTTGCTGAGTAATGTCACTCTCTTGAGGACACTCAACATCCTCATCTGGAATTGACTCTTCAGAATGTGCGTGTGGACGAAGTTCCACCTCATCACCTTCAACTTTCTCTACTTCGGAGATTAGCGATTCATGGGGTACTTCGATTGTCTTCTCATTTTCATTATGTAGGTAAGATTCACCGACAAAACTAAACTTTTCCCTGCCATAAGTTTCAGCTTCAAGCTCAGATTTACTCTGTACCCTTGGAGAAGCTTGAGTTACACAAGATCCTTCAAGTTCCTCTAAAATCAATGATTTAATTTGACTTGCTTGGGAATTACCAACATTAGCAACTTCTGGAGGTTCTTCGGATGTTTTACTACTCCCCGAAATGCATTGCATCTCATCATCATATCTTACCTCTAGTCCTCCTTCGCTGTTTTTTGGCTCCTCTGATGTTCCTGTTACTGAACCTTCACTCATACTACTGTTACCTAGATCAGTAGCATAGTTAGCAGAAGAGGAAGCCGATAATGAATTAGGAACATCCTTGATGAAGTCTACTTCGGGAGCGATCTCACTCATACAAGGAAGCTCAAAACTCCCATCATCATGACTTCCTTTAGAATTTTCAACAATCAGAAGCCCCTCCAACTGAGTGTTATCAACACCTTTATGTGCCATATTGTCTGTAGAAGTTTCCAGAAATGTAGACACCCTATCCTCCCCTTTCTCCATTGGAACTGTACTGACTTCTTTCTGATTTTCCACTTTCACTCCCAAATCGCTGGCATCACTAACATCCCACAGTTTATCGTATCTTTCCAGGCCAGAGCCTTGTGTGGTAACTTTAGTTTTAGCCTTTTGGCCCTCGCTGGGTTCAGTGACAGGCTTTGATCTCTCCCAGTTATCTTCCTTCCCTCTGACTGTACCAGTCTGGCATTTCTGATAATCTCCAGTGAGCTCAAAATATTCATCACCTGATCTCCAGTTACCCAATTTCTCTATATTACTGGAGGTTTGACAGGGCATAGTGTGAGTTCGCATCATCTGCTGAGGCTTCTTCAATGGCAGTGCCATTTTTCCACTCTCATTGTGGTGATTTGATCCGACTGCGCCAACTTGTTGGTGCTTGTCAAACACAAAATTCTCAGAGTTGTTTTGTTCATTTGCTGGCTTTTTCACTGACAGGTTTTCTTCAAATGCATATACTTCTACAGGAGCCTTGATTTCTACAGATCTTGTGCTTCTATGATGACTTGGCTTCTTCCGAATTTTAAAACTGTCACCTTTTCTCTCCATCAGTTCCTTTGCAGCTCTTAGCCTAGCCTCAGCATATTCCATTGCCTCCTTCATAGCGGCTGCAGCAGAACTGGGATTGGCCTCGGTATTTGACAAAGCAGCATCAGCTCTTTTTTCGGCCCGAGCAAGCTTGGTACTTGCAGGGGCGTGAACAGAAGTTGGAGTGCCACTGTGATTTGCAAAATGGAAGTCTCCTTTTGCTGCACTTTCTTTCTTGTTGAGCACTTTAGGTTGCTGTCCCAAAGGTGGTAACGGTACTTTTGGCTGTGTTTGCACAGTAGGAGTAGATACCCTCATAAATGCATAATCTGCAAAAGGTTTTCCGTTACTGGATGTTGCATGACTATCAGATTTCTGGTTACTTTCATTTGCAGAAACATTTTCGGAAAGAGGTGGACGTTCTGGTATGTGCTGCTTTTGATCGAAAGTGAAGTCACTCTCAGGACTTCTCAAATTGGCAGTTACAGAGGTTGACGGAGACTTCTTTCCTCTGTCTCCATTAGCCATTATACCATTATCCCTTTTTGAAACATGATTAGTTGTCGGGGCAGGTGAAAAATTGGAAGAACCAACCACATAATCGACTGAGGGGTGAACTGTGCAGGTAGTCATCTCAACTAGATCATCCGGTTTCGCTTGGGTAGTCTTGTAATATGACATGACGAATTCCCGACTATCCGGAAGTGAGGGGATTGGAGAAGACTCATGCTCTTTAAAGTGTTGATGAAGTGTAGATTGCTCAGCATCCAGCCTAGATTCATTGTTTATCGATGATCTGTTAAAAATGAAATCAGTGATGGTTAATTTAGCAATAAATGTGACTTGTGTACTTTATTCACTCAAGTCCCAGAGTAAACAAGATCAATAAAATTATGGTACACCATTTATTTTTTAGCAAAGGTACATTTAGCAATGTAGAAGGACAGGACATTTATCGCATACCACAAATGAAAGAAAGAAGCTCTAAAAATAACTGAAACTTGGCACAAGTAGAAAACAAAAAAATTGGTTATACACTGAGGAACTATCTACTTTTACATAACATAGTTTGGCACCACTAGGCATCCTTATAAGGAATGTCTAAGCAATTCTGAACACAAGCCCATGCGAGAACTGATATATGCTTGTTTGAAAAGGTGTTGTCTAATTTCGTAGGAACATATATCAACATGTATGCTAAATTGTATATTAAGATGCCACCTCAGGCATATAGACAGTCCATAGTAACACAATTGGTATAACCACTAAATCATGCAGTTTCAATATTCAGATGATATGATTCGCCATAAATTTATGTTCGAATAACAAGGAACTGCAGATTTTTTTCTCCTAGATAGATGCACCTCACAACAACAAAAATGCATAGGTTGATTACAGACAGTAGATATCACAGATATATATATATAACTAGTACAGCATAGTAATGTGACTCACTAGCTTCATCGGCATCATATACAGATCAACATTACAGAACATAGTTCACAGATTTCAGTACGTAGAGCTCATCAAGATAACCAACTACTTTAACCGACTACATTAATGTTACACAGTAGTGCTTCCCTGTCGTACCCCAACTTAATCAACCCCTGTTGTTTCTTATCATGTGATCTGTTTCTGCTAGTTGAGATGTTAGAGGTGACCCGCCGCCTTTACATAGTCCTCTCACTCCCGAATAATACATCTGTTGAACCCATTCATCTGTTGACATTGGCATTAACTAAAAAGAAAAAATGTATGAAAAGGTACTTTTTAGGCCAATTGTCAAATGCAGAGGGAAATCAACGTGATCTCCATCTCCTATCTCATAGGGTAGTCGTTCNTCAAGTCCCAGAGTAAACAAGATCAATAAAATTATGGTACACCATTTATTTTTTAGCAAAGGTACATTTAGCAATGTAGAAGGACAGGACATTTATCGCATACCACAAATGAAAGAAAGAAGCTCTAAAAATAACTGAAACTTGGCACAAGTAGAAAACAAAAAAATTGGTTATACACTGAGGAACTATCTACTTTTACATAACATAGTTTGGCACCACTAGGCATCCTTATAAGGAATGTCTAAGCAATTCTGAACACAAGCCCATGCGAGAACTGATATATGCTTGTTTGAAAAGGTGTTGTCTAATTTCGTAGGAACATATATCAACATGTATGCTAAATTGTATATTAAGATGCCACCTCAGGCATATAGACAGTCCATAGTAACACAATTGGTATAACCACTAAATCATGCAGTTTCAATATTCAGATGATATGATTCACCATAAATTTATGTTCGAATAACAAGGAACTGCAGATTTTTTTCTCCTAGATAGATGCACCTCACAACAACAAAAATGCATAGGTTGATTACAGACAGTAGATATCACAGATATATATATAACTAGTACAGCATAGTAATGTGACTCACTAGCTTCATCGGCATCATATACAGATCAACATTACAGAACATAGTTCACAGATTTCAGTACGTAGAGCTCATCAAGATAACCAACTACTTTAACCGACTACATTAATGTTACACAGTAGTGCTTCCCTGTCGTACCCCAACTTAATCAACCCCTGTTGTTTCTTATCATGTGATCTGTTTCTGCTAGTTGAGATGTTAGAGGTGACCCGCCGCCTTTACATAGTCCTCTCACTCCCGAATAATACATCTGTTGAACCCATTCATCTGTTGACATTGGCATTAACTAAAAAGAAAAAATGTATGAAAAGGTACTTTTTAGGCCAATTGTCAAATGCAGAGGGAAATCAACGTGATCTCCATCTCCTATCTCATAGGGTAGTCGTTCTGCTTGTCGTGTTCCAACCAGCAGTGGACTAGCAATGAAGCTCGTAATGCTCATTGCAACACCAACTTCTTTAGCCTAGCTTGCGGAGCAAGAACGTGGCACACTCATCAATAGCACTTCTTGCAGTGTGAAACATCAACCCCGCGTTCCACTTGTGATGTACTGGGGTTTTTGGCGGTGCATATGACACTGACCTGGCTGATTTCAGCTATATTGCTGAGCTCAAGTAGCTCGGCTCCTTCCACAAGAAGTGGTAGGAGACTTCTGCCCACAGGCTGCAAACGCAGCCCTTTGGCAAAATAATACAAGGTGAATGCCATTTTTTTGGCGCTAAACAGTATGGTGGGACCCACTGTTATGACCTCCGCCAAAAAAAAATGCGACATGTACTGGGAAACAGCAGTCATAAAGATAAGTCCAGTGAGCAAATAAAGAAACACCTATTACTAGTCTAATACGACAAATAAGGATATTGTCTATTACCCTATCAGTGGGGGTTTTGGCGGTGCATGACACTGAGCTGGCTGATTTCAGCTATATAGCTGCGCTCAAGTAGCTCCTATAGGGAGCAAAATAACATAAGGGGAATGCCGTTTCTTGGCGCTAAACGGCAGGGTGGGACCCACTCTTATGACCTCAGCCAACAAAAACACGACATGTACTGGGAAAAAACTATCGTAAAGAGAAGTGATTTGAGCAAATAAAGAAACGCCTATTACCGGTCTGCAGCGACAAATGAAGACATGCCTATTAGCGGTCTAAAACGACAAATAAAGGCAAGCCTAGCCTATTACCAGTACGCCATCTACAACCGACAATTGAAGCACATCGAACCTTGCAGTATGGACATAATTACATGCACGCCCCACATTCCTCGTCTGCTGGCCATGCAAGCTTTCATCATCTCTGAGACTACATGGTTGTCCAACGTTCCTCGTCTGCTGGCCATGCAAGGTTTCATCATCTCTGAGACTACGTGGTTGTGGAACTCAATGACTAAGCGGCAAGCTGACACCAACTACACTTGTTCCACAACTACCCCGGCAGGCTGACACCAACCTAAAGATACACTTGTTCGACAACTACGCCGGCAGGCTGACACCAATCTGAAGCACGCACTTGTTCCACAACAAAGTGGCGCGCAGACACCGACTTGAAGCACACACTCGCTCCACGACTATTTGGCAGGCTGGAACTAGTCTGAAGCATACACTTGTTGAATGGCTACGCTGATTATCAAGCTTGCTCCCTAAGAACGCTTCCAATTCTACCAAAGTCACCCTCAATAAGCACACAACATTTCTCCTTCAGCTCACCAAACTCTTCTTCACAATTCAGCCATTTTATCCATGTGTGACACAAATGACACTAAGTAGTAAATTCCTGAGACCACACAAGGACCTCGATTAGGAAAGCATTACCTAACATGGCCAGGACTTGATGATATGCAACCAACACACACACAGGCAGGCATCTTAATTCCACCATAATGTATGCGCACCAAAACGTACCATGAATACCCCTAGACAATCAAGCCAGTCTGTAATTGCCACCATGTCTGAAACAGCTCACCATTTCAGGGCTAATGTGGAAAACCAGGTAGCAGCAAGCAAAGTCACCACTCACCACTTTCTTTCTCAGAGGGAGAGATTCCATGGTAGCCTTTAGGAATCAAGGAATTCGACAATACTTTGGGGAATTGTTGATGCTCCATGAGTGGCATCTCCAGCCTCTAAAGCCCGGAATAATGAGCAAAGCTAACAGTACAGTGTTGCCTAAAAAATGGCTGCCTTTACGATTAGAAAGCGGCGAGCGGAAGAAAAGGGAAAAAGGAGCCGGGAAATCCTCACACCGTGAGACTGGAAATCGGAGATCGTGGTGGCCTAAGTCGTCCAATCCCGCGGCCGGTGCGAGGACATTTCAGGCGGCGGCGGGAGGCGCGGCTCGTCGAGATGACTTTGGAGCACAGGGGAAGGGGAAAAGGAAAAGGACTGCGGAGGAGAGGGGGAGGGGGTACGGACGAGCGAGCGAGCGAACCTGTAGGAGCTCCCGCCGCTGGACGAGGCGATCTCCTCCTCGTGCTGCTGCTCCGGCGCCGGCGCCGGAGCGGGCGCGTCGCCGAAGAGGTCCTCGTAGGGCGCGGCGAAGTCGGCGAAGCCGAAGCGGCCGAAGATCTCGCGGTAGTCGCCCGCGGCGGCGGCGGCGCCGGCGGGGGCGGCGGCGACGGGCGGCAGGTCGAGGTAGGGGATGGAGCAGGCGGCGGCGGCGCCCCCGAACACCTCGGCGTAGTCGAGCGGGGGCCCGACCACGGCGGCGGCCCCGAACGGCGCGGCGGCGAAGCGCGGCGGCCCGCCGAAGACGTCCCCGTAGGAGGAGGCCGGCGGCGCCGCCTTCCGGTGGTGCCGCCGCTCCCTCCGCGGCCCGTCCATGGGCGCCGTTCGCCCGCGCGCTAGGGGGGGCAGCAACGCCCTTCCTTCTCTCTCTTTCGCTCGCCGGAGGNAGGCGGCGGCGGCGCCCCCGAACACCTCGGCGTAGTCGAGCGGGGGGCCGACCACGGCGGCGGCCCCGAACGGCGCGGCGGCGAAGCGCGGCGGCCCGCCGAAGACGTCCCCGTAGGAGGAGGCCGGCGGCGCCGCCTTCCGGTGGTGCCGCCGCTCCCTCCGCGGCCCGTCCATGGGCGCCGTTCGCCCGCGCGCTAGGGGGGCAGCACCACCCCACGCTCTCCCTCTCTCTCTCTCTCTCTCGCTCGCCGGAGGGAGGCCGGTGGGTGGTGCGGTGCGGTGCGGAGGAGGGAGGCCGGAGGCGGGACGGAGCAAAGGTAGGGGTTTGGGTTTGGGGCGGGCGAGGGAGGCGACAGGACAGAGGGGGTGGGGGAGTGGGGAGGGGGGGGGGCGCTTTTTCTCCTGTCGTCGGGCACTGGAGCGCGGCGTTGACGGGGTCGCTGTCCCGCGGGCCCGGCGGACCCTGGTTCGGTGGGCCCGGGGAGAGGGGGAGTATTAAATGGGTGGAGCGGGCGGAAGCGCGTCGGGTGTGGTCTTGTCGCGTCCTGCCTGCCCGTGCCGGTGCCGGTGCCGGCCTCCCGGTTTCCCACCGGCATCCGGCATGCGCCCCCGGTCCGCGGCGGCGCCGGCAGCGGCGGATGCTCCCTCCCTTGCAGTGATTCGGTGGCCGTTCGATCAGAAGTTGCTTACCACTTGCACGAATCTTGATGCCTGGGTAACATGCTCCTCGTCGTGGCATTTTCCATTTTACAACTGTGTAGCACTTACTCTTCTTTTTATGCATGCAAATTCACTGCAAAAGTTTTTACTCTGCCGGACAGCAAACGTCAGGGAAAGCCACGGGATAACTTTATGTGGGACAAAAACAAAAAAACTGATGGCATTGCGGCTGCGGCCACACACATGGTGCCAAATGCTGGTATATCACTATGACAGCATGCTCCAACGAGGGATAGCCCTTGGAAATAAGAAGACTATCTTTGTTTCGTTTTGCCTTTTGAAAACACATGTAGGAGCAACAACGTGGATCCAAGGAGTATAATCCTTTCCGGCAGATAAAGAACACAATGTGTTGTTAATAGTGAATTGTTCAATGTTTTTGTTATCCACAAATCAACTTATGCAAACACATGTTGTTGACCTGGACATGGATGGACTTCTATAAGTTTGTGGTTGGAAGCAAGGCATGTTTGTGGTCAACCTTGGAAATAAGTTTACATGGTATATGTAATGGCGTGATTTATTTTATATAAAGATAGTGTTCTCTTAGGGAAGGCCATCATGGCTGTGTAGCTATTGAGTTTATTCTTCTTCAGTATAGAGTAATTATTTGCAAGTCCCATTTCCTTCCACGACTATGTACGGTGCATGTGACTGAATATTTTCCATATGTGGCCGTCATTAAGATGCAACTGTACACAAAACATAAAATGTGCTATTTCAACAAATATAGAACTGAAAGTGCTTTAAGAAGTAAATAAATAGTTACGGATACAAAGAGTGACTAGAACATCACCGAACAAACTCTGACTGAAACTTACAAATTTTTAGGGGTTCCACATCATCTCAATCCACTCGAATGATTTCTAGTGTGGTGAAACTTGGCAGATGATAAGTCTAGACTTCACGGATGAAAAGGCATTGTTTGGTCCCTCGACGATTTCCCTCCTCCAATCTAAACAGAACACGAACTCGATGAATTTCACTCCATGCTGCAAACAAAAAAAACTTGACCAACAAAGACTCCTAAGAATCCATTATTGTGGTCTCTATTCCGTATGACCTCAAACCCTTTTTTTCTCAAGAAACCCAATACGTTTGCATTCTATCTCTCTTCATCGGACCTTGAAGGGCCTCTTTGATGCAAAGGATTTGTATAGTCATTTTGAACGATTTAATTAATTTTTTCCTAGGATTTTTTTCCAATGATTCATTCTACTAGATTTTATGAAAAAGTCAATTATTTTTTGGCTCAATCAAATATCAGTGTAGTCCTATAGTATTGAATATGGCACCATTGCTTATGTGTTTTTTTTTCTGTTTCCCATTGTGGAAATCCCGTGAATCAAAAAGGCCCTAAAGTTCATGTGCTTAACCAACTATTTTACCAAATCTAAATAGAAACAAGCGGCATCCTAAACCTGTAACTGAAGTATAATATATGCAACCATGCTAAGAGAAAATTGTAATCTATGAAAAGATACCATAGCTCAACTTAATCATGACAAGATAGTATATCAATGATACATAAGCCATACATGGTATTGTTTTATGATAATGCATGGAACAAAAGCCGTGTCGAACTCTAATCATGGCAACACGTTGCTACCACTTACCGCCCAGCAGCGGCAAATCTATGTGACCCCTACTTAAAGAAGCCATCTCTCTCCCGCCACTGCTTTGACTCCCATTGCAACTCTGCAAGCGCTACCTACCTAGGGTTCTTATACATTCTAGATTATTTTCTAATTGCGGACATGATCACATATATATAATCAAGTATGTCGGAGGAAGAGTCCAGATTAGGAGCAAATAATTTTTAACACACCGTGTATATATGTACTCAACCATAAACAATTATTGAAAAAATACAACATTATGAAGTGTCGGGGGGCGGGGGGATGCACACTTGCTGATATTATATGTTTGTAGTATTTGTGTTTTATTTATTTGAAATCATTTGAGCTGAGTTTGATATGAATATGTTCAATATGTATGCAACAGTTTAGTGCCCTATTATAGGGCTGCTGTCGGAGAAAAAAATTCAGGTGATGTAAAATACACTTTTAGGTGCACAATAATAACCTTTTGGTGCCCTATTATAGTAGTGTTGGAGACACTCTTACCAATCAACCAAGCAGCAAAACATCAGAGAAAACCACACCTAACTTTATTAAGGACAAAAACAAAAAATTGATGGCAATGCGGTCACATAGTGCCAAACCCTGGTATTGCCATGGCATCATACCCCCACGAGCAATCCTTCGAAATACGAAAACCATTTTTTCCTTCTGGAAAAATGTAGGAGTAACAACGAGGGTCCAATATAAAGTCCTTTCCAACAGGAAAGGGAAACCATCTTGTTAATAATGAATTGGCTGATATATTGTTATCCATAAATCAACTTGTAGACGATGTTGTTGCCTTCAACATGGATGAACCCTCTGAATTGGCAGGCAAGTGGTTGGAAGGAAGACATGTTTGTGGTCAACAACAATACTCGATTGTATTGCATCTCGATTATCAACTACTCCTCCATTGAGTTTTGTAAGACACCTTTTTTTTGTTCTTTAGGTCAAACTTTGACGATTAATCTGATTAGCAAAATATAAGTTATACATAGCGGTTTTATACTCAAAATAAATTTCTATGGTATTCTTAATGGCATGATTTTTGCCACCGTCAAGTCCCACCAACTTGTCTGACCTGTGCAAAAGTCAATAACATTTAGGGAGTCTGATTTAGCCTCCACTCTTTGAAAGCCCATTAGATTAGCAAAACTCAAAACGTTTCTCATATATCTAAAGCTTCATAGTCATCACACTTAGAGCAACAGGGATATATTTGCACTGAGCCGCCATAAAGTTACCCTTTTCATCTCTGATTACAGTTGTTGTAGCTCCTACTCCTTCCTCTTCAAAGAAAAGATGTATCCACGTTTACTTTACCAGATTTTGGTTCTCGCTTCTCCCATTTATGTTCAGTAGCCGTCGTCTGCTTCAGGGATGCCTTTCTGGAAATTACGTGCAATTGGTAAAGTTGATAAGGATAATCTCAATGGAGGGGGAATAGATTCATCATGTGTAACTTGTCTTGTCAACCACCATAGATACCAAAAATCCACAGCTAGAACCTGTATAAAGCATAAGGTGGGCATGGTTTCGAGAAAACAGTCTCGGAGGGTAAATAGGTGCTAGAAAATAACAGTACCAAATAGATCTACATTGGAGCCGAGGATACCATTCCCTGCATACCAATACACTGCCAAAGATCATTTGCATTAATGTATTGAAAAAGCAGGTGCCGAACATCTTGTGCGCCTTGGTAGGGCATGCTCCATCTGTTCCGATGCCTATTAGCAAGTACTCCCTCCGTTCGGAATTACTTGTCGCCAAAATGGATGTATCTAGATATATTTTAGTTCTAAATACATCCATTTCCGAGACAAGTAATTCCGAACGGAGGGAGTATGTATGGATTTCAGCTGGACGATTCCATGTAGCAACCGCCAACAACAAATCTGAACTTTTACGTGGCATCTGCCAAAAATCGTACTCCCTCCTACTATTTATTGGTTTAATTAGGAGTAATTGTTGTTCAAAAGTTCGATTCTTAAGTAACACGATCAAGATTCAAGGGTGATCTGCGAGGCAAATGCAAAACCGCCGTTGCTTAACACAAAGCGCGCGCACGACATGAGCGTGCTGCTACCCACCAACAACTGGTAGACGACCGGACGAGATTCACATCATTCATGTGATCTTCTTGATCATCTGCCTATCGTTACGCCTAATCAAAGGACGGGCCTTAATTCCAGGACCAACCTCTCCTAAAAGCAGTTAAGCAAAGGCTTCATGAGCGCTTATTACTACTAACCCGTCACCTCGCCGGCCGGCCGGTACGGCGTTGCCGTCGATCGGAGATGGACAGACACCGTACGTACACGGCCGCGACTAATGCCCTCGCTATCTCGCACACGGTCCATGACGATCGAGGCCACGTGCTACGGTGCAAGCTAGCCGCGCGCCGCTGGAAAGACCGTGTGCACGGTCGATCGAATGTGGCTTGCACGGCAAACCTTGTGCGAACGAAGCGACCGAGCGACTGACTGACTGACTGACTGACAGCACGCACAAACAAAAGAGGCACGCGCACGCCCGTCCGTGCGTATGCGTGCGCCAGTACATATGTCTGATCGCAAACCTACCTATGGTTGGATGGTTGACTGCAAGACACATATGATAACTTTGTAAAATTTCAAGTTACTATGCCAGCGCAGTCTCTGAAAGGTGCTCATAGAACCAGTTTATGGGAATGAGTGTATGCTTATGTTTGTGAACCATTTTGATCGTATTGGGTTTAAAAAAGCAAAGTGCATATGTCTGGTGTGCGTTCGAGAAAAGCAGCGGCTGTTGGTGCTGCGGGAGTGGCCGGCCATGCGTCTGCATGCATGTCGACCGCCAACGGCAACGGGGGGAAAGCATCGGGGGCATGCATGCACTGCACCAACGCAACGCAACATGTCGGGTGGATCTACCACAGCTTTTTTTAAACACGATTCGGGAAAATCTCGTAAAATATTGCTGTGCCTGGCACCGTCAGTGTGATGGTACATACGTATAGTATAGTTGACATTCTGCATACATACAGTTTGACATTCTACATGCATACAGTTGACATTCTCTCGAGGACGTCGGTTGCAAGTGACTATGAGTACGTACATGCACGGCAGTATCATTTAGGATGTTCGCTACTGGACGTTTTCTCTGTCTAAGTTTGTTCGGCCTCTTCCAATTTTGAGTCTAAATTAATTCAAGTACAAATTTGAATTAAAAAGTATGGATCGAATAATACTGTTGGGTTCGTATCAACAAAACTTTCAAATGATATAACTTTCATGGCGTAAAGCTCAAAATTCATACTTACATTTTAGATCAATTTTTTTGGGGCGACTGGTAAACCCGAGCAGAGAAAGTATAGTTGTTCATAACATCTTATCTGATTAGTTAGCGGTTGCAAGGAGGGCTCCGTTTAGTCAACCCATCCATAATGCCATGCGGCCAATCTGATTGATTATCTATAGTCAACTATCAGAATATCGTTGTTGCACCACATAAAGCACATGACGGTGCTCCTCGCCACTAAGGCCTTGTACAATGGGAGGTGCTTATAGAGATGCTTAGAAAAATTAACCGGATTTTTCTGAAGCACCGGTGCCTATTTCTACAGGAGAGACGCTTAGTTAAGCATCTGTCCTATACAAATAAGCATCGGTGCTTAAAAAAAATCTGGTTTATTTCTCTAAGCACCTCCCATTGTACAAGGCCTAAGGGCAACTCTAACCGATTCCCAATAATCGGTTACAGCGTGTTTGGCAATATTTGAGAAGAGGAATGGGAGTTTGGACGAGGGAGTTGTGTTGAGATTAGACATGGGATGAGTTCTGCCTCTCTAACCGAGACCTAACCGATCCTCAATACGCCATAATGGAGGATAAATTATCCTCAGCCGTCTCCATCGCCCCTATTTTTACACCTCCACTCTGCGGCAGAGTAAAAATAAGCCACTTCTACTACTCTTCCTCTTCGCCTTCTTTGCCTCTTCTCCTCCCCCATCGCCGCCGCCAGCGACTCCCACATCCGTTCCCCGCCCCCTCCCCCCAATGGCTGGACCTCATCGCCAGTGATCCCTGCCGCCGATCCGCGCCGCCACGCCCGCAATCCGTCTTCAAGCGGCGCATCGTTTGAGCCACTGCCACCCCACCGACGCGGCCATCGCCCGCCGCAACACCGACTACCTTCGTTGCGGGAGCCGCAGAGGAAATAACTCGGCGTCCGCCAGTTTGCTTGGCGGACGTGGGTGGCAAAGATCACCGACCGCAAGACCCATACCAAAAAGCGGATCGGGTCGTTCCACACGTCGGAGCTCGCCGCGCTCAAATACGACCGGTGGCAGGTCTGGCTCCACGGCGCGGAGGCGCGCCTCAACTCCCCTTTGGGATGGCGCCGGTCCACCTCGTCCTATCGGCGTAGGGTGTGGTGACTGTGATGATGGCTCAGGAGGACCGGGAGGTGAGGGAGGCCGCCGACGAGGATTACATGGCGGACCTCGAGCTCGTGGAGGCGGAGCGGGCTATCGACGGCGAGGTCATTGTCATCTCCGATGACGAGAAGCAAGGCGGTGGCCACGACGATGCGAAGGAGTTCGACGCCGAGGAGTGGCGGTGCATCTTCCCCGACTCCGACGACGACGACACCGGCCCGGACCCAATGGGCGGTGGCATGTCGAGGCAAGATTGGCTCGACCTCTACTATGCACGGATAATGATGATGAGTAGTCTAGTTTAGGGTTTGGTGTAGTTTAAGTTTGAATTTATGTTTAAAGTTCAGTTGTCAAGGCAATGTTTTCAACTAAGTTGAACTTATGTTTATATTTATCCAAATTTTGGTTGAAACTATGTTGAACTAATGCATATTTGGTTTTTTACTCTGTTATATACAGGGGATCGGTCCAGCCAAATCTTAGTGGAGTAAAAATACTCCACTAAGGATTTACTCAGTCGGGTCCTTCGTTATATATAGGGGATCGGTTAGAGTTGCCCTAACCATGTTATCTTTTGAGGAAGAAGGAGAAAAATCGCTGAAAGAAAGAGCTAGAAAGCTAACGGTGTAACCAGATGAAACTCGCATCATTCACGATCCTTGAGAAAAATGACGTCTTTTTTTCTTCCTATGTGTAGTTTCTTTACTATTATCTTCTTTTTTACTCATTCATAAGGATCATAGCATCGCTTATAAATAAGAGAAATAATTTAGTAGTTGATTATTGAGGATCGTTTGCCGAACGGTACACCAAAACCTTGTGCACCAAACAGCCACACCAAACCAAACCAGAGCTGCATGCGTGCGTGCTTAATATTGAACTCGGTCTCGTACGGTGCTGCCGTGGGAGGAGATCGGGGACAGTCGGACAGGCACACACGTACGACCGCGATGAATACCCACATGGCCATTGACGACCCATCGATGGAACTATTTATCGTCCAGGCGGTCCAGTTAAGGGCGGGCACGTACGTACGTGACTGCCCGTGCGTCCACGGCACAAGGCACATAGTACGAGCGTAGACCTAGGACGACACGTACGCGTACGGTGCGAGCTAGTTAAGCACCCGACAGGAGACCGGTGGCTTGCACGGCAGACCTCACACGAAGCTGACACGGCGACTGACTTACTGACGGCGAGCGAGTGTATGCGCGCGCCAGTGCGTATGTCTGCGGCAGATAAAGCGGAGACGGGCAATGACTGTTCATCGTGCGGGAACGGCCGGCCATGCACGTACGTCGATCCTCGATCGTCAAACGGCAACGGCGGAAAGCAAAATAAGGCCATGATGCATGCATGCATGCACTTTTAGGGACTGGCTAGGGTGGGATGAATGAAAAACATAATTTGGGTCTGTCGATTTTCTTGTGAACCGTCGGAAGTGAATCAATTGGTCAAATGACCTTCTTCCACCTCCCGATCTCCCTCCTCACCTTTTTCCCCAAACNCGCGATGAATACCCACATGGCCATTGACGATCCATCGATGGAAAACTATTTATGGTCCAGGCGGTCCAGTTAAGGGCGGGCACGTACGTACGTGACTGCCCGTGCGTCCACGGCACAAGGCACATAGTACGAGCGTAGACCTAGGACGACACGTACGCGTACGGTGCGAGCTAGTTAAGCACCCGACAGGAGACCGGTGGCTTGCACGGCAGACCTCACACGAAGCTGACACGGCGACTGACTTACTGACGGCGAGCGAGTGTATGCGCGCGCCAGTGCGTATGTCTGCGGCAGATAAAGCGGAGACGGGCAATGACTGTTCATCGTGCGGGAACGGCCGGCCATGCACGTACGTCGATCCTCGATCGTCAAACGGCAACGGCGGAAAGCAAAATAAGGCCATGATGCATGCATGCATGCACTTTTAGGGACTGGCTAGGGTGGGATGAATGAAAAACATAATTTGGGTCTGTCGATTTTCTTGTGAACCGTCGGAAGTGAATCAATTGGTCAAATGACCTTCTTCCACCTCCCGATCTCCCTCCTCACCTTTTTCCCCAAACCGCCAGCAATCACCGGCTGAAATGTCTCCACCGCTGGCTACAGCTCGTTCCTGGAGGCCTTGCCTGCGTTCACAGGCCTCGCTTTGCTCATCCCGGCGCCACCGTTGGCAGCAGCCTCGGCGCTCCGCTGCGCCTCGTTGGCAGCAGCCTTGCCCGTGCGCCTAGGGGGCGCGGGTGACTCCCGATGGGCGATGGCGGCGGTGCTGCTCGGGCGACGGGGGTGTGGCTCAGCTGCAGGGTTCCCGCGGGCCTCGGGTGCCCTTGATATGGCGGCAGGACTGTTGGTTGCGGGGCGGCGTGGTGCTGCTGGTGGCGGGCGGTGCCCGCGCGGCCCAGATCTGGGCCTTTTAGGGCTCCATCTGGGATGGGGCGGGCCGGCGGCTCAACGCGTGGCGGTGTTGCCCCCTGGTGATGGTGGCGAGGAGGCGGTGGTCTGCAGGTGGTGGAGGCTTCGTCGGCCGGCGAGCTACAACGTGGTGGCAGGGGCTGTCTAGACCCATTTGGGTCGGTTGGGTCACTCCGGGCCTGGTAGGCCCCTGTCGTTTCGTCCGGTCGGCACCGCGGCGGCGGTGGAGGATGTCCCTCCCGTCGGCAGTGTTGCGGACGCGCCCTGTGACGCCCTCGATTCAATCGTACACTAATCATGCACGCAAATGTGTACGATCAAGATCAAGGACTCACTGGAAGATATCACAACACAACTCTAAAACATAAATAAGTCATACAAGCATCATAATACAAGCCAGGGGCCTCGAGGGCTCGAATACAAGTGCTAGATCATAGACGAGTCAGCGGAAGCAACAATATCTGGGTACAGACATAAGTTAAACAAGTTTGCCTTAAGAAGGCTAGCACAAACTGGGATACAGATCGAAAGAGGCGCATGCCTCCTGCCTGGGATCCTCCTAACTACTCTTGGTCATCGTCAGCGGGCTGCACGTAGTAGTAGGCACCTCCGGGGTACTAGTCGTCATCGACGGTGGCGTCTGGCTCCTGGGCCCCATCGTCAGGTTGCAGCAATCGGGTAAAGAAAGGGGGAAAAGGGGGAACAAGGCAACCGTGAGTACTCATCCAAAGTACTCGCAAGCAAGGAGCTACACTACATATGCATGGATATATGTGTAAAGGGCCATATCAGTGGACTGAACGGCAGAATGCCAGAATAAGAGGGAGATATCTAATCCTGTCGAAGACTACGCATCTGGCAGCCTCCGTCTTGCAACATGTAGAAGAGAGCAGACTGAAGTGCTCATAGGAGCATCGCATAGCATAATCCTACCCGGCGATCCCCTCCTCATTGCCCTGAGAGAGAGCGACCACCGGTTGTATCTGGCACTTGGAAGGGTGTGTTTTATTAAGTATCCGATTCTAGTTGTCATAAGGTCAAGGTACAACTCCAAGTCGTCCTGTTACCGAAGATCACGGCTATTCGAATAGATTAACTTCCCTGCAGGGGTGCACCACATAACCCAACACGCTTGATCCCATTTGGCCGGACACACTTTCCTGGGTCATGCCCAGCCGCGGAAGATCAACACGTCGCAGCCCCACCTAGGCACAACAGAGAGGCCAGCACGCCGGTCTAAACCTAAGCGCACAGGGGTCTGGGCCCATCGCCCAATGCACACCTGCACGTTGCGTGGGTGGCCGGAAGCAGACCTAGCCTAGCAGGCGTTCCAGTCCAATCCGGCGCGCGCCGCTCAGTCGCTGACGTCACGAAGTGCTTCGGCTGATACCACGACGCCGGGATACCCATAACTACTCCCACGTAGATGGTTAGTGCGTATAGACCAAATGGCCAGACTCAGATCAAATACCAAGATCTCGTTAAGCGAGTTAAGTATCCGCGAACGCCGACCAGGGCCAGGCCCACCTCTCTCCTAGGTGGTCTCAACCTGCCCTGTCGCTCCGCCACAAAGTAACAGTCCGGGGCCGTCGGGAACCCAGGCCCACCTCTACCGGGATGGAGCCACCTGTCCTTTCAGCCCCCATCTCCGAATAGTATCACAGGTAATGTAACAGTGTAAAGTATATAGTATATGCCCGTGATCACCTCCCGAAGTGATCACATCCCAGTAGTATAGCATGGCAGACGGACAAGAATGTAGGGCCACTGATGGAACACTAGCATCCTATACTAAGCAGTAGGATAGCAGATAAAGGTAACAACAGTAGTAGCAAGGACAGGCTATGCAGCAGTATAGGATTAACTGAAAGCAGTAACATGCTACACTACTCTAATGCAAGCAGTATAGAGAAGAGTAGGCGATATCTGGTGATCAAGGGGGGGGCTTGCCTGGTTGCTCTGGCAAGAGAGAGGGGTCGTCAACTCCGTAGTCGAACTGGGGCATCAGCATCGTCACGGGGTCTACCGAAGAGAAGAGGGGGGAGAAACAGTAAATACATGGCAAGCAAGTGCATAATAGGATAACAGGCAGAGCTAGACGTGTTCTAACGCGGTATGAGGTGGTACCGGCGAAAGGGGGAAACATCCGGGAAAGTATCCCCGGTGTTTCGTGTTTTCGGGCAGAGGAGCCGGAGGGGGAAAGTTGCGAGTTTGATATGTTAGGGGTGCGTGGCGGACGAACGGGCTGCGTATTCGGGTTCGCCTCGTCGTTCTGAGCAACTTTCATGTAGAAAGTATTTTCATCTGAGCTACGGTTTATTTTATATGATTTCCTAAAGTTTTAATCATTTTTAGAATTTATTTAACTATTTAATTCTAGCATTATCCAGAATAGTGCACGCTGACGTCAGCAGTCTACAGAGGTGTTGACTGGGTCAAGCTGACGCGTGGGTCCCAGCTGTCATTGAGAGTTTAGTTAACCTAACAGATTAATTAACTAACCTAAGTGATTAGGTTAATCTAATCAGGATTAATTAAGTTAATTAATTACTTACTTACTTAATTAATATTTCATTTATTATATTATTTTTTATTCTTTTTTTTCTATAAAAAGGTCCAGGGTGGGGCCCCTTGTCATAGGCCCCTAGGACTAACGGGCGCATCCCGATCGGGCGGTGCGAGCGAAGCCGCCGCCCGCCCGGTAGTGGGGTGAGGCCGGAGCGGGGGGTCGGGCAGGCGCAGCCAACGTGGCCTGTCGGCGCGGGCGCTGCCGGGGCCGTGGTGCGGGGAGGAGGTCGCGGCCCCGGGACGACAACGAGTACGTCGGGCGCACGCGGGGGCGACCGTGGGCGCTTGCGGACGGCGAGGGGGACTGGACGGAGCGACAGCGAGGGTTGAGGCCATGCGGGGGTGTGCGCGGAGGCGAGGTCGCCGGCGACCAGATGCAGCCTCGGCGCGGCACGGGGCCTAGAAGGGGAGAGGAAGAGAGGCCGGAGCCTTACCGCGGTTCGTAGGGAACGAGGCAGTGGGGGTTGAGGAGGAGGACGACGACGAGCGGCGGAGGGGTAGCAGTCCGGTGGGGGAGCGCCGGCGACGGGCGGCGGGGACGAGCGGCGTGGCGACGTGGTTCCGGCGAGGGGGGCTCCAAGCGGTGGTGGCGTCGGGACCGAGTCCCAACTCCAGATCGAGGGCGGCGCGTGGACGGACGCCGGGGCGACTCGGGGTGAGGCGAGGAGGCGTCGGCGTTGACGAAGTCCGGCGTCGCCGGGGTGGGCGCCGGCGTCGTGGGGTAGGAAGGCGCGGT
>LR880966.1:780904898-780918798 GCA_904067115.1 Aegilops sharonensis
GTCTATGGTTAGGAAACATAACCATCTTCGATTAATGAGCTAGTCTTGTAGAGGCATACTAGTGACTATCTGTTTGTCTATGTATTCACACATGTATTATGTTTCCGGTTAATACAATTCTAGCATGAATAATAAACATTTATCATGGTATAAGGAAATAAATAATAATTTTGTTATTGCCTCTAGGGCATATTTCCTTCAGAATCTGATTAACAAAATATAAGCCATAGGATACAGATATACGAAATATCGCTCTCGTATTCAAAATAAGTTTCTATGGTATTCATAATGACGTGATTTACGGTGGAAGGCCATCATGGCTATATACCAATTGAGTTTATTCTTGTTCGATATAGAGTAATTATTTGCAAGTCCCATTTTCTTCCACGACGTACGGTGCATGTAACTGAGTATTTTCCATATGTGCCCGTGATTAGGATGCAACTATACAAAAAAACATAAAATGTGCTATTTCAACAAATATAGAACTAGAAGTGCTTTAAAAAGTAAAGAAATAGTTAAGAATACAAAGATTGACTAGAACATCACCGAACAAACTCTGACTAAAACTTCACAAACTTTTAGGGGTTGCACATCATTTCAATCCACTCGAATTATTTCTAGTGTGGTGAGACTTAGCAGATGATAAGGCCAGACTTCGAAGATGAAAAAGGCCTTGTTTGGTCCCTCGACCATTTCACTCCTCCCATCTAAACAGAATACAAAGTCGACCAAGGAATTTCACTCCACGCTGCAACCAAAACAAACTTGACCAACAGAGACTCCAAAGAAATCCATTATTGTGGTCCCTATTCTGTAATGACCTCAAACTATTTTTCTCAAGAAACCCAGTACGATTGCATTCTATCTCTCTTCATCGGACCTTTAAGGGCCTCTTTGATGCAAAGGTTTTGTATAATCATTTTTTGAACGATCTTAATCCTTAGAATTTTTTCCTAGGATTTTTTCCAACGATTCATCCTACTAGATTTTATGAAAGATTCATTTTTTTTGTGCTCAATCAAATATCAATGCAGTCCTACAGTATTGAATATGGCATGGTCATTGCTTATGTGTTTTTTCTGTTTCCGCATTGTGGAAATCCTGTGAATCAAAAAGGCCCTAAAATTCATGTGCTTAACCAACTATTTTACCAAATCAAAATAAAAACAAGCGGCGTCCTAAACCTGTAACTGAAGTATAATATATGCAACCATGCTAAGAGAAAATTATAATCTATGAAGAGATACCATAGCTCAACTTAATCATGACAAGATAGTAACACCAATTAGTGTTTTTTATAGTATAACAACGATACATAAGCCATGCATGCTATTGTTGGGGGCCTTGTAGGTGTCACTCTGGAAGTTGACATGTCCACTCTGTTGGAAATATGCCCTAGAGGCAATAATAAATTGGTTATTATTATATTTCCTTGTTCATGATAATCGTTTATTATCCATGCTATAATTGTATTGATAGGAAACTCAAATACATGTGTGGATACATAGACAACACCATGTCCCTAGTAAGCCTCTAGTTGACTAGCTCATTGATCAACAGATGGTTACGGTTTCCTGACCATGGACATTGGATGTCGTTGATAACGGGATCACATCATTTGGAGAATGATGTGATGGACAAGACCCAATCCTAAGCCTAGCACAAAGATCGTGTAGTCCGTATGCTAAAGCTTTTCTAATGTCAAGTATCTTTTCCTTAGACCATGAGATTGTGCAACTCCCGGATACCGTAGGAATGCTTTGGGTGTACCAAACGTCACAACGTAATTGGGTGGCTATAAAGGTGCACTACAGGTATCTCCGAAAGTGTCTGTTGGGTTGGCACGAATCGAGACTGGGATTTGTCACTCTATGTAAATGGAGAGGTATCTCTGGGCCCACTCGGTAGGACATCATCATAATGTGCACAATGTGACCAAGGGGTTTATCACGGGATGATGTGTTACGGAACGAGTAAAGAGACTTGCCGGTAACGATATTGAACAAGGTATCGGTATACCGACGATCGAATCTCGGGCAAGTACAATACCGTTAGACAAAGGGAATTGTATACGGGATCGATTGAGTCCTTGACATCGTGGTTCATCCGATGAGATCATCGTGGAACATGTGGGAGCCAACATGGGTATCCAGATCCCGCTGTTGGTTATTGATCGGAGAACGTCTCGGTCATGTCTGCATGGTTCCCGAACCCGTAGGGTCTACACACTTAAGGTTCGATGACGCTAGGGTTATAGGGAATAGATATACGTGGTTACCGAGTGTTGTTCGGAGTCCTGGATGAGATCCCGGACGTCATGAGGAGTTCCGGAATGGTCCGGAGGTAAAGATTTATATATGGGAAGTCCTATTTTGGCCACCGGAAAATGTTCGGGATTTTTCGGTATTGTACCGGGAAGGTTCTAGAAGGTTCCGGAGTGGGGCCCACCTGCATGGGGGGACCCATATGAACGTGGGTAGTGGGGGCAAGGCCCCACACCCCTGGTAAAGGCGCACCAAGATCCCCCCTTAGAAGGAATAAGATCATATCCCGAAGGGATAAGATCAAGATCCCTAAAAAGGGGGGATAACAATCGGTGGGGAAAGGAAAGGATGGGATTTCTTTCCTCCCACCTTTGCCAACGACCCAATGGACTTGGAGGGCAAGAAATAATCCCCCTCCACCCCTATATATAGTGGGGAGGCGCATGGGAGCTGCACCCTTGCCCCTGGCGCAGCCCTCCCCCTCTCCCAAGTCCTCCTCCTCTCCCGCGGTGCTTGGCGAAGCCCTGCAGGATTGCCATGCTCCTCCATCACCACCACACCATCGTGCTGCTGCTGGATGGAGTCTTCCCAACCTCTCCCTCTCTCCTTGCTGGATCAAGGCATGGTAGACGTCACCGGGCTGTACGTGTGTTGAACGCGGAGGTGCCGTCCGTTCGGCACTAGGATCTCCGGTGATTTGGATCACGACGAGTACGACTCCTTCAACCCCGTTATGTTGAACGCTTCCGCTTAGCAATCTACAAGGGTATGTAGATGCACTCTCCTTCCCCTCGTTGCTAGTTTCTCCATAGATAGATCTTGGTGACACGTAGGAAAATTTTGAATTTCTGCTACGTTCCCCAACACACTCTGAATCGTCCCACCTCTGTCAGAGCCAAGATTGGATGTAGGTTTGTGGACCAACTTCCTGCCACGGCTGAGGGAATGTTGGGGGGTCGTTTCTACAAGTTTACTTATGAAGTGGAAGAGGTGTTGGTGAGAAACCCTGTGGAGGAAGGCAACGGGACTACTGTGCATAATGAAAATATGAACAAATCTGATCAGACACCCAAACGCAAACGGGCTGATCACGAGCAAGCTGCTGAACAGCTGAATACTCCTGTGCTGGGAGATCTTGGCACTTCATTCCGTGGTGGCAAAACCTGTCGTTTGCTACCACATGAGAATGAAGATTTGTCGTCATCTGAGAGTGAAGACAATTCTCTGCTAATTGAATCCATGGCCAGGGGTTATGAAAAATGTGGGCAAAATGAGCAACTAGATACTTCTGGTTGGTTAGTCCCTGTGGATGCCATTGTTGGACAGTCTACTGTTGATCATGGCACTCCTGGACAAGATGTGCAGGTGATTAAGCTTCCTGTTAAACAGTCCTTTTTATCCTATGCGGAGGTAGTAACGAACTCCTCTCAGGTTGTGGAGCTGGATGGGGAGATGGATCCTGAGATGAAGATCTCGAAGGACTACGTGGTACAGCTTCCTCCTTCTGATTGCGATGACGAAATGATCCTCACTCCTCCACTAGTTTCTGAAGATCTGCCCAGACTCAGCAAACGTAATGTTCAGGGGATGCAGGAACACGTGCTGGCCAAGGCTGAGAAGCTAGCTAGCAAGAAAAATCTGGAAGGTAACTCTCATAATGCTCGAAAAAATCCCTTTTGCATTTTGCCTGATGCTGAATTAATAAGTAGGGTGTCCAATATGGGAGTTGCTATTCCTGATGATGATTTTGCTTGCATTGATGTGCTTAGAGAACTTGAACATGTTAGACAGAACCTAGAAGAGAAAAGGAGCATAGGGGATCTAGGTCAGAGTTGTGAGGAGGATGTTTTCGTTACTAATGGGTTGGGTAAAATAGCCCCGGTGAATCTCACTTGGCTGGACCAGGATGAGGTGATTCATGATAAGATGGCTTCTGGTAAGCCCAAGAAGAAAACACCTAAGAAACCTGTTGTCAAGCTCTCTAGGCCTGTGACTAGAAGCCAGAAAAAGGTTTCAGATTTAGGTGTGAGTTGTAGCCCTGCCATGCCTCTTGGTGGGGCTACTAAGTCTAAATTCCATAAAAAACCTTCCAGATGAGAGGGATCATCTGGAACTGCAGGGGGGTGGGCAAGAAGGGGATGGCCACCTGCCTCTCTGATCTCATTAGTGACCATACCCTAGATTTCCTGGGTCTACAAGAGACCATGAAAAAAGATTTCTCCCCCAAATGCTTGAGGAGAATTGATCCATTTAACTTGTTCAATTGGAACTGGGTTCCTTCTGAAGGCAAATCTGGAGGTATACTGTGTGGAGTTAGACAAGACACTTTGGAGGTAGTCTCCTGCTGCAAGGGCAAGTATATTTTGCAGTTGATGGTCTTGGATAAGAAGAAGAAAACCAATTGGGGGTTGTTGGTGGTATATGGCTCTGCTCATGAAGAGTATAAGGAAGAGTTCCTGCTTGAACTTGCTACTGTGTGTAATAACATGCAAGTCCCTTATATTGTGGGTGGGGATTTTAATATCCTTAGACACCCTGGGGAGAAAAACAAAAAAATGGCTAGCCATAAGTCCACAGACCTGTTTAACTCCATTATCAACACCCTGGCTCTTAGAGAGATTCATATTAGTGGGGGCAAATACACTTGGACGAACAACCAAGCTCACCCTACCTTGGAGAAATTACATCGCATCCTGATGTCTGAGGAGTGGGAAGACTTATTTCCCCTGGTTTCTGTCCGGAAGTTGGTTCGAGAGATTTCAGATCATAACCCTCTACTGATTAATTCTGGGGAAGAGGGACGAGAGGCCCCCAAGCCCCGCGAATTCCGTTTTGATCTATCCTGGATTAAGGACGAACGTTTCTTGCCTTTGGTCAGTAAAATCTGGGCCCGTGGGGTTCTCTCTAAAGATCCCATCGATGTCATGAATATTAAGCTGAAGAGATTCAAAACCTTTTTTAAAGGGTGGGGCTCGGACAAATTTGGGCACATTAAGAGATTGAAGGAGGATCTCAGGTTGGAGTTGGCTACTCTAGAAGAACTAGAGGAGGATGGACCCCTCTCCCCGGAACTGTACAGTAGGAAAATTGATGTGTGCTTTGAACTTCATGAGATTTTGGTTAACGAGGAGATCTACTGGCTTCAGCAATCGCACGAGCGATGGCTGCTTAAAGGTGATCTGAACACTGACTATTTCCACAAGATTGCCAATGGGCGTAAGCGCAAAAATACGATCCATGCTCTTAAAGCTGGGGTGGTGGAAATAGAGGGCACAGATGCCCTGATTGCCCATGCTACAGAGTTTTATAAAGATCTCTTCGGCCCAGCTCAAGGCAATTGTTTTCATCTGGACCCTGATACTTGGTCCGAGGATGAAAAGTTGAGCGAGGATGATAATAGAGATCTATGTCGCGATTTCACGGAAGCTGAAGTCAAAGATGCTCTTTTCTCTATGGCCACCAATAGGGCTCCTGGGCCGGACAATATACCAGTTGAATTTTTTCAAAGTTGTTGGGATATAGTAAAGGATGATATCATGTCCCTTTTTAGGCATTTCCATAATGGGACACTTGATGTTCAACGTCTTAATTATGGAGTGATTACCTTACTACCCAAAGTGTCTGGAGCTGACAAAATTCAACAATTCAGACCAATTTGTCTCCTTAAATGCCCATATAAGCTCATTACAAAAGTAATGGACCGTAGGGTGGAGGTGTACGCTGATAAGTTGATTAGTCCTACCCAGAATGCGTTTACTAAGGGGAGGAACATTATGGATGGGGTTCTTTCCTTGCATGAAATTTTGAATTACACCCATGTTAAAAAAAGGGTTGGTATAGTGCTTAAGTTGGATTTTGAGAAAGCATATGACAAAGTTAACTGGGATTTTCTCCTGGAGTGTCATAAGCTGCGTGGTTTTAACGAAACCTGGTGCGGTTGGGTCAAACAAATCCTTTATAAGGGAACAGTCAGCATTAAACTCAATAATAGTGTGGGCCCCTACTTCCAAAGTGCAAAAGGGGTGCGACAGGGCGACTCACACTCTCCATTCCTGTTTAACCTTGCTGTGGAGTGTCTGACTAAAATGATAAAAAATGCCCAGAGAAATAAACTGATCACGGGATTGGCTCCTGACCTGATACAAGATGGGGTTGCAGTGTTGCAATATGCGGACGATACTATCATTTGTTTAGAACATGATGTCGATAAGGCAGTTAACCTGAAGTTGCTGCTCTATACTTTTGAAATGATGTCTGGACTCAAGGTGAATTTTCAAAAAAGCGAGATCCTCACGGTGGGGGGAGATGATAACATTGTTAGAGAGTACGCTGAGTTATTCAACTGCGATATTGGGAGTTTCCCCATTAAGTACTTAGGGATGCCTGTGAGCTACACCAATCTTTGCAATTCTGATTGGGAATTCATTGTAGTTAAGTATCTTAAAAGGTTTGAAGCCTGGATCGGTAATGCCACATCCATGGGGGGCAGGCTTACTCTGCTTGACTCAGTGCTTACTCAACTTTCTATCTTTCACATGTCTATGTGGCTTATGAATAAAACATTCATTGAAAAGCTGGATAAACATAGGCGTAGATTTTTTTGGCAAGGTTGTAATAAGAAGAGAAGATACCATCTTGTCAGGTGGGATAGGATCTGTAGATCCAGAGACAAAGGAGGCCTGGGGGTTAAAGACCTCAAAAAGCAAAATATTAGTTTGATGGTCAAGTGGTGGTGGAAACTGGAGACCCAAAACGGGTTGTGGCAGGATATTGTGCGTGCTAGATACCTCAGGAACAAAACTGTCACTGAGGTTTGCGCTAGGTTTTCTGACTCACCATGCTGGAAAGCTCTTTTGAAGGTAAAAGAGGTGTACTTGATGGGGAGGAAAATTAACATAGAATCTGGAAACATTGCCAGGGTTTGGATGGATTCCATCAATGGGCTGATCCCATTTCGTGACCAATTCCCACAACTCTTCTCTATTTGCACTAACCCTGAATGCACGGTGGATAAAGTGAATCTTGTAGAACCTAGCAGTTTCTTCAGACGGGGGCTTACTGCTGAGTTATCTGGTCAATGGAGGACGATCCGAGACACGGTCGATAACCTGTCTCTAGCCAGTGCTAGTGATTGGGTGTCTTGGAGGCTCAATCAAAATGGCAAGTTTTCGACTAAATCAGTTTATAAATGGCTGGAGAGATCTATTAGTGGATGTCACTATAAATGGATCTGGAGGGCCAAGTTACCTCTCAAAATAAAAAATTTCCTTTGGCAAATGTCGCAGGACGCTGTGCTTACTAGGCAAGTCATGCGTAGAAGAAAATGGCCTGGTAATCCTTGTTGTTCCTTCTGCAAAGAGATTGAGAGTTCTCAACACCTGTTTTTTACCTGCCCGGTTGCGAGATGTGTGTGGAGATCTGTTGGGGTCGTGCTGGGTACTGATAGATGCCCCAGCAGCTATTGGCAATATTATGTGTGGTGTCACTCTTATCTTCCTGGGGGAGAAAGGTTTTATACGGTGGGCCTTGCAGCTGTCTGCTGGGCTATATGGCTGGCTCGAAATCGTGCCACTTTTGAGAAGAAAATGATCAGTACCCCTTTTGAGATTGTCTTTTCCATGTGTTCTTTCTTGCTCTATTGGACAGGTCTGCAACAGGGGGATGATGCTACATAACTACGGGCAGGCGCAGAGCAGATCAGGGAGAGTACTATGCAGATGATGAAGCTCTGCGAGGCTGCCAGGCAACCAATCACCGGCGAATGAGGGGGAGCACGCCTCGAAGATTGGGGAACCTCCCTGCTCCTGCTACTTCGTTAAACTTACTGTCTTTTGTCTGGCGATGCTAGTTTGGCCCCTGCTGGTCGGGTCTGTAATAGCTAGTTGAACTTAGAGATATTGGTGCTATCCAGGTTTTCGTCCCATGACACTTGCCACGATGTCGGGCAAGTGTGGTGGGTTTCCTGGTAGTGCTTGAACTCGCTTTCTTCCCTTTCCTTTCTTCCTGAACGTATTTCTGGAACTGTTGTATTTCCGTTCTATGCAATGGAAAGGGGTTAAAGCCCGGTTCAAAAAAAATGCATGCTATTGTTTTATGATAACATAGGGAACAAAAGTTGTGTCGAACTCTAATCATGGCAACACGTTGCTACCTCCTAACGCCCAGCAGCGGCAAATCTGTGTGACCCCTGCTTAAAGAAACCAGCTCCCGCCACTGCTTCGACTCCCATTGCAACTCTACGAGTGCTGCCTACCTAGGGTTCTTATACATTCTAGATTATTTTCTAATTGCTGACATGATCATGTATATATAATCAAGTATGTTGGAGGAGGATTCCAGATTTGGAGCAAATAATTTTTAACACACCATGTCTATATGATATGAATGATGATTACAAGATACATGTACTCAACCATAAACAATTATTGAATAAATACAACATTGTGAAGTGTCGAGGGGCGGGGGGCTGCACACTTGCTGATATTATGTTCTGTAAATCACATTTTTGTAATTTATTTAGAGCCCTTATTTCGTTATGGCTAGGTTGCCCCAACTATCTCCCCCCGCCCCGGCCACAGACAAACATGTCATGAACTATTTGTGTGATGAACTATGTAATAATTTGATGTTGTAGACTGATGAATTTGATGTTATGTTTGTAGTATTCGTGTTTTATTCTTTTGGAATCATTTGAGTTGAGTTTGATATGAATAAGTTCAATATGTATGCAGCAGTTTAGTGCCCTATTATAGGGCTGATGTCGGAGAAAAAAATCCAGGTGATGTAAAATGCACTTTCTTGGTGCACAATATAACCTTTTCGTGTCGTATTATAGGAAGCTGTTGGAGACACTCTTACCAAGCAACCAAGCAAAAACTAAAAAAAAACACATAACTTCATTAAGGACAAAAACAAAAATTGATTTCAATGCGGTCACATAGTGCCATACCCTGGTATCACCATGGCATCATACCCCCACGAGCAGCCCTTAGAAATAAGAAAACCATTTTTTTCCTTTCGGAAGAATTGTAGGAGTAACAACGAGGGTCCAATATACAGTCCTTTCCAACAGAGAAAGGGATCTTCCAAACCATCTTGTTAATAATGAATTGGTTGATATATTGTTATCCATAAATCAACTTGTAGAAGATGTTGTTTCCTTAGACATGGATGAACCCTCTGAATTGGCAGGCAAGTGGTTGGAAGGAAGGCATATTTGTGGTCAGCAATAATACTCAATTTTATGACATCTGGAGTATCAACTACTCCTCCATTGAGTTTTGTGAGACACCTTTGTTTTTTTAGGTCAAACTTTGTCGATGAATCTGATTAGCAAAACATAAGTATACGTTACAAAAATATGAAATAGCGGTTTTGTACTCAAAATAAATTTCTATGGTATTCTTAATGGCATGATTTTTGCCACCGTCAAGTCCCACCAACTTGTCTGACCTGTGCAAAAGTCAATAAGGGAGTCTGATTCAGCCTCCACTCTTTGAAAGCCCATTAGATCAACAAAACTCAAAATGTCTCTCATATATCTAAAGCTTCATAGTCATCACATATTCACATTTACAACAATAGGGATATATTTGCACCGAGCCGCCATAAAGTCACCTTTTCCATCGCTGATTATAGTACCCACGTTTACTTTAACAAATTTTGGTTCTTGCTTCTCCCATTTATGTTCACTGGTCGTCGTCTGCTTCAGGGATGCCTTTCTGGAAATTATGTGCAATTGGTAAAGTTGATAAGGATAATCTCAATGGAGGGGGAATAGATTCATCATGTGTAACTTGTCTTGTCAACCACCATAGATACCAAAAACCCATAGCTAGAACCTGTATAAAGCATAAGGTGGGCCTGATACCCTCAAAAAAAATAAGATGGGCATGATTTCGAGAAAACTGTCTCGGAGGGTAAATAGGTGCTGGAAAATAACAGTACCAAATAGATCTACATTGGAGCCGAGGATACCATTCCCTGCATACCAATACACTGCCAAAGATCATTTGCATTAATGTATTGAAAAAGCAGGTGCCGAACATCTTCTGCGCCTTTGTGGCAGATAGGGCATGCTCCATCTGTTCCGACTAGATTGGAAGTGCGCCTTGGCGCACTGGTGCCTGGCTCAGCACAGTGACCCAACATCTAAACTCCAATACGACAAAAGCATTTTAGTACATCCAAAGGATATTAGAGTAAGGTCAAGCTAAATGAGTTTCGTACAGATAAAGATATAACAAAAGCAATGCAGCTGCAACCCTGGATAACTGAGTTTAGCATAGAGCATACAAATTAAGGATATACTAAAAGCAAGGTAATGTTCCCAAGATAACTGGCCTACAATTTTATTAAAAAGCATAAAGGCAAAAAATGTACCAAAAGCAAGGCATAGTGCTTGCTTAGGACAACTGATTTGAACTTGATTGCATTAAGTTCAGTACAAAGCATACAAACATAAGTTCTATAAAATATAGCCAAATAGTTCATATCGGCAAGCTTAAGTGTTGCAACAAATGTTGTAACTTCTCATAAACATAATGAGATAACCGACAATTGGGAAAGAAGCTCTGGAAACATCGATAAGTAGGCCATTGTCTTTGTTAATCAATGAACATCTACGGTAGCTTATAGCTTACCATTACTAAGAACTACTACTTCCTCCTTCCAAGTGAAAAGGGTATTTTCTGAGGCGGAGCTAATGCAGATAGTAGTGGCCAATACTTGACAGGCTTCATCTTGCTAATGATAATATGGAAGATCTACAAAAAATAATAGAATTATCTAATGAACCTAGGCACTATGCAAGCTATACAAAATTCAGATAAATGGCATACTTAGTTTGAACACAAATTAGTAACATTGTGCATGTAGAGTAAAGTGCAGAAGATGGTACTTCACAATTGAGAGATACAAATGAATATTGCAACAGAAAGAAGATGATGCCTGCAAAAAAACAATAATGTAGGTGAGAGCAACATATCAGTCACTTGATACTTGAGCAGTAAACGGGTGATATAAACAAATGAGTTTAGTATAGATAACAAACAGTAGAGATATATCAAAAGCAAAGAAATTGAGTATACTAAATCGATATGATAATTATTTTGCAGGCTGATGACAAAATTTGTTCCGAAAGTCAAAGCAGCAGCGCAAGATATGAGAAACTGGTTCACATCAAGTTCATTAGAAAGCATAAAGATTTAAGATAACAAAAGCTTGAATGTTAATCTCCAAATTCCAGAACCATACATCGTTGACACCATAATAGACCAGGAGTGTAGCACATCAAATCCCATTGGTTCAACGCGTCAAATCCAATACGATACCAAATTCACCAGACGAAAGGAGAGTAGATGCCCTTTACGGACCGAAGTCGCATATTCAATCGCTGAAGAAACCAGCACATAGATCCTTGGTTGCTATGTTTTTTAATACAACTGAGCTCAGAACCAAACAAATACTGGTGGAAGAAATCTGAATAGGGCTATTGGCCAAGTTATTAGAAACTATAGACAATAGACCATCAGGAAAGGAAATAGAAAAACAATAATCATATTGTACACAGATATGTTATGCGGGGAGACAAACCTAAAGGTAGTTATGCACAATGAGTTCAGTATAAATCACAAACAGTAAAGAGCAATGTCACACATGATCAATAGTAAACAAAACTATAGCCCGCTACAATATGTACACATGTATAACACTACAAACTTACTGGCATCCTAAGCTGCAATTGAGGCATACACCAAGCACTACATACAAAATTAGAAGTGTCTTCTTTTTTCATAGGTACACAACCTTTAATATATCTCAACCAGAACAAGAAAAGAATGATCTCCTAAGAGAATGTCCTACCAACATGATGAGCATAGTCAGTTTGAAATGACATGCCATGAAACTGGAGGTAGCACATGTCCTACAACTAGAACTGAAGCTATATATAAACTAACCGACTGACAGGATAATACTAACCATTGTGTGCAGGAAAAGCAAAGAAAACATTAAGCAGCAAGAGAATATACACAGCTCTCTAATAGGAAAGAATGTAGCTTAATGAGCGCACTGCCACTCTCTCCAACATGAAAGAAGAACAAATTAATCATATATGTGCACTGCCATAATTCTGTACTTAAGAAAATGTTAGTACACATTTTAGTGAAAGAGGAAGGAAAAACTAAACTCATGCTTAAGAAAAAAACTGTCTGACTATCATCACTATCGTCTCATTCAGTGCTTCGATTGTATGCACACAACATTATACCAATTCAACCATTATAGGAAGAATCACACATAAAAAGACCATGAGAAGTAAAAGGGAAGAAAAGCATAAACTACATGAAAATAGCTACTAACGGCACAATTTTACGCCCATTCCTTCTGACCCCAAAATTAGTAACACACCAGCCCAAGTTTCTTCCCTTCGAGAAGCTGACTCCTGTTAAAATTAGCACACGATTGATTAGCGTAATTCAAACAGCTGAAAAAACTCAATTCACAGACTGTGTAGGTGGTATATACACCCAATAAGAAAAGAAAGGTGAACTAACTACACCACAAGGAAAAATTTGTGGAAGCACCAATACCTGCAGTTTACTTTTTTTGATAGGTTAAAAAAAATAGCAGCCCAAAAAGAATACTATTACCTGCCCGCAAGATCAACCAAGGCAAGCTTTCCACGAAGAACTTGACTACCACATCATCATTTCTGCTTGTGTCTTATAGTAATCTCCAGTACAACGCGTGAACTTGAGAAAAGAGAGGAACAAACATTATTTTCCATGTGAGAATAATGTACAAAAATGAGGGGAGCGATCAGAGCAAGTGACATAAATAGACCAAAAGCAACATTTAATATATCAGATCAGAGCAAGTGATATAAATAGAAAGGAATGCATTCCACAGATCAAAAGCCATTCATAATAATTAGAGCATGTAATTTATATCGAAAGAGACCGACACCTGAGTAGCGCATAGGGCAGACAAAACACTGAAAGCGGAACGTTTATACAGGAGGCTAGTGACAATCAGATAGCAGTCTACACAAGTTTTAAGGATGATAAAAGTCCATGCTAACTAATACATCTGTCAGAGAGTATTCGGAGTTCCTGCGCCAAGAATGGTTGAAATTCCTGGCTGCTCCAAGAAAAGTTGTGTATCGCTAGCCCAGGAAGAGAAGAAGAAATGATATTCCTGTTGGAAATATGCCCTAGAGGCAATAATGATAATTATTCTGGTTTAATACTAATCTTGATGGTAGAGGGAGCGTGCGATGTTTGATCATATCAACCTTGGAAACAATTCCAACACATATCGTCAGCTCACCTTTAGCTAGTCTCCTTTTATTCCGTAGCTTTTGTTTCGAGTTACTAACACTTAGCAACCGAACCGGTATCTAATACCCTGGTGCTACTAGGAGTACTAGTAAAGTACACATTAACATAATGTATATCCAATATACTTCTATCGACCTTGCCAGCCTACTTATCTACCAAGTATCTAGGGTAATTCTGCTCCAGTGGCTGTTCCCCTTATTACAGAAGCACTTAGTCTCGGGTTTAGGTTCAACCTTGGGTTTATTTACTGGAGCAGCAGTTGATTTGCCGTTTCATGAAGTATCCCTTCTT
>LR880966.1:780941589-780973097 GCA_904067115.1 Aegilops sharonensis
CATAGGATCTATTATGTATGCCATGCTGTGTACCAGACCTGATGTAAACCTTGCCGTAAGTTTGGTAGGAAGGTACCAAAGTAATCCCGGCAAGGAACACTGGACAGCGGTCAAGAATATCCTGAAGTACCTGAAAAGGACAAAGGACACGTTTCTCGTTTATGGAGGTGACGAAGAGCTCGTCGTAATATGTTACGTTGACGCTAGCTTCGACACAGATCTGGATGACTCTAAGTCACAAACCGGATACGTGTATATGTTGAATGGTGGAGCAGTAAGCTGGTGCAGCTGCAAGCAGAGCGTCGAGGCGGGATCTACATGTGAAGCGGAGTACATGGCAGCCTCATAGGCAGCACATGAAGCAATTTGGGTGAAGGAGTTCATCACCGACCTAGGAGTCATACCCAATGCGTCGGAGCCGATCAAACTCTTCTGTGACAACACTGGAGCTATTGCACTTGCCAAGGAGCCCAGGTTTCACAAGAAGACCAGGCACATCAAGCGTCGCTTCAACTCCATCCGTGAAAATGTTCAAGATGGAGACATAGAAATTTGCAAAGTGCATACGGATCTGAATGTCGCAGATCCGTTGACTAAACCTCTTCCGCGGGCAAAACATGATCAACACCAGAACTCTATGGGTGTTCGATTCATCACAATGTAACTAGATTATTGACTCTAGTGCAAGTGGGAGACTGTTGGAAATATGCCCTAGAGGCAATAATAAATGGATTATTATTGTATTTCCTTGTTCATCATAATTGTCTTTTATTCATGCTATAATTGTATTATCCGGAAATCGTAATACACGTGTGAATACATAGACCACAGTATGTCCCTAGTGAGCCTCTAGTTGACTAGCTCGTTGATCAACTGATAGTCATGGTTTCCTGACTATGGACATTGGATGTCATTGATAACGGGATCACATCATTAGAAGAATGATGTGATGGACAAGACCCAATCCTAAGCATAGCACAAGATCGTGTAGTTTGTTTTGCTAGAGCTTTTCCAATGTCAAGTATCTTTTCCTTTGACCATGAGATCGTGTAACTCCCGGATACCGTAAGAGTGTTTTGGGTGTACCAAACGTCACAACGTAACTGGGTGACTATAAAGGTGCACTACAGGTATCTCCGAAAGTATCTGTTGGGTTGACACGGATCGAGACTGGGATTTGTCACTCCGTATGACGGAGAGGTATCTCTGGGCCCACTCAGTAGTGCATCATCATAATGAGCTCAAAGTGACCAAGTGTTTGGTCACGGGATCATGCATTACGGTACGAGTAAAGTGACTTGCCGGCAACGAGATTGAACGAGGTATTGGGATACCGACGATCGAATCTCGGGCAAGTAAAATACCGATTGACAAAGGGAATAGTATACGGGGTTGATTGAATCCTCGACATCGTGGTTCATCCGATGAGATTATCGAGGAGCATGTGGGAGCCAACATGGGTATCCAGATCCCGCTGTTGGTTATTGCCCGAGAGCCGTCTCGGTCATGTCTGCATGTCTCCCGAACCCGTAGGGTCTACACACTTAAGGTTCGGTGACGCTAGGGTTGTATGAATATGAGTATGCAGCAAACCGAATGTTGTTCAGAGTCCCAGATGAGATCCCGGACGTCACGAGGAGTTCCGGAATGGTCCGGAGGTAAAGATTTATATATAGGAAGTCTTATTTTGGTCGCCGGAAAAGTTTCGCACGTTATCGGTATTGTACCGGGAGTGCCGAAAGGGGTCCGGGGGTCCACCGGGGGGGTCCACCTGCCCCGGGGGGCCACATGGGCTGTAGTGGGTGCGCCTTGGCCTATATGGGCCAAGGGCACCAGCCCCAAGAGGCCCATGCGCCTGGAGATAAGAGAGAGGGGAGAGTCCTAAAGGGGGAAGGCACCTCCGAGGTGCCTTGGGGAGGATGGACTCCTCCCCCCCTCTTGGCCGCACCCCTTCCTTGGAGGAAGGGGCAAGGCTGCACCCTCCCCCCTCTCTTGCACCTATATAAAGGGAGGGGAGGGAGGGGTGGCCGCACCCATAAGCCCTGGCGCCTCCCTCCTCCCTGCAACACCTCCTCCTCCTCCCGTAGTTGCTTAGCGAAGCCCTGCCGGAGTTCTGTTGCATCCACCACCACGCTGTCGTGCTGCTGGATCATCATCAACCTCTCCTTCCCCCTTGCTGGATCAAGAAGGAGGAGATGTCATCCGCTCCATACGTGTGTTGAACGCGGAGGTGCTGTCCGTTCAGCACTAGGTCATCGGTGATCTGAATCACGGCGAGTACGACTCCATCATCCCCGTTCCATTGAACGCTTCCGCACGCGATCTACAAGTGGTATGTAGATGCAATCACTCTCCCATGACTCGTTGCTAGATGAACTCATAGATGGATCTTGGTGAAACCGTAGGAAAATTTTTAATTTTCTGCAACGTTCCCCAACAATTCCTGGAGAAGATATCTCAACTCATTCAAGATTTATTAAAAGATTCATATGACATCTAAATCTAGCATGCATTGTTACAACAACAGATATCTATAGTGACCAAAAAGGAACTATTAGGAAGATGAGTTTAGTAAACTGACATCAAGCAATTCGTGCATATTTCCTTCAAAGAAGTTCGGGGAGTGTGTGTATACAGTAGCACTACACAGGTATGAATTATAGAAATACATAGCTGAGCACCATCATGAGAAATTTTTGGCAATGGGAAGATCCGTGTCTCACGACTCAGTAAAATATAATGCATTTTAGCCTAAATATATACACATAAAAACGAGTGGATCCTTCTATCGAAGGTCACAATAAATAGCAGTTGAACTCAGTATGTTACTTAGAAAAATTTCTTGGCAGAACATGTACAAAACATTCATGAAGCCCTCTAGTTTCATAGGGAACAGCGTAATCAATAAACAAAGCTCACTGAGCACTAACTATGGTGTAGGGCAAAATACTAATAAATAGTATATATGCAGATTAGTTAAGAGTCCAGGAAGGAACTACAAATAACACACATCAGCAGATTAAGCAAAGGCAATGTGAGTATTCAAAAAAGAGAGGGAAGCAACAATCACATGCATGGGATGGAGGGAGAGAGCAGAAATCAACTTAGCTTTGGTGGCACCAAATCCAAAGAGAGTACACAACATCCTTTGTTCTTCCCCCATCTATCTCCCATTCTGCGTCTACTCAATCACTGACAACAACCCACAAGAAATGGCGAAGAACTTGGTAGCCTTGGCACCGTGACGCGCCTGTCTCCATTTGCAGGGACAGTTTGGGACACGGCCACCGGAGAATTAGTGAAGCGCTGTCCATCCCCTCCCAATCCTTCAGTTTGGGGGCACTGGTGGTGGGAACCGTGAAGTTTGCGAAACACGCACCTGGGTCGGCGATGGCGAACCATTCGACGTAGATCCTCGGGTGGTCCTTGGAGCAGCCCACGGGGTGCAGGTGCTCGTCTCATCACCTGTGCCATGGGGTTTATAACTACTTAATATTGGATATAAATAGCAAATATAAAAAAAAAACTACCAATGTAACTAGTGTAAAATACAAAGCATGGATCTTTTGCTGCTGTTACCAACTTTCTTTTCGTAATTTTGCAAGAAATAGGAAAACAGAAGTACTACCTAGGATCTTACTCCAGCGGTCCCTAACCCAACCAATTAAACACATTTTTGCCTCCTGGTATGATGGCTTAATGAGATGAGGATGGTTTCATTTAAATAATAGGTCAAGGAGTGCTCACATAACCAAGATTGGTGATTGGGAATATCTGGTGCATAATATTAGCATATATAGTTTACTGATGTATTTTTTTTGTCCAAGAAGAAAAGGCTTTACCATTGCATATGTTCTCTGAACTTTATGCCCATTTTTCATCAGAACATAACAAAACTAAACCTTGCCCGTATTTCGGTAGCGGGTGGTTTACTCTTAGATTTCAAAACTTTGTACCTTCAGACAACAAATGTACCAACGATCGAATGTACCTTCTGCCCACAACCTAGGTGTCGAGGTAGCAGGGTTCTCTAATCAATCAAGCAAATGGAAGAACATGCTGCACCAAAGAGAACTGCTTTTTAGGGAGCCATGCACACATAAAACCTAATAAGTAAAATAAATAAGGTGGATAAATTGGCTACCTGAACACCGAAGATGTGCTAAGCATACACGTGAGGCAGCAATCCATGACAAGCATAGTACCTGCAAAACAAATTTCCTCATATGATTCAGATCATATAAGTCAAAAGTAGACCCATTTGATAGTTCCTATGATAGAAGAATGCTCAACAGATCATTGTAAAGATATTAAGATATATACTGGTGAATCTGCATCCCAGGTTGATGTTGCTTCCCCAAGCCGGAAAACACCACTATAGCCTTTAACCATGCCTTGATATCTTCAAATCACGAAAACATTGGGTCAGGAAATAAGCTTTAAGTTAACAAAATGCTAGTGCAGGGGAGACGAGTACGATGTCATCAGTCCAGTTCTTCGGAATGCAGATGATCTTATTCCAAGTCATAACAATCAAGAATAACTTGAAATTGAAATGTGATAATTGAAAGGAAGATTGTTCCAGCAACCCTCACGGTTTCCCCGAAAAGAGAAGATAAGAAAGTACGTACCTATCAACAACTTTGGTTGCTTTGCCCACACAAACAATCAACAATCCAGTGGCCATAGGATCCATAGTACCAGCATGGCCAACCTGCATCATAGCTACCATAAACATGTGGGTTGAGAAAAAACCACACACCATGAAAACTGTGAGGTCACATTTTGCACTTTCACCAACCGCCGTAGTTTTCCACAAACAGTAAATGAGGTCCACCCTGAATTCTATTAAAAAAAGAGTCCATTTTGAGCTAGTAGAAAGACAAATTCAGCATCATTGTCAATGGCATTTCTTTTACTAATTACACGACTTGAAGAAAACTGGTCAAATAAAAGGTCCTGCTACGGTAACAAGACATTGTAATGTATGTACTCACATAAAAAAATCAGTAATTCAAAATGCCAAACCGAAACTACATAAAGCATGAAGTCTAGATAAGGATCATATTATGGAAAAGTTCCTGAACCTGCAATGGTAAATATACATCTGAATTCAAATGTACCACATCCATCTAACCCACCCATTCTGAAAAAAGGCCGCAAGTAAGCATTAACACACACTGCATCTAGATAAAAAGGTGGATTGGTGGTATGCATCTATGGGCTGCTAATTAGCATCGCCATCTGAGACTGAGAGCATTCATCAATGTGGAAGAGAGCGTGTCACCTTTGGGCTTGTCGATGAGCACGACGGTCCCTGTCGGCCCGTCCCACCTTGGCGGCAGCTCCGTCCTCGTGCTCGCGAGGTGCGGCCGTGGCCAGTCTTCTTCCTCCCTCTCCGCATCCTGCTTCACCTGCCTCGGTGCCCCTCCCAACACCGCCTTCTTCTTCGCCGCTGTCGAAGCATCGTCAGCCTTCCCCTCCTCGGGCCCTTTCTTCAGGGTCCTGAAGAACTCCTCCACCTTCCTCTCCAGCACCTCCCCCTTGTCTGCCCCCTCCTTCTTCCCGAACTCATCGGTTTCTAGGGTTAGGGGAGGGGAACGGCGGGAGGGGAGGAGGAAGCGAGCGAGGGAGGAGGCGGCGGGGCGGCATGGCAGGGAGGCGGGATGAAGGAGGAGAGGGCGGTGGCGTGAGGAAGGAGGAGAGGGCGGCGGCTAGGCCGGCCTCGTCGCGCGCGACCCCCGTCTCTCTAGATGGGCGGCCTGAGACCGGGGATGGGCGCCCGGGTGAGCGGCGGCGGCGGCGCCGGCGGCAGGGCAGGGAGGCGGGCGCGGGGTAGGGTTTGGAGGGGGGAGAGAGGTGAGGGCGTGGCGAGCGTGCGGGAGGAGCGGGCGCGAGTGCGGGAGCGAGCGAGGGAGGAGGCGGCTAGGTCATCTCCAGAGGAGCCACTGTAATTTATACCCCACAACGTGAAATGACCGAAATGCCCCGGTGGGGGCATGGTATTTACCATTTAGTGCCATTACTATTCATTCCAGCAGTGTCCATCTTAGATCCGACGGCGCAGGTCATCTAAGAGCTTGATCCGACGACCCAGATCCGATCAAGCAAACCGATCCAACGGCCCAGAATCACTGAGCTCTGAGGAGGCTCAGCCATCCATCCTTCTCTTATTTCTGGATACGCCTATTATGATGCTCCATCTGAGTAACAACCGCCACCCGTCAAAAAATATATATATATATATATGTAACAACCGCCAACAACAAATCTGAACTTTATGTGGCATCTACCAAAGATAGTATTTATTGGGTTCTTTTTTGAGGGGGAGTATTTATTGGTTTAATTAGGAGTAATTGATGTTCAAAAGTTCGACCCATAACCATAACACGATCAAGGGTGATCTGCGAGGCAAATGCAAAACCGCCGTCGCTTAACACAAAGCGCGCGCACGACATGAGCGTGCTGCTACCCACCAACAACTGGTAGACGACCGGACGAGATTCACATCATTCATGTGATCTTCTTGATCATCTGCCTATCGTTACGCCTAATCAAAGGACGGACCTTAATTCCAGGACCAACCTCCTAAAAGCAGTTAAGCAAAAGGCTTCATGAGCGCTTATTACTACTAACCCGTCACCTCGCCGGCCGGCCGGCCGGTACGGCGTTGCCGTCGATGGGAGATGGACAGACACCGTACGTACACGACCGCGACTAAGGCCAACTCTACCGCGCGACCCTATCTTGTCCGGCCCCGTCCGTTTAGGGTAAAAGGGGCAAATGAGACGGCCCAGCGCGCGGCGGCCTGTACCTATTTGGTCCGTTTTGTGTTCGTGCCGACCCATTTCGAGCGCAAACTTGCGCCGGGTTTGGGTCGCGGCGGACAGCGAACGGACGCTTCGAACGTCCGCGTCGGGGCCGCGTGGCAGGCGGCCACCTACCTCCCACCCGTCAACATAAATGCGAACGGATGGGCGGCCCCACCTGTCATCCGCACAGCGACGGGTCGGCGTCCTTCTTAAATGGGACCCGTGGGCCGGTCGTCGTCCTCATCCCCACGCTGGCCCCTCTCTGCCCCCTCGAAAGTCGACACGCCCAAACCCTAGCCACTCCCCGCCCTCGAGCTCGCCGGCCGGCCGCAGCCATGGGTCTGTGGAACCGCAAGGGGAGGCACGACCGCGAGGCCGGCTCCTCCTCCGGCCGCCGCCGCGGATCCGTGAAAAAGGAGGAGCCGCGTCACCGCCGCGCTCCTCCCGTCGAGCCCCCGCGTCACCGCCACACTCCTCCCGTCGAGCCCCCGCGCCGGCCCCCTTCACCATTGCCCCTAGGCCCTCCGGCGAGCGCGACCGGTAGTACATCTACGCGGACGTGTGCCGGAGGTACTGGGAGACGAGGACGCCGGTCTCGTGGAGCGACGCCCACCTCCCCAACGGGTGGCACCTCTCCGTGGACCGGGTCCCCATCCGGCCAGTGCCGGCGACCGGCCGTGCACGGCGCGATGAGATCAACTGCCGCCGCCGCCTCCTCCCCGACGACCTGTACTACGACCACAGGTATGCCCCCGACTCCCCGCTCTGGGACACATGGCTTCAGGACGAGCACGACGTGCAGCGCGCGTCCTACTTCGCCGGCACCGTGTCGGGGCCGCGGAGGCCACGTGCAGAGCCGCGCGGGCGTACGCGGGTGCGCGGCCTGACGCCCACGCCGTCGCCTTCCCCGTCTCCGTCGCCCCCTCCCCCTCCTCGCATGACAGCGGAGGAGGAGGCCCGTCTCCTGCAACGTGTCATGGACGACTCCATGAACACGCACGACGAGCGGCAGTGGGACGGCCTGGAGGAGGCCATGGCCCTCTCTGCCGCTGGGGACGTCGCCTTCCCGGAGCTGCAGCTGGCGGCCGTCACGGAGGAGCCGATGAAGGAGGACCCGCCCGCGTTCGAGCAGCTGCTGGGCCAGGGGTGGGGCTGGTCCTGCACTGCGCCGGAGATGGCCGCCGGTGTGGGCGTGAACTGGTGCCCCACTCCGCCGCGGTCACCGGAGCGGGAGGCGTCGCCGCGGGAGGAGGTGGTGCAGGCACCTCCGGCCGTCCAGCCCGCCCCCGTCTACCACGCACCGCCGCCCCACCTCTAGACGCCGCCGGAGTACGTCGACCTCGTCAGCGACGATGACGACACCGGCGGCCAGTGAAGACGACGACGGCCACGGCACCGACGGGCGCGGCAGGAGCGCGCGTGAGGAGTTTTTTTTATTTTGTTATTATGTTAATTATAAATCTGGGCCTTTTAAGTGGCCGTTGAAACTGGGCCGTTTTATGGCCGACCTATATATGTTTTATGTTTTTTTAAAATGCGTTTATTTGTTTTTTTAATTATTTCATTCTAGTTTTATAGTTTTTTTATTCCCGTCCACCCCGGACACGATTTGGGGTGCGGCCACGCGGTGGACGCACACACGATCTAACGGACACAGCCGGACACGGGCGTACCCATTGGCGCCCCAAAGGAACAAATTCGGGTCAATCCGGACGTCTGTTTAAGATCGCGCGGTGGAGTTGGCCTAATGCCCTCTCTATCTCGCACACGGTCCATGACGATTGAGGCCACGTGCTACGGTGCAAGCTAGCCGCGCGCCCCTGGAAAGACCGTGTGCACGGTCGGTCGAATGTGGCTTGCACGGCAAACCTTGTGCGAACGAAGCGACCGAGCGGCTGACTGCCTGACAGCACGCACACGCCCGTCCGTGCGTATGCGTGCGCCTGTACATATGTCTGGTCGCAAACCTATCTATGGTTGGATGGTTAAGACGACATCGGTATTCCGTCACATCAGAGTTTAAGTCCTTAATTTGACATTAATGCTTGCATTATTACTGAATTTATTTCAGGCTTCGACAACATTCATTCAGTGCAAGTAGACATTTCCGTCGATTGCGAGACACCTACGACGACTTCGTAAAATCTCGAGATGCTATGCCAGTGCAGTCTCTGGAAGGTGCTCATATAATCAGTTTATGGAATGAGTGTATGCTTATGTTTGTGAACCATTTTGATCGTATTGGGTTTAAAAAAGCAAAGTGCATATGTCTGGTGTGCGTTCGAGAAAAGCAGCGGCTGTTGGTGCTGCGGGAGTGGCCGGCCATGCGTCTGCATGCATGTCGACCGCCAACGGCAACGGGGGGAAAGCATCGGGGACATGCATGCACTGCACCAACGCAATGCAACATGTCGGGTGGATCTACCACATCTTTTTTAAACACGATTCCGGAAAATCTCGTAAAATATTGCTGTGCCTGGCACCGTATAGGATAGTTGACATTCTACATACATACAGTTTGACATTCTACATACGTACAGTTGACATTCTCTCGAGGACGTCGGTTGCAAGTGACTATGAGTACGTACATGCACGGCAGTATCATTTAGGATGTTCGGTTCACGATGAGCAGAAGTAAAACTTCGTATCATAGTCTCATAGAAGAGCGTTTAGTTTCTCTTTGTGCGTGTGAAAAAAATACAAGACCGCTAGTTCGCTACTGGACGTTTTCTCTGTCTAAGTTTGTTCGGCCTCTTCCAATTTTGAGTCTAAATTAATTCAAGTACAAATTTGAATAAAAAATATGGATTGAATAATATTGTTGGGTTCGTATTAACAAAACTTTCAAATGATATAACTTTCATGGCGTAAAGCTCAAAATTTATACTTACATTTTAGATCAATTTTTTTGGGGCGACTGATAAACCCGAGCAGAGAAAGTATTGTTGTTCATAAAATTTTATCTGATTCGTTAGCGGTTGCAAGGAGGGCTCCGTTTAGTCAACCCATCCATAATGCCAATCTGATTGATTATCTATAGTCAACTATCAGAATATCCTTGTTGCATCACATAAAGCACATGACGGTGCTACCCACTAAGGGCAACTCTAACTGATCCCAATAACCGGTTAGAGAAGTAAAAATTCTGTTTTACTCCTCTAACCGGGACCTAACCGATCCTCAATACGCCATAGTGGAGGATAAATTATCCTCATCCGTCTTCACCGCCCTTATTTTTACTCCTCAACTCCGTGGTCGAGTAAAAAAAGCCACTTCTACTACTCTACCTCTCCGCCTCCTCTGCCTCTTCTCCTCCCCCGTACCCGCCGCCGCCGACTCCCTCCTCTGTTCCCCGCCCCTCCTCCCAATGGCCGGATCCCATCGCCGGTGATCCCCGCCGCCACGCTCGCGGTCCGTCTTCAAGCGGCGCATTGTTGAGCCGCCTCCACCCCACCGATGCGGCCACTGCCCGCCGCATCACCGACTTCCCCGACTACCTTCGTCGCAGGAGCCGCAGAGGAAATAACTCGGCGTCTGCCAATGAGCGTGGCGGACGTGGGTGGCGGAGATCACCAACCGCAGGACCCACACCAAAAAGCGGATCGGGTCGTTCCACACGGCGGAGCTCGCCGCGCTCAAATACGACCGGTGGCAGGTTCGGCTCCATGGCGCGGCGGCGCGCCTCAACTCCCCTTTGGGATGGCACCGGTCCACCTCGTTCTATCGGCGCCGGGTGTGGTGACTGTGACGATGGTTCGGGAGGACCAGGAGGCGAGGGAGGCCGCCGACGAGGATTACATGGCGAACCTCGAGCTCGTGGAGGTGGAGCGGGCGATCGACGGTGAGGTCATCGTCATCTCCGATGACGAGAAGCAAGGCGGCGGCAACGGCGGTGCGAAGGAGTTCGACGCCGAGGAGTGGCGGCGCATCTTCCCCGACTCCGGTGAGGACGGCACCGGCCCGGACCCAATCGGCGGTGGCATGTTGAGGCAAGATTGGCTCGACCTCTACTATGGCAAGGATGATGATGATGAGTAGTCTAGTTTAGGGTTTGGTGTAGTTTAAGTAAAAATTTATGTTTAAAGTTCGGTTCTCAAGGCAATGTTTTCAACTAGGTTGAACTTATGTTTAAATTTTTGCAAATTTTGGTTGAAACTGTGTTGAACTAATGCATATTTGATTTTTTACTCTGTTATATATAGGGGATCGTCTAGATCCAGCCAAATCTTAGTGGAGTAAAAGTACTCCACTAAAGATTTACTCCGTCGGATCCTTCGTTATATACATGGGATCGGTTAGAGTTGCCCTAACCATGTTAATATTTTAAGGAAAGATGGAAAAAATCACGGAAAGAAAGAGCTAGGAAACTAACCGTGTAACCAGATGAAACTCACATCATTCATTTGTCCTTGAGAAAAATGGCGTCTTTTTTTCTTTCTTCCGTGTGCTTTTTTTCTACAATTATCTTCTTCATTATTCATTCATAAGGATCGTAGCATCGCTTATAAATAAGAGAAATAATTTAGTAGTACGTACTAATCTTGATTATTGAGGATCGTTTGCCGAACGGTACACCAAAACCTTGTGCACCAAACAGCCACACCAAACCAAACCAGAGCTGCATGCGTGCGTGCTTAATATTCAACTCGGTCTCGTACGGTGCTGCCGTGGGAGGAGATCGGGGACAGTCGGACAGACACACACGTACGACCGCGATGAATACCCACATGGCCATTGACGATCCATCGATGGAAAACTATTTATGGTCCAGGCGGTCCAGTTAAGGGCGGGCACGTACGTACGTGACTGCCCGTGCGTCCACGGCACAAGGCACATAGTACGAGCGTAGACCTAGGACGACACGTACGCGTACGGTGCGAGCTAATTAAGCACCCGACAGGAGACCGGTGGCTTGCACGGCAGACCTCACACGAAGCTGACACGGCGACTGACTTACTGACGGCGAGCGAGTGTATGCGCGTGCCAGTGCGTATGTCTGCGGCAGATAAAGCGGAGACGGGCAATGACTGTTCATCGTGCTGGAACGGCCGGCCATGCACGTACGTCGATCCTCGATCGTCAAACGGCAACGGCGGAAAGCAAAATAAGGCCATGATGCATGCATGCATGCACTTTTAGGGACTGGCTAGGGTGGGATGAATGAAAAACATAATTTGGGTCTGTCGATTTTCTTGTGAACCGTCGGAAGTGAATCAATTGGTCAAATGACCTTCTTCCACCTCCCGATCTCCCTCCTCACCTTTTTCCCCAAACCGCCAGCAATCACCGGCTGAAATGTCTCCACCGCTGGCTACAGCTCGTTCCTGGAGGCCTTGCCTGCGTTCACAGGCCTCGCTTTGCTCATCCCGGCGCCACCGTTGGCAGCAGCCTCGGCGCTCCGCTGCGCCTCGTTGGCAGCAGCCTTGCCCGTGCGCCTAGGGGGCGCGGGTGACTCCCGATGGGCGATGGCGGCGGTGCTGCTCGGGCGACGGGGGTGTGGCTCNATGTCTGCGGCAGATAAAGCGGAGACGGGCAATGACTGTTCATCGTGCGGGAACGGCCGGCCATGCACGTACGTCGATCCTCGATCGTCAAACGGCAACGGCGGAAAGCAAAATAAGGCCATGATGCATGCATGCATGCACTTTTAGGGACTGGCTAGGGTGGGATGAATGAAAAACATAATTTGGGTCTGTCGATTTTCTTGTGAACCGTCGGAAGTGAATCAATTGGTCAAATGACCTTCTTCCACCTCCCGATCTCCCTCCTCACCTTTTTCCCCAAACCGCCAGCAATCACCGGCTGAAATGTCTCCACCGCTGGCTACAGCTCGTTCCTGGAGGCCTTGCCTGCGTTCACAGGCCTCGCTTTGCTCATCCCGGCGCCACCGTTGGCAGCAGCCTCGGCGCTCCGCTGCGCCTCGTTGGCAGCAGCCTTGCCCGTGCGCCTAGGGGGCGCGGGTGACTCCCGATGGGCGATGGCGGCGGTGCTGCTCGGGCGACGGGGGTGTGGCTCGGCTGCGGGGTTCCCGCGGGCCTCGGGTGCCCTTGATATGGCGGCAGGACTGTTGGTCGCAGGGCGGCGTGGTGGTGCTGGTGGCCGGCGGTGCGCGCGCAGTCCAGATCTGGGCCTTTTAGGGGCTCCATCTGGGATGGGGCGGGCCGGCGGCTCAACGCGTGGCGGCGTTGCTCCCTGGTGATGGTGGCGAGGAGGCGGTGGTCTGCGGGTGGTGGAGGCTTCGTCGGCCGGCGAGCTACACCGTGGTGGCAGGGGCTGTCTAGACCCATTTGGGTCGGTTGGGTCACTCGGGGCCTGGTAGGCCCCTGTCATTTCGTCCGGTCGGCACCGCGGCGGCGGTGGAGGATGTCCCTCCCGTCGGCAGTGTTGCGGACGCGCCCGTTGTCTCTTCTTTCGTCCTCCGGTCTCGTGTCGGTGGCCTCAGTGAGAGGGCGGGGTTGGTTCAGTGCTCGTGGTGGCACAGGCTGGTGGCGGCAAGTTGGGCGGTGCACGGGTGGTGGTTGGGGTTTGGGTCGGAAGAAAACCCTGGCGGCTCATTTGGCTCCGACGCGGCGATGCCTGCGGGCGCCCCTGGGCCTTCCCGAAGGGCGTTGGGTATACCCCTCCCCCACTGCCTCCCGTGTACCGGAGGAAACCCTAGAACTTGTCCGACAGCAGTGTCGTTGTCATCGTATTCCTTCTTGAAGGTGTTGCTTGGTACGCGGCGCTTCGGAGTGCTAGGAGCGTGGTGGAACTTCTCCGAAAGATGCAACGGTTGCCGGACATTTAGCTTCATTGATCTGCCGGTGTTGGCATTTATTTCTCTTTTTTTCTCTCATTTTTTCTCTGTTGGGCTTGTTTGTGCTGGGGCCCAGCAAGTTAGATGTCGGATGGTTGCTTTATATATAATATAAAGCGAAATGAAACCCTTTATCTTTATCTATTGTATTTTCGAACGAAATCAACTGGCCCAAATTTTAGTTTCAGGCGACTTAATTCCAGCCAAACTGGCACTTTCAACTGGACAACGCTGGATGAAACGGAAGGAGCACCGGTGATTACCGCCACTAGTCGCTAACCCTTTTTGCGCGATGACAAAAGCAAGAGCACGAGAGAGAGCCGGAGCAGGCAGTGGGCGATCTCATTGGCCGGCCATGCCATCTAGTATAGTCGTTTTGTCTGTCCTGATTTCCCCGGCACACATCATTGCGTGCCCGTGGCTGGCCACACCCGGCCCCTTTCCCTTTCCAAATTTCCGGCGGGTGTGCCTTCTCAATCATCACCGCTAAGCTAAGCCCCGGCTCCTCCCAACACCACGAACTCAGCTAGCAGACTCCTGTAGTAGATGCACGCCCCCGTGTCGTGTCTCGTGTGTGCTCTAGCTACCACCCGTGTCTCTCTCTGATCTGAATATCTCTCTGTGCGTGTTGGTGAGTTAGTTAAACAGCTGCTGTGGTGTGGTGTGTGTGTGTGTGTGCCCACCCAGTACTATGTAGCTAGCCAGCCCGTCCTCTCCAATTTATCATGCATGCATGTCCAAACAAAAACAAACAAGCTATTTCGCGATCACGCATGCGTAGATAGCCCCACGACGTTAACGTCTCACAAGTCACCATTAATCTAAAGCTTTCGAACTTCCATAATATTTTAGCGTCCGCGTGGGCAAAATGGCCGGTGTCATTTTATTCTTCCCAGCCGCACATGCGGTTCAATCAGCGGCTTTGGGTGGTGCTCCCTCCGTCCGTAATTACTCGTCGCAAAAATGAATAAAAATAGTTATATCCAAACTGAAATTTGTCTAACCACATCCATTTCTCCTACAAGTATTTCCCAATGAGGGAGTATTATTTTCCAATTTTCCATGCATGCACATGCATGTATGCCTGGTATATACTCCCTCCGTTCCTAAATAATTGTCTTTCTAGAGATTTCAACAAGTGACTACATACGGAGCAAAATGAGTGAATCTACACTTTAAAACATGTCTATATACATCTGTATGTTGTAATCCATTTAAGATGGCTAGAAAGACAAATATTTGAGAACGGAGGGAGTAGTTGTGTGCAGTAGGCTGGTTGGTTGGGTGGAGATTAATATCGGCATGAGCTGGGGCCGGCCAATTGGTCGGGTGGCACCAACTTGTCTCGACCTTAATTCTTCTCTTCCGGGAGTCATTTTGTATCTAATGAATGAATGTGGACGACGACGTGCCTACGCCTACTTTGTGCGTGGCCAAACATATATACATACACAGACATCCTTGGATTGGAAGATGCGTGCATGATTGATACGTACTGTAGATTGGACCAACCATTTTCATCTTGGAATGGAGCTAAGCAATCCAGATCGATATCTAATCTAGCTACTTCCATGCTCGTCCTGTCATGTTTATGTTCGTGTGGTCACTACCGTCTACCTATAATCAGTGTCTCCACCTGTGAGCTATATCAATAGCTATATATATTTTTTGTCTGAAATGACATGTGAATGAAACGTCAGCGCCTACCTTCTTCTAAGCATGTCCAGTTCAGCCTATCCACCCATCTACCGACAAACACAAATGGATGGCACCACACTGACCTAGCTATATGTGTACTGATATATAGGTAATTAGTAGTACTCCTGCAATATGACACAGTTAATTAAGAGGGTGCTTCATACGTTTTAGTCCCATGACTAAAAGTAGTGGGACTAAAACTTGCTAGCCTCACCCATACTTGTATCTAAATACTAAAGAGACTAAAATCAAGTTAATGAGCATTTTTATTATCCTCCAAACCCTCAAATCCAGAACTCGTCTGTGTTAAAGGAGAAGAGTTAAATGAGGAGAAAGAGGACTAATTCACATTTTAGTAGGGGTACCCCTGACTAAAATTTTTTAGTCTCAAGACTAGTTTTAGCCCCACTTTAGTCAGGAGTGCTTGGAACTTTAGCCTCTTAAAGAAACTATTTTTAGTCTGACTAAAATAAGTCCCTTGGATCTAAGGGCATCTCCAGCCGCCCCCAGGAAGGCCTCCCCAGGCGATTTTTTCGCGCCGGCGCCGAAAAAACGGCCCAGTCGCGCCCCCAGGAGCCCGATTTTCGCCGGCTTGGCCCGAAAACAGCGCCGGCGGACCCAGCCCGAACCCGGCGCGCTGGGGGCGCACGGGGGGGCCGGGGCGAACTGTTTTGGTGCGAAAAAGACGCGGGCCAGCCGTGTCAGCGACTCGGCGCCTCGTCTTCCCCCAACGGCCTCGGTTCCCGCGGGGAATCAATGGCAAGGCTGCCGCCGGTCAGCCTTGCCATTGATTCCTCACGGGCGGAGCTTCACGGGACGGCGCGTCGACGCCTCCCCTCCCTCGCACGCGTACACATGGGCGCGGCCCGGCTATAAAAGCCGGCGGCCTCCACTCGCCTGTGCCCACACCAGCCCCGCCCCTCGCCGCCGTCTAGCCCCTCCCTCTCCCTGCCTCTCCCGAGCGCCGACGCCCAGCCCCTCCCTCTCCCTCTCCCGAGCCCGCCCAGCCCCGTCGTCGCCATGGCAGAACGCTTCCCCGGAGACAAGGCGGCGGCCAACGGCTTCGGCCGCCGTTCGCTCCGCGAACAGGAGTCCTGGCTCCTGTTCCAGGCGAACATCCCGGCGCCGCCGGACATGCACGCCGGGCCAACGGGGTGGAGACTCAGCGCCGGGGGAGTGCCCATTCCCCCGTTGCCCGACGCCGTGGCGAAGCCGAGGTACTTCACCGAGGAGGTCGACATCGTGCGCGCGTCCCTCACCGACGCCCAACGCTCCCTCCCCAGTACGCCGCCGACAACCACGCGGCCTGGGCGGTGTATTTCCAGCGCCGCCAACAGCAGCGCTTGGCGTCCACCAACGGCGCTCCGGTGGTCGGCGGCCGGCAGAACAGCGAGGGGCGCCACCTCTGGTAGGGCGTCCCCGGCCGCACACTCGAGGGCGTGCTCACGTACCTCGAGGGCGGCAACGACCCGCCGTTGGCGTACCCCCCGGCGAGGGTGGCTGCCCCGGCGCAGCACCGACGCGTCGGGCCATGGGCGCCGAGGAGGTTCGGCGCTTCCTCTTCTTCCTCCTCATCACGCTCTACTTCCCATTCCTCCGGCTCTCCGGCGCTGCTCGGCGTCAAGGCCGAGCCCGCGGCGGAGACGCCGCTCGGCCGGCGCACTCGCAGCGCCGGCATCGTCATCAACGAGGGCGGCCGGCGCGCCTCGTCCTCGTCGGCTCCTCCGCGCTTCGTCAAGCCAAAGACGGAGCCGGGGCTGGCGCCGGTGAAGACGGAGCCGGGGATGGCGCCGGTGAAGACGGAGCCGGGGCTGGCGCCGAACGCGGCGTTCGACGACGACGACGCGGCCCTCGAATAGGCGCGCCAGGACTCCATTGCGTTGGAGAAGGCGCGCCGGGAGAAGGAGAAGGAGCGCCAGTGCGCCGCCCTACGCCGCTTTGAGGAGCGCCGACGCGGCCGCGAGGAAGGCGGGGTCGTCGTCTTATGCGACAGCGACGACGACGACGACGACGCGCCGCCGCCTGTTCGCCAAGGCGACGCCGGGCAGGGGTCCAGCAGGGGCACCCGCGTCAAGGAGGAGAAGGCCGACGACGACGATGGCGGCGACGACTTCAGCCACTTTCTTTTACTTTAGATTAGGTTAATGTAATATTTGGACGAATTTCGCCGAAACTTGCCATGGTTGGCCGAAATATAACTAGTTTTTATCATAACTTCTCCGAACGGTTTTTTTTTAAAATACGCGCCTGGGGGCGACCCTGGGGGCCGACGGCTGGGGACCGACTCGCCCCAGGGCCATTTTTTGCGCCGGCTCACCCCCAGGCGGCGCTTTTAGACGCCCCCTGAGGGGCCAACGGCTGGAGATGCCCTAAGCACCCTCTAACTATGGTGCGTTTCAACACATGCTATAGTACTGCATGCAGCAATAACACACAAACTCTCTCTAGCTATATATGAGCCTATAATCAGTTTTAGAAAAAGTGGGCCTTTATATGAGCAGGATTGAACATTTTTCAGGTTATTTAATTAATAATTTCCACGGCGAAAGAAACAGCTGGCGAATCCTTCCCTCTGCTACGGAAACGCTGGCTAGATCACAATATTATTTTCTTATTCTCATTTTGCTAGCAATGTCGATACATACAACCAGCTGGGGGTCAAATAAAGCACGCACGCAAAGAAAAAAGTGGCTTGATCTCCTATCGGTTCTGTTCTACACCAATTTGATCAAAAAGTTTAGGATTCCTGACGCACGCACCCTGGCCACAATATATAAATCTCTTTGCATTACAGGAATCTATGGCTTAGATACAAAGAATGCAGAAAGAGAGCACACAATTGGGGTGAAATGAAATTCTAGCGGAACCGGTTTCTACCGGGTAGTGTGATGCCGTCCATTTCTTGTTCTCATATTGCTGGCAATGTCCATACATTCAACTGCTGGTGGTCAAATAAAGCATTGTATATATCCAAAGAAAAAAGCGGCTTGATCTCCTATCAGTTCTGGTCTCCACCAATTTGATCAAAAAATTCAAGATTCCTGACGCGCGCACCTTGGCCAAAATATAAATCTCTTGGCTTTACGGAAATCTATGCCTTAGATACAAAGAATGCAGAAGGAGAGCACACAACTGGGACATAAAGGGTTTCACAATCGCATAAAAGAAAGAAAAAGAAAAAACTAGGAGATAAAAGGGATCATCTCCGATCACGAATCTCGAAGGAAAGGTATCTCCCTCCTTTAATTCGATCTTAGTTTTATTCTTAAAGCAAAGATAACACCTTGGCTTCGGCTTTCACTTTACTTAGTACTTAGGTTCACAAAAGAAACGATATATAATTGCTAAATGGTGATTGGTGTTCCTTTGATGCCAAATCCGGAGTAGCGGTTAGCTATATGTCATGGCATATATGGAGTACCGTACGTGTTACAAGAATAGGAAAAGAAACAGAAGAACAAGAAAAGTGCACAAATTAGACATCATGACATTTTTGGTTTTTTAAATTAACTAAATCACGGGGAAAACTGTGTAGATTTCGCAAAAGATCAAGTCTTTGCTATAACTATCATAGCAGAAAGAAAAATGTAGTTTAGGGCATCTTCAAAGCTGACCTGCAAATGTCTTCCTATATGTTCTTTTTTACGCGGACAAGATTTCGGAGGGAGCCATCCAATGCTAATCACATATTAATCCCGTTGGGAGAAGCGATAGTAAGTGGGGATCATGCATGTGGTAGAATATTTATGGTTTGGTGTCCAGTTAGGAGGAGAGAGAGGAGAGGGGGATCTACCCTGTTTTTTTCTTGAAAGGTAGATGAACCCTGTTAATCTACAGGCACATGTGTGGAAGGATGCATGTCTTGTGGTCAATTATATTGTTCAATTATATAGCATCTCGAATATCAACTACTCCTCCAATGAGGTTTGCAAGGCACCCTTGTTTTTGGGGTCAAATTTTGACTATGAATTTGATTAGCGAACAAGTATACCACTGGATTTGTATTTGAAAGAGATTTCTCACCGTATAATTTTTGTGACATATAGTAGTTCACATTTTATTAGTTAACTTCATGGCCAAAATTTGGTCCAAAATAAGAGGGCGGTTAATAAACACAGACGGAGGGGATAACCTAAACAACTTTTTTCTTCCCCGCCCCTCAGACAAGGCAACTAGGGGAATGCCTTCCTCCACTGATCTCTGCGGGTGAGCCCATGTATTTGCCTCCCGCCTGCTTGTCGCTCCATTGGCCGATGGCGGGGAGGGTAATCTTGGTGTCTCGCTTGAAATAGTAGATAGGTTATGGTTCTAGTCCTCACAAAGGCGACACTTCATCTTCGAGTTAGTCTTCAGGGCTATGATGTTCCTCGAGTTTGTCCGCCGGGACGGGTTCGATGGAGATCTAGCATAGATCCCTATTGGCTCCTCGGAGCAGCGAGATTAGGGTTTCTTGTCGTGTCTATGCGACCTCGAGATTTGGTGTCAGATTCTCCAGATCAATTCAAAGGTTCAACGACGATGACTGCGGCTTCGGCGCGCTGATCCTCAGGGGCACACATATGAAGACTTCTCGGCTGCCATCAACGAGGTCAAGCCGGTTCTGGTATTGGAGCAGTGACAGCGGTCGTTCAATGATGCAGGGACATCGATAATTTTTATTATGTACGGGATGCTCTGCTGAACCTTTATAATAGATCTGATTTTTCCCAAAAGAAATAAAAAACTAGACGGAGGAAGTATAAGTTAGGGCATGTTACAAATAGATGGAATACGGGCTTCATATTCAAAGTAATGTTATTCTTAACGGCATAATCTTTGTTACATAGAAGTGGTGTTTATTGGTCGAATTGATGATGAAAAGTTGGATAGAGAACACAAGGATGACCGAACTGGAAGCCCGCAAGGCAACTACAAAACCGCCGTAGCTAAACACAAAGCGCATGAGCTAGCTATACTAGTGCTACCCACCAACAACCCTATGACCGGACGAGGTTCACATCATTCATGTGATGTTTGTCCATCATTTCCCGAACGTTGTGGCTAATCAAAGGACACCCCTCAACCCCAGCACCAACCTAAAAGCAGTTAAGCAAAGCTTCATGCACGCTTGTTATTGACCAGTCACGTCGCCGGCCGGCCGGTACGGCGTTGCCATCCACGGTCGATCGCAGACGGGCACCGTACGTCCGTCCACGACTAATGCCCTCGTTTCGTTATCTCGCACATGGGCCATTGCGAGCGATTGATGCACCACGCACACGCAGTAACGACGACAGTATATATCTACACGGTGCGAGCTAGCCGTCGTCGCTGGAAAAGACCGTACGTGACGTGCGTGCACCCGACTGACAGGAGACCGACCGATCGGTCATGGCGTGCACGGCAACCCTCGTGCGAAGCGACCGAGTGACTGACCGACTGGCAGCACGCACAAACAAAAGAGGCACGCGCACGCCCGCAGGCCCGTACGTATGCGTGCGCCGGTACATATGTCTGATCTGCGTTAGAGGAAAGCAGCGGCTGCTGGTGCTCCGGGAGTGGCCGGCCATGAATGCTTGCATGTCGAGCGCCAACGGCGACGGGGGAAAGCACCGTGGGCATGCACGCACCCACGCAATGCAACATGTCGTCGGGTGGATCTGTCACAGTTTTTATGTTTAACCAAACTGCTTATCTTTTTACAGGATCGCTAAATCTCAGTCGACTGAGAATTAACCCAGTCTTCGTCCTTGCTATATTTGTCAGGTTTTACATGAAGATCGGTGCAATTTTTACTTTTTTCTTACTTACATGCTATGTTACTTGACTAAAACTTGATTAAATCTTAGTCGACTGAGACCTAATCACACCCATCTTTTATATATTATTATTAAACACGATTCGGAGAAATTTCGTAAAGTTTTGGTGTGGCCGGCACCGCCAGTGCCATACGTACGTATAGTTGACATTCTCTTTTTTTTTTGCGGTGAATATAGTTGACATTCTCTCGAGGACGTCAGTTGCATGTGAGTATGAGAACGTACGTGCGTGCATGGCAGTACTGTATCATTTAGGATGTTCGGTCTAGTATCCGTGGTCTTTGGAGTTTCTATAGGCCCCTATCGTCGTTTTCTTCTTCGGGAAAAGCCACCGCCGATGTCTCCTGGCCTGCATCGACGACTTCCCACGACACGCTGCTTTTACAAGCTCCAATGTTTAAAGAGGTTTGCTCTGCCAAGGAGAACACCCAGAGACGACATCAAGCTACACCCATAATGCGTCACCAGTGAACGCAGAAGGAAGAAGACTTCAGCATCCTCAGCATTTTGAATGTAGTTTTTAATTTTTTTGTACATATGTGTTTCTATTTTTTTAAAGAAAAATATGTGTTTGTAAGGACATGTGATTCTTAATTTATAGCGTTCAGCCTTTTAATGAAAAATCGTAAACCAACGGTTTGGATGGAAGGCCGGCTTCCTGTTGGTCAACCAGTGTATCTTATCTGAATCGTTGGTCAATCCATCCATAATACTGTAGTACTACCAATCTGATTGATTATCTATAGTCAACTATCAGCCCCTCAAAAAGAAAAAGAAAAACTATCAGGACATAGTTGTTGCATCACAGAAAGCAGGCGAGAGGGTGCGTGCTACCCACCAAACATGCCATGTTTCGAACAAAGAAGGAAGAATAAACAAGGAAGCTTACGGGAAGAAACTTGCATCAGGACTTGAATCCTGATGGGCTAGGGGTATCACTGCCCACCTAACCATCCAACTACAAGTTGGTTCATAGTATTTAGTAATCATCATGTACCACTGTTCATCATTTGCCGAACGGTACACCAAAACATTTGCACCCCGCAAAAAAAAAAACTTGTGCACGAACCAAGCAGGGGCGGGCCCAGGATCTGAGAAGTGTGTATTCAAAATTTCAAAGGTTAACACTTATTCTTAAAGCTTGATAAAGCCTTTTCTGCGTGTATGACAGATTGTAGCACCATATTGCAATCACTCAAGTTTATGAGTAGTAGTTTTTATAAGGAATGCTAATTTAAAACATTCTTGCAAAATCACACTGTAAATAATATTAATGTATTACACTACTAGTTAATAACTCTAAAAAAATTGTGTATAACATTTCATCCTCAATTTGCAATATATTATGTTGTACTGAAATAGAGAGACTCAACTCCCAGACAATCTCAGACTCAACTTCCCTGTCACTTCCACTCGATCAACCCTACCAGTCGGTGTGTGCGATTGGAATTGGGGATGCGATTAGTTTCTTTTTTTTAGGGAACGTCGGCTTTAAAGATTAATGAGCAACATTACATAGAGTTCGCCGGATACAATCCGGAGCAGAATGAAACACAGACAACCTATTAGAGTTCAAATATGATTTAGCTAACACATGAGCAGGAACATTCAAATGCCGACGAACATGCTTGAAGGACATCGAGGAGAAACCCTCGGACAAAGACTTGATTTCAGCCACCACCGCTCATATCGAAGAGCGGTCACTCACAGAAAAATTGATCCTTTGCACGAGTGAGAGACAGTTAGAGGCGAAGATAACAATTGAAACTTGTTCCTCATGCGCCAAGAGAACTGCACGCCGAAGATCCATGGCTTCAGCCATTTCAGGTTCCAAGCAACCATCAATAGGCTCGCTGCAGGCCACCACAAACAGACCTTTGTCATCCTTACCGACTACCCCCAGGACGGACTTATCCTGGCTTGTGAAGTTGCAGCGTCCGAGTAGAACATGAAGGTACCTGCCGGCGGCGGAGACCAGTTGNATGCTAATTTAAAACATTCTTGCAAAATCACACTGTAAATAATATTAATGTATTACACTACTAGTTAATAACTCTAAAAAAATTGTGTATAACATTTCATCCTCAATTTGCAATATATTATGTTGTACTGAAATAGAGAGACTCAACTCCCAAACAATCTCAGACTCAACTTCCCTGTCACTTGCCACTCGATCAACCCTACCAGTCGGTGTGTGCGATTGGAATTGGGGATGCGATTAGTTTCTTTTTTTTAGGGAACGTCGGCTTTAAAGATTAATGAGCAACATTACATAGAGTTCGCCGGATACAATCCGGAGCAGAATGAAACACAGACAACCTGTTAGAGTTCAAATATGATTTAGCTAACACATGAGCAGGAACATTCAAATGCCGACGAACATGCTTGAAGGACATCGAGGAGAAACCCTCGGACAAAGACTTGATTTCAGCCACCACCGCTCATATCGAAGAGCGGTCACTCACAGAAAAATTGATCCTTTGCACGAGTGAGAGACAGTTAGAGGCGAAGATAACAATTGAAACTTGTTCCTCATGCGCCAAGAGAACTGCACGCCGAAGATCCATGGCTTCAGCCATTTCAGGTTCCAAGCAACCATCAATAGGCTCGCTGCAGGCCACCACAAACAGACCTTTGTCATCCTTACCGACTACCCCCAGGACGGACTTATCCTGGCTTGTGAAGTTGCAGCGTCCGAGTAGAACATGAAGGTACCTGCCGGCGGCGGAGACCAGTTGGAGCTGGACGCAATGGTGTCATGCCTATGTACAGATACTGGGAGGAAAAGGATAAGGGTAACATAAGCCTTGATCTTCTCGGCAGTACGACGCGGATGGGGAGCCTCCGGGTTGTTTCTGGAAAAATTTCTAGCCTCCCAAATATGCCATAGAGTCACAACCAGGACAGTACACACCTGAACAGAGGACCTTACCAAGAAGTCAAAGAAACATTGCCTAGGAGACAGAAAAGTACCACGGTGCAGGCTAAATTTGTATTCCTTTTTTATGATATCCCACACGTCTCTGGCATGTGGGCAAAATAGCAGGGCATGCTCAACAAATTCAGACCGAGCGCAAAAGTAGCAGTGTGCAAAGTTGGGTATCTGGCGGCGCTTAAGTTGCTCCCCAGATGGTAAACAATCTTGCGATGAGTTGCGGCGCTGGTTCCCCTGATCGATCGACTCTGTGGCTCTGCTTCCTACAAGCGATTGGGCTACCAGGCTGTAGCTATATTTGTACTGGACGTTGAGAAAGTAGAGATTATGGGCCATTGGGCCATGTGGGGTGGGAAGGGAGAAAATGAGAGATGCGCTATCTTGTTTTGGGCAGAATGTGTGGACAGCCTCATACGTTGTCTCAGTTTTCTTTTTTCCTACACATATACGTACTATACAGCATATATACTTAGTTTTTGGCCAAAAATAATGGGTATTCAACTGAATACCCTTGAATTGTAGTGGGCCCGCCCCTGGAACCAAGCACACCCAAACCAAACCAAGGCTGCATGCGTGCTTAATGAACTCCATGGATCTCCTCGGGTTCCGGCCGGCCGGTACGGCGTTGCCGTGGGAGGAGATCGGAGACAGACACACACGTACTATTGCGATTACTAGCCACCGGTCACTGACGATCGATCGATCGATCGTTCTATTTATCGTCCAGACGGTCCAGTTGGGGACTGCCCGTGCGTCCACGGCACAAGGCACACGCGAGAGTGCACGGTGCGAGCTAATTAAGCACCCGACAGGAGACCGATGGCTTGCACGCCAAACCTCGCGTGAAGCTGACACGCTGACTGACTTGCTGACGGCCAGCGACCGAGCGAGCAGTCAGGCACAATAATAATAAAAAAGTGAAGTCGCACTTGTGTATAGTACGTATATTTTTTTTTGAGGGTGTGTATAGTACGTATATAATGCGTGTGCCAGTACGTATGTCTGCAAGGCATAAAGCAGAGACTCTTCATCCTGCGGGAACGGCGACGGCGGAAAGCAAAGTAACCTACGGGTTGCATGCATTTTTAGGATTGCCTACGGGTTGCGTGAATGAAAAATAATACTAATTTGGACCAACTGATTTTTTTTTTTGAACCATCGGATTTGAATCCATGGTCAGATGGCTTTCTTCCACCCCCTAACTGGATGTCCATTTTTTTCGCCAAACCACATCTGATGAATTGTCTGCATCTGCCGCGTTGGAAGTATTACACAGCAAACCACGTGTTCCTCCTGATCGAAGCGAGCCGCCAGATCGGATAGGCCGGACAACGACCAGACCTGCTATGTCGACGTGTGTGAGCACCCTTTGTCGTCAATGACTTTAGGGTTTGGCGACTATGGGGTGACCGCCCCTCCGCCGCCACCGAAGGCCGGCCTCGCCGGTGATGTTTCCATGCGCACCCCTCAGGTGCGCTATGGACCGTTTGCGGCCACGTCCGCACCCTCGTCGCTGGGTTCCAGAACCCTTAGCGGCCACGCTGTAGATCAACCTGTGATTGTCTCGGAAGGAAGTCCAAGACTTGCACGGAGACGGGACTCCAACTCCGTCTCCAACTCAATCCCCTCCTCCATGGTACGAGGCAAGCAGGGCACAACCCATACAGCGGAGGCTAGGGCGTTGGAAGTATTACACAGCAAACCACGCGTTCCTCCTGATCGAAGCGAGCCGCCAGATCGGATAGGCCGGACAACGACCAGACCTGCTATGTCGACGTGTGTGATCGCGACGGTGACTGCGCCGGAGGTGCCCAAGGCGAACCCGGATGCTGGTGGGGGCGATCATGGGGCTCCCCTTGCGGATGCTGCCCGCCCGAAGCCAGTGGAAGGGGGAACTGCAAGTACCAAGGCTGCGAATCCTGACATACAAGCGCTCATTGCCGTGGTCCGGGAAAAGCCGGAGCTATCTGCTTTTCTAGAGGATGAGCCTTGCAGGGATGAGGATTCTGATTCTGATATGGTTGATGGGAGTTCCATGTTAGGAAAACACAGAGCAGGGGACAAGTATGATGCAGGTTCCTGGAAAGACAAGCATGGCACGGCTATGGCTGTCGCGCAGGTTTGTGAACAGCCGAACATGGAGAAAGCACTACTGCCCTATGATGACACACCATTGCAGGGGGGAGACATGAAGCTTGGCAAGCTTAACATGGAGGGAGACACAAGGGGGAGTCTAGCAGGACAGCAAACTATAATGGAAGCAACCGGTCTAGGGGCTGCCGGTATCCTGACGGGGCTGAGTGTGGCGCCTCGTCAGGCGCAATGAATTGCATAAGTTGGAACTGTCGGGGTGCGGCCAACAAACCGACAGTTCGAGATCTGGTGGGCCTTACGAGGACCACCCAAGCAAAATTGGTCTTCCTTAGTGAAACAAGAATAAAGGCTGAAAAGGTTCGTCGTTTGCGAGGTAGATTAGGCTTAAGAGGTTTTGTTGGTATTGATAGTAACGGCCTGAGTGGAGGTTTAGCACTCTTTTGGTCTGATGATATTTTTGTGGATGTTCAAGAAATAAATGACAGATACATTGATGCTCATATCCGTGTGTCCGATAATGATCCACTATGGCATTTGACCTGTGTGTATGGAGAACCCCGAGTGGAAAATCGTCACTTGATGTGGGAGAAATTGCAAAATTTGAAGGCTCGATCACAGCTGCCATGGTGCGTGATAGGGGATTTTAATGAAGCTTTATGGTCCTTTGAGCACTTCTCGAGTACACTACGTGGTGAAAGACAGATGTTAGCGTTCAGGGATACCTTGGAGATGTGCCAATTGTCAGATTTGGGCTTCTCGGGTCTACCCTTCACTTATGATAACAAGCAGGCGGGCAGGCGCAATGTGCGAGTCCGACTAGACCGAGCAGTTGCAGATAACAGTTGGCGTGATATTTTCTCTGATGCTCGTGTGGTACACAAGGTCAGCCCATGCTCTGATCATTGCCCAATTGTTTTGCAGTGTGGTAAAGAGGAGTCTAGATCCCAGGGAAGCGCATCAGGCAATACGAAATAATGTGGGAGAGAGACTCAACCTTAGCAGGGAAAATACAAAATGCTTGGGCTAAAGCGGGGCAAAAGGTTCATTTGGGTGATGTGCGACGTGGCCTGAAAGAGCTGATGACCGAGCTTCACAATTGGAGCAAGGCTAGATTTGGAAGTGTGGTTCGAGACCTCGAGAAGTCCCGACCGCGACTTGAGGAACTTATGGCGATGAATGCTGATCGCAACGAGATACGTAAAGTGCAAGATCATATGAACGAACTGTTGTACAGGGAAGAATTATTGTGGCTGCAAAGGTCACGAGTAGACTGGCTGCGTGAAGGTGATCGAAATACAAATTTTTTCCACCAAAAGGCAGTATGGAGAACAAGGAAAAACAAGGTAAAATTCCTAGTTGATGATTCTGGAACACGTCATGAGGACCATGCAGCGATGAGTGGGCTAGTGAACACCTTTTTTCAATCTCTGTTTACATGTGATACTGAGCTCGTACAACAGCCTCTAGTACATCTTTTTGACCAAAAGGTGACGAGTGAAATGAATGACAAACTATGCTCAGATTTTACTGACAAGGAAATTTCAGATAGCCTTTTCCAAATTGGACCTCTCAAGGCGCCGGGCATTGATGGTTTCCCGGCGAGATTTTTTCAGAGGAACTGGCTTACTATGAAAGAAGAGATCATTTATGCGGTAAAGGAATTTTTCCGGACAGGCATAATGCCGGAGGATGTCAATGACACGATAATTGTCCTCATACCTAAGATCAATGATCCAGTTAAGGTAACGGACTTCAGGCCTATCAGCCTTTGCAATGTTATTTATAAAATTGTGGCAAAGTGTTTGGTGAATAGGCTTAGACCTATTTTGGATGATATCATATCTCCGCAGCAGAGCGCTTTTGTTCCGGGCAGGATGATCACNAAGAAATAAATGACAGATACATTGATGCTCATATCCGTGTGTCCGATAATGATCCACTATGGCATTTGACCTGTGTGTATGGAGAACCCCGAGTGGAAAATCGTCACTTGATGTGGGAGAAATTGCAAAATTTGAAGGCTCGATCACAGCTGCCATGGTGCGTGATAGGGGATTTTAATGAAGCTTTATGGTCCTTTGAGCACTTCTCGAGTACACTACGTGCTGAAAGACAGATGTTAGCGTTCAGGGATACCTTGGAGATGTGCCAATTGTCAGATTTGGGCTTCTCAGGTCTACCCTTCACTTATGATAACAAGCAGGCGGGCAGGCGCAATGTGCGAGTCCGACTAGACCGAGCAGTTGCAGATAACAGTTGGCGTGACATTTTCTCTGATGCTCGTGTGGTACACAAGGTCAGCCCATGCTCTGATCATTGCCCAATTGTTTTGCAGTGTGGTAAAGAGGAGTTTCAGATCCCAGGGAAGCGCATCAGGCAATACGAAATAATGTGGGAGAGAGACTCAACCTTAGCAGGGAAAATACAAAATGCTTGGGCTAAAGCGGGGCAAAAGGTTCATTTGGGTGATGTGCGACGTGGCCTGAAAGAGCTGATGACCGAGCTTCACAATTGGAGCAAGGCTAGATTTGGAAGTGTGGTTCGAGACCTCGAGAAGTCCCGACCGCGACTTGAGGAACTTATGGCGATGAATGCTGATCGCAACGAGATACGTAAAGTGCAAGATCATATGAACGAACTGTTGTACAGGGAAGAATTATTGTGGCTGCAAAGGTCACGAGTAGACTGGCTGCGTGAAGGTGATCGAAATACAAATTTTTTCCACCAAAAGGCAGTATGGAGAACAAGGAAAAACAAGGTAAAATTCCTAGTTGATGATTCTGGAACACGTCATGAGGACCATGCAGCGATGAGTGGGCTAGTGAACACCTTTTTTCAATCTCTGTTTACATGTGATACTGAGCTCGTACAACAGCCTCTAGTACATCTTTTTGACCAAAAGGTGACGAGTGAAATGAATGACAAACTATGCTCAGATTTTACTGACAAGGAAATTTCAGATAGCCTTTTCCAAATTGGACCTCTCAAGGCGCCGGGCATTGATGGTTTCCCGGCGAGATTTTTTCAGAGGAACTGGCTTACTATGAAAGAAGAGATCATTTATGCGGTAAAGGAATTTTTCCGGACAGGCATANCGTACAACAGCCTCTAGTACATCTTTTTGACCAAAAGGTGACGAGTGAAATGAATGACAAACTATGCTCAGATTTTACTGACAAGGAAATTTCAGATAGCCTTTTCCAAATTGGACCTCTCAAGGCGCCGGGCATTGATGGTTTCCCGGCGAGATTTTTTCAGAGGAACTGGCTTACTATGAAAGAAGAGATCATTTATGCGGTAAAGGAATTTTTCCGGACAGGCATAATGCCGGAGGATGTCAATGACACGATAATTGTCCTCATACCTAAGATCAATGATCCAGTTAAGGTAACGGACTTCAGGCCTATCAGCCTTTGCAATGTTATTTATAAAATTGTGGCAAAGTGTTTGGTGAATAGGCTTAGACCTATTTTGGATGATATCATATCTCCGCAGCAGAGCGCTTTTGTTCCGGGCAGGATGATCACGGATAATGCCCTCTTGGCCTTTGAGTGTCTTCATTTTATGCAGCATGAGAAGAAGGAGGAAAATAGTTATTGTGCCTATAAATTGGATTTATCTAAGGCGTATGACAGAGTGGATTGGGGATTCTTGAAACAGACGATGCAAAAATTGGGTTTCGCTCACCGGTGGGTTCAGTGGATCATGACATGCGTGACCTCGGTGAGATATTCAGTAAAATTTAATGGAGCCATTTTAAATTCGTTTGTACCGTCGCGTGGGCTTCGGCAAGGTGACCCCCTATCTCCGTTTTTGTTCCTTTTCGTGGCCGATGGGCTTTCTGCATTACTAAGGCAAGGTATTGAAAATCACCATATTNCCGATGGGCTTTCTGCATTACTAAGGCAAGGTATTGAAAATCACCATATTCATGCTTTAAAAGTGTGTCCGAGAGCCCCTGGGATCTCACACCTTCTCTTCGCGGACGACACCTTATTATTTTTTAAGGCTAATCTGAATCAGGCTCAGTACATCAAGGAAGTTATTAGGAGGTATGCACAGGCTACTGGTCAACTTATCAATCCGCAGAAGTGTTCCATCCAATTTGGTGATGCTTGTCCAGTGGAGGTGCAGCAAGAACTGCAAGTGGTTAATTCTGAGTTTGAAGGGAAGTATCTTGGGCTGCCAACTCCGGATGGACGCATGCATAAGGGGAAGTTCCAAATGTTGCAAGCTAGCTTAACAAAAAGGACTATGGCCTGGGGTGATAGTCTATCTCAAGCAGGGATTGAAACCATGATTAAGGCGGTGGCTCAAGCAATCCCGACGTATATTATAGGGGTTTTTAAACTCCCCTTCTCGGTGTGTGACGACCTCACTAGGCTTGTGAGGAATATTTGGTGGGGCTCTAAAAATGGTAAGAGAAGGACTCACCGGAAGGCTTGGGAGAAAATAATTGAACCAAAAGGAAAAGGTGGGCTGGGGTTCCGCGACTTCCGCGTATTTAATCAAGCACTGCTTGCCCGACAGGCCTGGCGACTCCTAACCAAGCCAGACTCATTGTGTGCCATGGTTCTAAAAGCAAGATACTATCCTAATGGGTCCCTAGTGGACACAATTTTTGCAGGTAACGCCTCGCCCACTTGGCATGCTGTGCAATACGGTCTGGAGCTGCTGAAGAAGGGGCTCATTTGGCATGTCGGCAATGGCGAGCAGGTGCGCATATGGCGGGACCCGTGGCTCCCTAGGCCACCGTCCTACCGGCCCATCACCATGCGGGGAACATGCCGTCTACGTCGGGTGTGCGAGCTACTGGATGAGAACGGCCGCTGGAGTACGGAGCTTGTCCAGCGGCACTTCCACGCGGTTGATTCTGCATGCATTCTAAAGATCAAGGCCTCACCTCACAGGATAGAGGACGTCTTGGCCTGGGCGCCGGATCCACATGGGAATTTTTCCGTACGAAGTGCATACCGTCTCGCCATCGAAAATTCTTCAAGCACCAATATGGGTGCAACGAGCAGGGCACCGGACGGCACTCGTGCCGTCTGGAAGGCAGTGTGGGGGTGCCCTGCTCCCCCTAAGGTACGCATCTTTGCGTGGCGTCTTATAACAAACTCCCTGGCTACTATGGTGAACAAATCAAAGCGGAATCTTGAGGTCACTAATACATGTGTTTTATGTGGGTTGGAATCTGAGGATACATTCCACGCGATGTGCAGATGTCCATTAGCGAGAATGTTGTGGGAGGCGATGGCAAAGTCTGAGAGCATGCCACGCCTCGAGGACATCATCAACACAGGCACAGAATGGGCGTTACATCTGCTGAATCGATGCACGGAGGAGCAGCGGTTGCCGGTCATCATGACGCTATG
>LR880966.1:780973541-781000239 GCA_904067115.1 Aegilops sharonensis
GGACGTCTTGGCCTGGGCGCCGGATCCACATGGGAATTTTTCCGTACGAAGTGCATACCGTCTCGCCATCGACAATTCTTCAAGCACCAATATGGGTGCAACGAGCAGGGCACCGGACGGCACTCGTGCCGTCTGGAAGGCAGTGTGGGGGTGCCCTGCTCCCCCTAAGGTACGCATCTTTGCGTGGCGTCTTATAACAAACTCCCTGGCTACTATGGTGAACAAATCAAAGCGGAATCTTGAGGTCACTAATACATGTGTTTTATGTGGGTTGGAATCTGAGGATACATTCCACGCGATGTGCAGATGTCCATTAGCGAGAATGTTGTGGGAGGCGATGGCAAAGTCTGAGAGCATGCCACGCCTCGAGGACATCATCAACACAGGCACAGAATGGGCGTTACATCTGCTGAATCGATGCACGGAGGAGCAGCGGTTGCCGGTCATCATGACGCTATGGAGAAGCTGGCACGTCCGAAATGAAGTGGTACATCAAAAACCGGCACCTGCGATTGAAGCTTCAAGGAGGTTCTTATGCAGCTACATCGACAACCTGCGTTGCATTCAGCAACACCCACACGAGGACATCGTCAAAGGAAAAATGATATGTACACAGAGAGCTAGTCGGAACCATATGAAGATGGTGGTCGCCCCATCTAGCTGCACTCGGCCTCCAGAACAGTGGACCAAGCCTCCTCAAGGATGGGTCAAGCTCAACGTTGACGGCGCATGGCGGGAAGAGTATGGAACAGGTGGAGCGGGAATGATCCTCCACGACCATAATGGATCAATCATTTTTTCCTCATGCCGGTTCCTCACTACATGTGTTAGTGCTTTGGAAGCAGAGATGGCTGCATGTATGGAAGGGATCGCTCTCACCCTGGAGTACTATGTCGTTCATTCTAGAAACTGATAGTAGTGTTGCAGCTAACATGATCAAGGAGAAGGAGAACAGGTCACCAGTCGCTGCTCTCGTCGGCGAAACCAAACGACTCCTTGCTCTGGGCCGGGAGCATGTGATATTGCATGTTAGTAGAGATCTTAATAAAGTAAGTCATTACCTAGCCCAGATAGGCCACTCTACTCCTAAAACTGCAGTTTGGCTGCGATGTGGACCTGATGAAATCGGCAACCTTTGCCAACAGGATTGTAACAATCTTCCCTGATTAATGCAGTCCTTTCTCTCGCAAAAAGAAAAAGAATTGTCTGCATCTGCTGCATGCAGCCGGCGGCGCTCCGCTTGTTGCCGCCCCCGCCATCCTTCTAAGGCCATCTCCATCGCGCGACCCTATCCTGTCCGGCCCTGTCCGTTTGGGGCAAAAGGAACAAACGAGGCGGCCTAGCGCGCGACGGCCGGACTCATCCTGTTCATTTTGTGTCCGGGCCGACCCATTTCGAGCGCAACCTTGCGCCGGGTTTGGGTCGCGGGGGACACCAAACGGACGCGCGCCTCGTCCGCGTCCGGGCCGCGTGGCAGGCGGCCACCTACCTCCCACCCGCCCACATCAACGCGCACGAGCGGGCTGCCCACCTGTCATCCGCACGTCGAACGGTCGCCGTCCTTCTTTAAGTGGGAAGCGTGGACGGGTCGTCGTCCACACTGCCGCACACCACCCTGCTGCCTCCTCGTACCCCGACAGCACCGAACCCTAGCCTTCCATTGTTCTCGAGCTCGCCGGCCGCCCACCTCGCCATGGGCTTCTGGAACCGCAAGGGCAAGCACGACCGCGAGGCCGGCTCCTCCTCGGGGCCCGCCGCGGCTCCGTGAAGAAGGAGGAGCCCGCGTCTCCGCCGCGCTCCTCCCGTCGAGCCCCCGCCCGACCCCCTTCACCATCAACCCTAGGCCCGCCGGCGAGCGCGACCGGCAGTACCTCGCGGCGGACGTGTGCCAGAGGTACTGGGACACGAGGACGCCGGTCCCATGGAGTGACGTCCACTTCCCCAACGGATGGCACCTCATCGCCGACCGGGTCCCGATCCCTCCTGTGCCGGCGACCGGCCGCGCGCGTCGCGAGCGCCGCCGCCGCCTCCTCCCCGACGACATGTTCTACGACGACAGGTACGCCCCAGATTCCAACCTGTGGGACACGTGGCTCCGGGACGAGCACGACACGCGCCGCGCGTCATACTTCGCCGACACGGTGTCGGGGCCGCGGCGGCCACGTCGAGAGGTGCGCGGGCGTACGCGCGTGCGCGGCCTTACGCCCACGTCGTCGCCTTCCCCGTCTCCGTCACCACCTCCACCTCCTCGCATGACAGCGGAGGAAGAGGCCCGGCTCGTGCAGCGTGTCATGGACGACTCCGTGTACACCCACGACGAGCGCCAATGGGACGGCTTGGAGGAGGCGATCGCACTCTCTGCCGCCGGCGACGTCGCCTTCCCCGAGCTGCAAATGGTGGCCGTGAAGGAGGAGGAGAGGAGGGAGGAGGCGATGGAGGAGGACCCGCCGGCGTTCGAGAAGCTGCTGGGCCAGGGGTGGGGCTGGTCCTGCACTGCGCCGGAGATGGCCGGCCAGTGAAGACGGCGACGGCCACGGCACCGACGGGCGCGGCAGGAGCGCGCGGGAGGCTTTTTTTATTTTTTTATATGTTATTTATGAAACAAGGCCTTTTAAGTGGCCGTGAAAACTGGGCCGTTTTGTGGCCGACCCCTATATATATTTTATGTTTTTTTAAATGCGTTTATTTACTTTTTTAGTTATTTCATTCTAGTTTTTATATATTTTTTATTCACGGCCACCCCGAACACGATTTGGGATGCGGCCAACAAAAAATGGCATTTTTAACCGACCAACGCTGGATCAGACGGTGGAGCCCCTGGTGATTACCACCACTGGTCGCTAACCCTTTTATGCGCGATGACAAAAACAAGAGCACGAGAGAGAGCCGGAGCACGCAGTGGGCGATCTCATTGGCCGTCCATCTGGTTGTTTTGTTTGTCCTGTTTTCCCCGGCACACATCATTGCCTGCCCGTGGCTGCCCACACCCGGCCCCTTTCCCTTTCCAAAATTCCGGCGGGTGTGCCTTCTCAATCATCACCGCTAAGCTAGATCGGACTCCTCCGGCCAGCCCAGCCAAGGCCACAAACTCAGCTAGCAAACTCCTGTAGCAGATGCATGTTGCCGTGTCGTGCCTCGTGTGTGCTCTAGCTACCACCCATGTCTCTCTCTCAATCTCTCTGTGTGTTGGTTAGTTAACTAACAGCTGGTGTGCGTGCCCACCCAGTACTATGTAGCTAGCCCGTCCTCACCAATTTATCAAGCGTGCTTGTCCAAGCAAAACAAACAAAAAATTAATCTCTTCATCATGCACGCACATATAGCCCCACGACGTTAACGTCTCGCAAGTAGTAGTATCTATTTATAATAAAAAAGAGTCCAAGCTTCCATATTATTCAAGCATCAGCGTGGGGGCAAAATAATTGGCATGCATCATGCATGTATGTCATCTCGTCGCCTGCACATGCGGTTCAACCGGCTGTTGTGGTGCCGTTGGTTGCCAGTTTGGGTCATATGTCGTCCGGGGAAATTGGTAGATTATCCATCTGTGGTTTGTTTCGTGCTGCACATATATTACTTATTTCCCATGCATGCATGCGTATATGGCTGTGTGTGGTTGGCTGGTTTGTCGGGCCAAAGATTAAATTTTGGCATCAGCTAGCTGGGGCCGTTCACTCGATCGGTTGGCACCTAATTGTTGTCTCGACCTTATCTCCTCTTCTCGAATCATTTTATATCTGATGATGAATGAGTCGGACGACGACGTGCCTACGCCTACTTTGTGCGTGCGTGGTCATACATAACATACATATACAAATGTGCAATGGATGCACTGTATATGCATGATGGATATACTGGACCAACCATTTCATCTTGGAATGGGGCTAACTATAAGCTAGTCAGATAGATACCTAGCCGCTTCCTTGCTCATCGATCTTGTCATCTACTCCCTCCGTTCCCAAATATAAGTCTTTTTAGAGATTTTAACAAGTGTCTACATACGGAGCAAAATAAGTGAATCTATATTTCAAAATATGTCTACATACGTCCGTATGTTGTAGTTCATTTGAGATGAATAAAAAGACTTATATTTAGAAACGGATGGAGTATATGTTTGTGGGATCACTCTGCATATGCAACCTCACCTGTGATCTATTCCCTCCGTCCAAAAATACTTGTCGAGAAAATGGATGTATCTAGACATATTTTAGTTTTAGATACATCCATTTTCATCCATTTATATGACAAGTAATTCCGGACGGAGAGAGTAGATGTAGAATATTGTCCGCATGCCATGTGAATGAAACGTCACAGCCAACTTCTTCAGTTCTTCTACTCCATGTCCATGTTCGACGTGCGACTCCGCCGGGCCATCAACCGACAAAACAAAAGGATGGCATGACACTGACCCAACTAGTATATATAGATAATTGATGCATGGCACAGTTAATTAACTAAGCTGCCTTTCCACACATGCATGCTACCCCCTCCGTTCTTAAATATAAGTCTTTTAAGAGATTTCACTATAGACTACATACGGAGCAAAATGAGTGGATCTATACTCTAAAAAGCGTCTATATACATCCGAATGTAGTCTTTATAGTGCAATCTCTAAAAAGACTTATATTTGGGAACGGAGGGAGTATATTATAGTACCGCAATGTCATTTTCTGTCTCTCTTTCTTTTTTTGCAAAAACGCCTCAGGCCATATTTTTCGCAAGACCTTACAAACACACTCATACGGAAAAGTAAAAGTACAAGCCTTGAGGTGCCAAAGTTTTCTTCCTCCTGTATCCATCACAGCTCGTCGTGAGTAAAACTCGGTGCCGCCTCCGGTACTCAAGCTGAAAAAGTTTTGCACGATCGAACGGTATTCAGGTGTTTTCAGTTGCGCGGGGAGGGAAAAAAAGAGTACCCGGCAGATATATCTCCTCCTCTTTAGTTGTAAAAAAAATCAAATCCCCTCCTGTTTGTGGATACGCTGACTAGGATGCCTCCCTCCGTAAAACAAATATAAGAGCATTTAGATCACGCTTTTCTTTACGGAGGGAGTACGTACTGTTTTCTTCTTCCCATTCTAATCGAAATATCTGTATCAACCGGCTGGTGGTTAAAGCATCGTAGACAAAGGTGGCTTAGTCTCCTGTTGTCAGTTCTGTTGTGCACCAATTTGATCGGCAAAAGTTTAAGATTCCTACACTCGGCACTCTGGTCTCAGTATACAAATCTAGCTGTGCTTGCTTTACGGAAATCTAAGCCCTGGATACAAAGGATGCGGAAAGAAAGAGAGCTCGACACAACTGGGAGATAAAGGTGATCGTCCGATCACGAATCTGGAGGGTGGATACGTTCCTATCTCCCTCCTTTAGTTCGATCTTAATCTGTTCTTAAAGCAAAGAGAATGAAGTCCCTGGTTTAGGCTTTCACTTTACTTAGTACACATAGGTTGACGCCTTAACGGCAAAGATTTTGTCGACGAGATGCACCCCCTCCGTCTCGGGCCCATGGTTGGTGATTGCTCGGAGGCTTTAACCTCCCTCGTTATCCGGCTTTGGAATATCCACCCGGCCGGGCTGGAATGCAAATGAATTCTCCTGAACAATGTTGGTGTTGGTGTTGGTGCTGATGGACCAGAGGTTGGAGGCCGGAGGTAGCCCACCTCCACTAATGATTGATTCCAGACCCCTACATCTACATGGCTCCAATATTCAAGTCGCGGTCTACCTATCCCGGCCCTCTCGTCGTCGTCTGCCTGCTGACCTAGGAAGGTGGTGGTAATGGTGATTCTTCTTCTTCTACTCCTTGACAGAACAAGTTTAGAAGAAAAAAAGTTTGTTTAGGACTCGACGAGATGGATAAAACACTACACTATGATCCGTCGAGATAGGCAGACGTACATATGAATCGTTAAGAACCCCTTCAAAAATTACTGGTAAAAATCTGAAACAACGAAGCTGACATGATGATGGCTTAGCCGCATGCATGCATGCACGGCCGCGGCTGTTGACCATGATTTCGTCTGCTTGGCCGAGCAATGGAATTTGAAGAGCACGACACTTGCTGGAATGCATGATGGCATCCATGTCATTTGTGTTGACGGATAGGTGGGCGCGTCCGTCCGGCCAGCCACGGCCGCCGACGCCATTGTCACCACCCACCCAGCCAGCCATCGTGTACCACGCACGTGATGGCGCGCCGTGCGTGACTGCGTGGATCGCGACCACGACAGTCCCATACGAGAGGCGTGGCCCTGCTAGCACATTTTAATAAATCACGTAGGAGTACAGTTTTTCCTTGACATTTTTTAGCACACTTTTCTTGACAAACAGAGCACGAAGATGGCCAACTAATGAGTTTTCCTCATGTACTCCTCGCCCCAACAACAATTATTCGAACAATTGACTGGTTTAAAGATTAATTTTTATAAGAGCGATCTGTTCTATTTTGAAAGAGCCATGAGGAACAAGAAGCTTACAGGCAATTGTTTGGGTGTGAATTGGGGGATTTACCTTTTACATATTTGGGTATCCCAATTCACCATCGTAGGCTGACAAACGGAGAATGAAAATGCATTGAGGATCGATTTGAGAAGAAACTGAGCTGCTGGAAGGGCAAGCTAATGTCATACGGAGGCCGATTAATCCTTATTAACTCGGTTCTCACGAGTATGCCAATGTTTCTCCTGTCCTTTTTTGAGATTCCAGTTGGAGTTACGAAAAGGCTGGATTTCTATCGATCCCGATTTTCCTGGCAGAGCGATGAACTAAAGCGAAAATACAGACTAGCCAAATGGGACATTATTTGTAGACCAAAAGACCAAGGGGGTCTTGGCATTGAGAATCTTGAAGTCTAAAACAGATGCCTTCTTATTAAGTGGTTGTATAAGTTATCTGTTGATACGGAGACCACATGGGCGCATATTCTCCGTAGTAAGTACCTTCGCTCCAAAACTTTGTCCCAGGTAACAGTGAGGCCGAAGGATTCGCCTTTCTGGAAAGGACTGATGGGAGTTAAATCTTTTTTTAATAAGACAAAGTTTATAGTCAGAAATGGTACCAGCACGAGATTCTGGGAGGATACTTGGCTAGGGGAAACACCCCTAGCGCTTCAATATCCGTCCCTGTATCGCATTGTTCAATGACGAGACGATTCCGCTGCATCAGTGCTTTAGTCCATCCCTCTCAATATTCACTTTAGGAGGACGCTTGCCGGAAGCCGTTGGGAAACCTGGATCCATCTTGTGAGTAGACTGATGGAAGTTTAGCTTTCTCAACAGCCCGATCAGTTACGCTGGAAGCTTACTAGGAATGGAGAGTTTTCGGTTAAATCCATGTACATGGATGTTATCAATTCTAACTCCATCCCTTGTTCCAAACATGTTTTGAAAGTCAACGTTCCTTTAAAAATCAAAGTGTTTATGTGGTTTGTGCATAAACAAGTCATTTTAACTAAGGACAACCTGGCAAAATGAAACTGGACAGGGCCTACAAGATGTAGTTTTTGTAATATGGATGAATCCATCAAACACCTCTTTCTTGACTGCCCGTTGAAAAAAATTTATGGCGGTCGGTTCACATAGCGTTTAACATTACTCCTCCGAATTCCGTTAGCACGTTATTTGGGACGTGGCTTAACGGGATAGATCCCGAAACAGCGAGACACATTCGCGTAGGAGTATGTGCTTTGTTGTGGGCAGTCTAGAACTGCAGAAATGATTTGGTTTTTAACAGAACAACGAATATTCATTTTTTGCAGGTTATCTTCCGAGCCACTGCTTTGATCCGTATGTGGTCGCTACTCACTCCAACGGATGCCAGGTAGCGTTTGGTTATTGGATCTATCTGGTGGGAGATGGTAACTCGGGCTATTTTCAACCGGTTTGGATGGCGGTCATGTAATAGGATAGGCAATTAGTTTTCCTATATTTCTTTTGCCAACCGGTTGTGGCTTCATGTCTGCTTACTTTGTTTTGCTCCCTGTGAGCTTTTTTTCCCCTTTCGTTCAGAATGTAAGACCTTTGTTGAACCTATTTGCTTATTTATATAAGTCGGCTGTATGCATCTTTTTGATGCAGAGGCCGAGGAGTCCATTTTTTGAAAAAAAAGATAATAACTATTCACAAAGAGAGGCCGAAATTTTGAAAATTCCCATGGTATACACCGGGAGAGCCTGAATACCTTACTTGGTCTAAATTTCCTTCGCCTCACTAGAGGCATATTTGTCAATCCTATTCGAAAGTCGTTGAAGAACTTTATCTTCGGTAGATTGAAACTTGCCAGTCTTCATTTGACCTTCTGGCACAGGCAATCCCAGATATTTATCCTCAAAACCATTGGTAACAATTTAAAGAATAACCATGATGGGTACATGATCTTTCAAACTGCACTTCTTCCCAGACATAATCAATCACTTATCCGGTCTTAGCAACTGACCAATCCCATCCTCATAAACCGTCAAAATAATTTTAATGGTCAAAACTTAATCATTCATCTCTTAAAAAAATAGGAGACTATCATTAGCAAACAACAAATGAGAGATACCTCCAGCCTGTCTGTTCAACCAAAAATCATGAAGGGCCTCTTTAACACAAGCATCATTAAGCAGCAACGACAAGGTCTCATCCACAAATAGGAACAATTACAGTGACAAGGGATCCCCTTGCATGAGACCACGAGAAGGGTCACCAAAATTTCTACCAACGTACGTGACACAAGTCCTAATCCAATTAATATTAACCGGCGCAAAACTAAAAGCCCCAAGCATACTTTTCAAGAACCGCCAATCGACATGATCATGCACTTTAGTAAGATCCAACTTGTATGCATAATAATTGTCGCAATAATCTTTTAACATACTCAAGGAATGCATACATTCAAAGAAGATGAGTGGATACGTCTTGGCCTCTTGACCTAGCCAGCTGCCGCCTCCAAAAAGTTAGGGTACTCTGCCTCCTGTCGGCACCTGCGCCGGTCCATCCCGTCTCCGGTGGCCTTTGGGCCATAGAGGCGGAGTGGATCTCGCCAATTGCCGTCGTGAGGGCTGTGTTTTTAGATCTTTTTAAGAGCTTTGTTAGGGTTTGTGTCCTGCTCAGGAAGGCGAGATGGCGGCAGCTCCCTGAAAATGAAATAAAGGTCTTCCTGGCTAGCCCCGGTTCCGGTGATGCGTCTAGCATCATTGGTGGGCATGTGGAGGTGTGTCTCTGGAGGATCTGTCTTTGGTGGATTTGCTCGGATCTGTTCGTCATTCGTCTTTGTTCGTGCGTCTTCAGGTTGGATCCTTTTGATCTACACTCTTCATCTGCGGCGGTTGCTGTTCTGGTGCGTTGGTTCTATGGGGTCTTAGCACGACGACTTTCCGGCTGTCTACTACAACAAGGTTTGACCGGCTCCGGCGAGGGAGGGGCGATGACAGCGGCACACCTTCGGCTCGCTTCAGTGCTTATAGTCGTCGCTAGGTGGTCTACGGATCTAGATGTAATTTTTATTATTTTTAGTGTTCGTTTTACTATCATGATTGAAGATGAATAGATTAAAAGTTTTTCCCGCAAAAAAGAAGAAGAAGAAGAGTGCATTATCCACAGTTAACCTACCGGGAATAAAAGCACTTTGAGTACCATCCAGCATCGGTCTCAGCCTGTTAACAAGACACTTGGAGATAATTTATACTCCATATGACATTGCAGAAAAATCTTTAATTGATGGGAGATTCTTCACTTTAGGAATTAGAATAATAATGGTATCATCAATCCCATCCGGCATACTTCCTGAAATAAAATAGAAAAACTGTTAAACGGCCCGAATAACAACTTGCCCCTGACGTCGGGGCTTCTGGGGCGTCTGCCATGGCCGTCTCCAACGGGTCGCCATGGCAGTTGCCAAAGCACCCACGCCTGAAGCGTTTTTCATGCAAAATATCAAATATCAATTTGATAAAAATGTGGAGCTTGTAGAGTATGCTTTCGACCACGAACACACCATTCTTAAAAAAAAAAGACCACGAATACACCTGTTGACTGTTGTACAATAAGTATGGGTGCACATGATACATTTTCTTGGTCAACCATAGTAGTGTTTGATCTACGGACAATCGGAAGAGGCATCACCCCTACATAATATTGTCAACTACAAGAACCCGTCGTTGCGTAACACAAATCGCATGAGCGTGCTCCGCACCGACCATATAACCACCGGACGGAAATTCGCATCATTCAGGTGATCTGCGTGATCATTTGCTGAACGTTACGCCTAGTCAAAGGACGTCCCTTACCTAATCCCAGGACCAACGAAAAGCAATTAAGCAAGACTTCATGCACGCTTATTATTAAATCCGTCACGTCGCCGCCGGCCGGGCGGCCGGTACGACGTTGCCGTCGACCGGAGATGGACAGACATACACGACCGCGATTAATACCCTCGTGGCCTCGCACATGGTCCATTACGATCGATGGATTCTTTCGCCACGTACGTCCGGTGCAAGCTAGCTAGCCGTCGCTGGAAACGACCGTATGTACGTACCTACGGGCCGACAGGATACGATCGATCGAATGTGTTTTTTTTTTTAGCATCAGTACAGACATAAACGCTCATATACACGCGCATACACTCATCCCTATGAACGCACACACGCACACCCTACCCCTATGAGCACCTCGGAGAGACTGAGCCGGCATATCATCTTGAAATTTACGAAGTCACCGTAGGCGTCTCGTCGTCAACGGGAACGTCTCCTCCCACTGAAAGCGCATCGCCGGAAATCCTGAAATAAATCCAGGAATAATGCGAGCACCAGGATTTGAACCCTGATGGGTTGGGGATACCACTGTCCACCTAACCAACTCAACCACATGTTGGATCGCAAAATATAAGACGTTTTTGGTTTAGCAAAAAAAGTCTTATTTTTCTAACACGGAGCATATTCGAACAACATTACTCCCTCCATTCTCTTTTATAAGACATTTTGGACAACTCAAATCAAACTATTTTGTGTGTTGTCTTGTCTTAACGTCTTATAGAAGTGAACAGAGGGAGTAGGTAAAAATAAATTGTAAATTTTGCAGCAATGTAGTATTTCTGTTGCTTTTTTTTGTGATGGGGATGAACACATGAATGTGTATGCCACATCTTCAATGGACTTCCCTGTCCTGTTTCCTACTCTAATTTGACTTGCATGGTGCACGTAGAATAAGATGCATGGATGAGGATGAGGATTTATGGCTCTCAGGTGCCACACACCCCTATATGAAAATAACACTAAATAACATATCAGGAAAATTCAAAAAATTCTCAAATTTTGGGTTATGGAACTTGGGTGCCCGTTGTACACATGTGTTCAGTTTCATGGGGAATGGGTGCCCATGGTAACGTCAGTAAAAAAGAGAAAAAAATCGTATGTGTCGCAAAAAAATGAATGTAACATGTGTAGGACCGTAACCGCGGATACCACGGGCACCCATTCCCCAAGAAAAGGAACACGGGTGTACAACGCGCACTCAAGTTTCATATCCCAAAATTTCATATTTTTTTGAAATTTCCTGATATTTTTTATTGCTATTTTCATATAGGGGTGTGTGGCACCCGAGAGCTGCAATGCATTTTCCGCATGCATGACCACTATTCCCCCTCTCTAATCTCTATGAATTAAATGTGGCGTACGACTCAAGGCACTTTAACTTAATTTGGACTCAAAATGAGCCTAATATAATGAAATCTGAAATTTTTTAGAAGAGCCCCCTGAACCAGAAAGGAGGGAGTACCTATTTGTCGGAATAACAATGGGTCTCCAACATACACCTCTACTCTGCCCCGACAGTCCGGATTATTGGAGATACTCCACTTTAATGTCAAATGAACATGCAACTCACTCGAATGTTTGTAGTCATCGTCGATAAGTGGCCTATGGACCTGGTTGTAATGTTTGTTACGTTTGATCTCATCTGTATTGTCATAACAAATGAAGAATAGACTGAAAAAAATTTGCACAAAAAAAAAGAGTAGGGGATGGCCGTATTGTCCACCACGTCGACTCAACAACCTACCCCCATCCACTACCCCCTTTTATCCCCTCCGTGACCCGACATCCTCGCCGGTGCCGCCAGGAGATATCCTCGAGAACGAGGAGCTCGGGGTTGAATGGGCACTCCACCGGTTCCTAGACCACAGAGGAGAGCAACGTCGCGCTCGAGAAGGGTATCGTGGCCTCCGAGCATGACGCACCGCCAAGGCAGAATCCCTCCTATGAGAAAGCGCCTCCCCAACCAATTTCAGATGTTGCCCAAATGATGACTGTGGGAACGGGTTAGACGACAACAATGAGAGCGGTGGCAGCCCCAACTCCTCCGAGCTTCACCTCCACTTGGGCTACGTGGTCGTCCATTAGTTCAGCCATATTTAAATATAGTTTGAATTAAGGTATGTTTGCTATGTTCGAATGTTGCTAGCATGTATGACTATGTTTGAATGTTCGTACAATTGAGGAACACCGTTGGGTATCCGGACAAGTAGGTCCGCGTCTCCGCGAACAAATAGATAACGCCATTTCATGAATGAAAGCTTCTGGAAATGCCCTAAATTAGATAGCGCGGGGTCGTGGCCGGCCATGAGCGACGGAAGAAAGCAAATCAACCTGGCCATGCATGCATGCATGCATGCATTTTCACCGGCAGCCCTCGAGACGGACTGAAACTGTGGATCAGGCGGATGAGGCGCTGGTGATTAGCACCACCACTGGCCGTTAACCCTTTTTGCACGATGGAGGACAAGGGCACGAGAGCGGAACACGTAGTGGTCCATCTCATTGGCCGGCCATCGGGTTGTATTGTCTGTCCTGATTGAGTAAAGTCTATTTTAAACCTCGAACTTGTAAAGGTTGTCAGAACTGAACCCCGACGTCTGAATCCCTGAAATCGGTATCCTCACCTCTTTGATCCCGGTTAATATCAACCTTGAACCTGTTTGGCCACGTGACCTGCGCAGGGGCGTCCATGGAAGTTTGGTGTGCTCAAGCACGACGTCGCCGACACCGGGGCTGGCGCCAAGGCGTTAGAGGAGGGATGGGAGCTGTAGGGGATGGGCCGTGATGGCACGTGCACTGATGCTGGAACAATGCCTGCGCGTCGAGGAGGTGGGAGAGCGGCACGACACGAGCAGCTGGGTTGACGCAGCGGACCTGCGTGCCGGCGATCGTTTTCACAGCGTTGGCCGACAGGAGGTGCACAACGCGCGCGTACATCGGCTGGATGGGCCTGCTCGACTTCGTTCTCGGGTTCTCGGTAATCACATCAGTTGGCGATCGATTACCTGGTGCGGCGCGCCATGAACCTGGTGACCAAGGTGCTCGGGTTCTTCCTCGAGACGTGTCTAGCATGCTCCCGGCGGCGGCCGGCCACGACAAGATGAGAATGCGGTTCCATCTCACCAGGGCAGAGCTCACGAGGGACCTTGTGCACCTATACATGCACGTGCGCGAGCTGCACCTTGATTGTGAGGAACGAAAGCTCGGAGCTGGCTCCGCCGTAGGAGACGATGACCGTCTGTCTTAGCGCATGCCACCGTGGGTGATTACGCACAGCCCAAGACGCCGAGTGGTCGCCGAGTACCCTACGGACTACGGCGAACACTATTGTGACTAAAACGATTCTGATATTCCATCGTATTCACGTAGAAGCTGACTTTGAAGCCAGTAGGCATGTGGATGGATTTTACATGAGCTACGTACTGACTTGCCCGCCGGCTAGTTTAATCGATCTGTACCGGCGGAACTCAGCGAGCTGCCGTTCAATGGATGCGCGAGTACGCCCAAGAGCACGGCCTTTGACTCGGCTTTGGCGTCTTGGCGGGTGTGGGGCATGCCGTGGAATTTGCCACGCAGCATCGCTTGGCGAGCTCGGCGCCAGAGCAGAGGGGAAGAATATGATATGAGGTGCAGTGAGAGAACCTGTAATCCCGGTCGGGATTGCAGTTTTCCAGTGCGACAAACATGTCTAGGATCAGTGTAGGGTTGATTTTGACCGGGATTAGAGAGGTGAGGGTACCGATTTCAGGGATTCAAAGATTGAGGATCGATTCAAAGATTACATGCTAGCTCCGGCCAGGCGGATAACACCACAAGCTAGATACGAAACTCCAGTAGCTTGCCGTGCCGTGTCTCGTGTCATCGTGTGTGCTTTAGCTACCACCCATGTCCATCTCTGAAACGCTCTCTGTGTGTTGGTTAGTTAACTAACAGTTAGTGTGTTGTGTGTGCACTGTACACACAAATTGTAGCTAGCCCGTCCTCTCCAATTCATCATGCATGCATGTCCAAACAAAACAAACAAACAATCTCGCTATCATGCGGCATTCCCCCACCACGTTAACCTCTAAGGATGAGTGTTGTTAATTTATATACTGAGCTTACATAGTACTCCCTCCGACCGCGTCAGATCTTGGGTAAAATGGCTTATGTCACGCATGTCATCCCGTCACCCGCAGATGCGGTTCGATCAGCAGTTGTGGGTGGTCTTGGTTGCCAATTTGGGTCATATGTTGTCCGGGCGGATTAGATTATACATCTGATTTCACATACGAGTATATTTTTTCCCATGCATGCATGCACGCACATGTAGTTGCGTGAGGTTGGATGATTGGTTGGGTCAGGGTATAATTTGAGCATCAGCTGGGACCGTTCACTCGGTTGGCACCTCATTGTCTCAACCTTAATTATTCTCTTCCGGAATCATTTTTTTATCTAATGATTGAATGAATCTGGACGACGACGTGCCTAGGCCTACTTTGTGCGTGGCCATACATAACGTACGTATACAAATGTGCAATGGATGCACTATGCATGATGGATACGCTGGACCAACCATTTCATCTTGGAATGGGGCTAATTACAAGCTAGCCACATCAATATCTGATATAGCTAGTTCCCTTATCGTCTTGTCATCTTTATGTTCGTGCGGTCACTACCCATAACCACCGTCTCCACATGTGAACTACTATATCATTCTATATAGCCCTAAAATTGAGCTAAGCAAACCAGATCCCATATCGATATCTAATCCCTTATCGTCTTGTCATCTTTATGCTCGTGTGGTCGCTATCAAACCAGTGTCACCGCCTGTGAGCTATATCGATGTATACAGCCCCAAAATTTTGTCTGAATGCCATGCGAATGAAACGTCAGCGCCTACCTTCTTCTAAGCATGTTCAGTTCAGTCTATCTACGCCACTCCACTCCACGGCTTCACCCATCTACCGACAAACAAAAAAGGATGGCATGACAGCAACCTAACTATGTATACCACTACTATACACTACCTTCGTCCCAAAATTCTTGTCTTAGATTTACCTACCTACGAATGTATTTAAGATACATTCGTATCTAGACAAATTTAAGACAAGAATTTTGGGACCGAGGGAGTACTGGTAATTAGTACATGGACAGTTAACTAACTATGACGCTTTCCAACACATGCTATAGTGCTGCATGGAGCAACAATAACACTCTCTATCTCTGGCTATATGTGAGCCTTTAATCAGTTGAAAAATCTCGTGAGCCTACATATGAGCAGGATTAAACACTTTAAAGGCTGTTTAACTAATAATTTGCAAGGTGAAAGATACACCTGGCAAATCCTTCCCTCTGGTATGGGCGTGCTGACTAGATCATAGTATTGTTTTCTTAGGGCATCTTCAACGAAGGCCCTCAAACAGCTCGCAAACGTTCCGACCAAGTTGTCCGCACACACTTTGCCATCCAACACAGATCCGTATTTGTCCGCAGCCGCGTCCGCATGTCCGTTTTTTCACAAACCGGAATCAAATCTACTGGAGCTTTGCGCGAGTCTGGAGATCCACATGACGAACCAAAAGCCACCACATACCCTATCTCCCCTCTTCGTCCCGATAGCAGAAGGCTTGCAGAAGCACTACTTTTTGGCTTTGCAGAAGATGATTAGGCGTTTGACGCATAGCATCTTTGAAGTTTGCCGCTAATCATTTTGTTTCACTCTTGTTTTCCTTTCTTTTTTGTCTTATATAAAATGCTACAAGATTTGGCGGAAGCAAGCTAGAAGCACTATGCTCCGGCCGGACTCTACGCTAAATGGTGATATAATGTGCCCCCTTCATTCTGAATCCGGCCGGAGTACTGGTTAGCTAGATGTTATGGAGAATTTAGGGTCCCTGTGATGCAAGAATAGGAAAATTAACATAAGAACATGAAAATCGCACAAATTGGATGTTGTGGCATTTTGCATCTTACTGAACTAATTGCACCACGGAAAAACTACCATGGCAAAACTTTTGGCCACACGTTTCTTTTGTGATTCAATTTAAATTGTTGTATCTACACGATATATTACTTTCCATTTTTTTTTTGTCAACTTGTAGAGTATGTTTTCGACCAGGATACACTGGTTGTATCATGAGCATGGTTGCACATGATACGTTCATACTAATAGTATTTGATCCACAGACAACTGGAAGAAGCATCGCCCCTACCCAATAGTCAACTAGTACGAAAACCGTCGTTGAGCAACACAAATGGCATGAACGTGCTATCCACCGACCACCATATAACCACCGGACGAAATCCACACCATTCATATAACCTTCTTGATCATTTGCATGACGTTAAGCCTTATCAGAGGACAGCTCTTAAGCACAGGACCAGTCCAAAAGCAATCAAGCAATAAGCAAAGCTTCATGCATGCATATTACTCCCTCCGTACGTATCAAAACATAATAGTGTCAAAGAATATCTTATGTTTTGATAGGGAGGAAACATTAATTGACCCGTCACGTCGCCGGCCGGCCGGCCGGTACGGCGTTGCCGTCCATCCATTGGAGTTCGATCGGAGACGATGCCCTCGTTGTCTCGCACATGGTCCACGACTTTCGGTCCATTCGATTCCATCGCTACGTACGGTGCAAGGTAGGCGTCGCTGGAAACGACCGGATGTACGTACTACGTGCCGATCGAATGTTGGCGCAGGACAAACCTTGTGACAAACATCACGAACTCCATCACATCACGGCCGGTACGGTGCTGCCGTCGGAGACCGGAGACAGGCAGGCACACACGCACGATTGCGATTAATACCCACATGGTCATTGGTGATCGATCTATGTTTTCGCACATGCAAGCTAGGGCCGGCGCGCGCGTACGTGGCTGTCCCCGCGTGCACGGCACACCTAGAACGACACGTATGTACTCCATCTGTAAACTAATATAAGAGTGTTTAGATTACCATTTTAGTATTCTAAACACTTTTATATTAGTTTACGAACGGAGTACGTACGGTGCACCCGAGCGAGTGACACGAGACCGATGGCTTGCACGCCAAAGCTTGTGCGAAGCTGACTGGCCGACGGCGAGCGGACGAGCGATTCATCTAGGCCCAAACATACAAAAGGTCGCACGCACGAACGCACCGGTGCACGCATCTCGATCGCCAACGGCAGCCCCCGAGACGAACTGCAACTTTGGATGAGACGGATGGAGCGCTGGAGATTAGTACCACCACTAGCCGTTAACCCTTTTAATCCGCAACATGGCTGACAAAGAGCACGCAGTAGGCGATCTCATACAAACACACATAGGCAAGCACAACTCATTGACCAAAAAGATCACGAACGGATGTTCATATAAGGCCATCAAAATTCACATAAACAACGGACAACTTTAAACTACATCTAATATTTGAAATTAAATTGAGGAAAATGATCTTCACCACTTCCTCGCCGGCCCTTTCCCGTTCCGGTCACCGGCGCAGGTCTAGGGGTCGGCGGCTGGTGGAGGATCGTCCGAATCGTCGGACGAGGAGCCATGGTCGTCGTAATTGGAGGAGGAGGAGACAATAATGAGCCCTTTGAGCCGCCGGACAGCCCGGTCCTACTAGCGCTTGAGCTTCGCCAGCCGAGCCGCCTCCGTCGCCTTCTCCTTGGCCTCGCGCTCGGACTGCTCGATTGCAAGCCGGAGAGCGTTCACGTTCTTTCGGCGGAGCCGCCGAGCTTCAGTCTCCACCGTTGTAAGCGACCGGTGGTAAACCCACGCGAGGAGCCGCTCATCCTCGTTGGGCTCCGCCGGTAACCCACGGCGGCGGCGAACAGAGCTCTCCGCCGCGCCCCTTTCCCTTGCCTGCTGCCTCTAGCGGCGGGAGGCGCGCGCGCGCCTCCGACTCCGGCGTGCGCGTCCGGGCCAGCTGGGCGGACACAAGCACCAACCGCTGTCCGTGTGGGGAGCAGCAGCCGGCGGGGGCAGGGGACGGCGTGGGGGAGGCGTGGACTGCGCAGCCCTCGCGGAGCTGCACGCTGGCCGGGAGGAGCCAACACCGATGTTCTCGCTACGCCAGCGTGGAGAGGCGAGACGGCTGATCTGGAACTGCCCCCATATCCACCTTAGACCTCTCGAGGGCAATGCGGAGGGCCAACTCCTCGTCGACATGGTCTCCGGAATCATCGGAGTGGATCGAATCGAATAAATCGGAGGGGAGAAGAAGGGATGGATTGAGAGCGGAGTGAGGTAGGATTTTCGGATTGAGGATATTTGTGTGGACGGAATGGGAACGGGGTGGGCCGGGCTGACGTGTCGGACGCGCCCGGGCAGCCCCATATTCACCCTATATTAGGGTTGGATATAAGGGGCGCCGGACATTCCAGATGTTTGAGACCCAGTTTAAGGTGTCCAACTAGGTCACATTTTTATGACCGGTTAGTGATCAGGCGGTCCACCCGGGCGTTTGAGGCCAGTTTAGAACACCCGACTGTAGATGCTCTTCTACCGAAGACATTTGCAGGTAAGCTTTGAAGTTGCCTTAACCACCGTACGAAATTCACATCGTCCACGTGATCTTCTTGATTATTTGCCGAACGTTACGCCTAATCAAAGGACAACCCTTAATTCCAGGACCAACGACCTAAAAGCAATTCAGCAAAGCTTTTTCATGCACGCGTCGTCGTCACTCCCCGGCCGGTACGGCGTTGCCGTCCATCCATCGGATATGTACGTACACGACCGCGGTTAGAGCAACTCCAATGAGGCGATTCATTTCGTCCGTCCATGTCCGTTTGAGTTGGCGCGGACAAAAGTGATGGCCCAACGCGCCGACCTAAACGGACGCAAGTCCGTTTTTCATCCGCGGACGACTCATTCCAGGCCCAATTTTGAGCCGGATTTGCGTCGGCGCGGACACGAGACGGATGCGCGTGCGCCTACTCCTTTTCCCGGGCCCGCCTGTGGGTGGCAGTCACCACCATTTCCCCCCTTTTCCCCAAAAACGCTCCCGCCCGTCCGCGCGCGCCCCCGCCCCCCCAACCAGCCATGGAGGACGCCATCGACCTCGACCTCGACGTCGCCGCCGGCCTCGGCTCCCTCGCCTCGTCCGACGCCATCGCCCCCTCCGGGAAAAGCAAGCCTCGTGCCCCGCGCAAGAACGCCGCGGCGGCCAAGCCGAAGAAGGCGCTGACGCCCGAACAACGGGCAAGGGAGTCGGCCAAGAGGAAGGGCCGGAGGCACGCCGCGCGAGGGATGAGGCCGCTGCGCAGGCCGCCGCTGTTGCCGCCGCGCAGCAGGAGTTCACCAACGCCCGCGTCGCCGCGGCAACGAGGGAGGCGCTCTACATGCTTGGGGTAAAGCCTAGCCAGCACAGCCTCGTCCAAGCCGCCGTCGCCGCGGCCAGCACCGGCTCGTCGGCATTTCCTCGGATGGTGATGCCTGACTCACCCCGCGCATCGGCTTGCAACCCGGTCCCCAGCTTCCACGTCTACCCGCAGGCCTCCCGCCTCTCCGGGGAGTGCTCACCCCGCGCATTGGCTTGCAACCCAGTCGCGCTTTCCACGCTCGCGCCCGCGCCCATCGACCTCAACGCCACCCGATTGGTCGGTGGCTCGTCGTCCGGCGACACGAGGAAACGCGCGCGACAGGCGCCGGCCGGCGGTCTCCCGGACACCCGTAACCTGTTTGAGGAAATGCCGTCCGCCATCGACGAGGACTACATGCAACACCTCATCTTCGAGGGTGGTGCGCCGGGCGCTGGCTACGATCCCGAGGAGATGCAAAGCTAGGACGGCCGTGGAGCGTTCACGCCGGCCGCTGGCTATGATCCCGATCAGGCGGCCTTCATGCGTGATCAGGTCGGCATCGACCTGGACGGCTTCCCCCTCGACCACGAGTTCCCGAACGACTATGGGCTAGAGGAAGAGGACGAGTGCGACATCGAAGTGGAGCCTTTGTTCGAGGACGAGCTCGCCAACCAAACCGCCGGTCCTAAGCCGAAGCGCAAGAGCAAGCGCACGAAGGCGTACACAGCTGCTGAGGACAAGTTTCTTTGCGAGTGTTGGCGAGACATTGGAGAAGACCCAAAGACGGGCGCCGAGTAAAAGCATTCAACCTTTTGGACTCGTGTGCACTGTGAGTTTCATGAGCGCAAGAAGTTTCCACCTTACCAATTTGTGAGCACGCGCGGGTGGGTCTCCATTTCCAAGCGGTGGAGGGTGATCCAACAAGAGTGCAACAAGTTTTACGCCACCCTTGAGAGTGTCAAGGCCCGCCCCGTGAGCGGCATCGGCGTGCAAGACATGGTATGATAGCAAGCAAGCCACCCTCTTTTGTGCCATAAAGATCATCCTTTTACGTCTTCATTTTGCATGGAAACATTTTGTAGGCATTTCAAGCTTTGGAGGCATTCAAGGTTCAACACAATGGCAAGTGCTTCAACCTCTCCCATTGCTATCGGGTCATCGAGGACGAAGAGAAGTTCAAGGCACAATATGCCGCGCTCAAGGCACGTGGGGGGAAGGGCGTCGTGGAGGATGTTGGGGAGGGCGAGCCGGCACGGCCGCGGGGGAAGACCAACTCCAAGAAGGAGGACAAGCAAGATGCGGCCACCAACGCCTTGATCGCAAGCGTGGACGGCATGATGAATACGAAGGACTCAAGAGAGGAGGAGCGCCGGCGTTTCAAGGCGGAGCAAATGGATGCTTTCATGGAGATCCAAAGGAGGAGGCTTGATCTTGACGCCGAGAAGCAAGCCAAGATGTTCGAACTCGAGGCGGAGAAGCAAGCCAAGATGCCAGAGATCGAAACCGCCAACGCCAAGACAAAGGCGAAAGAAGTGGCTCTTGCAAGCATGATGACCGGGGTGGAGATCATGAAGGTGGATCTCAACGCCTTGTCGCCAAGGAAGAGGCCGCGGTTCGAGAAGATGCAGGGCGATATGCTCAATTTCAACGACGAGTGATCTATGGCGTCGAGGGGCCATCTTTTTTGTATGCCGGCATGACCACGGGAGCCGCGATAACGTGGTCGAACTCAAGTCCCATCATTTTTTGTGTGCTGGCATGTGTGCCAGCCGGCTGGCGAGTGCGCCAGCATGAACTGTGGTATTTTCTGAAGCCGGCATTGTATGTCGGTGCTGGCATGATGCCGGCATAAGACATGAACGCTGGCATAATCGGTCGCAGGCCTTTTTTATTTATAAAAATTGAATACGGACATAAAATGGATCGACGCGTTCGACGCATTGCCGACCCAAATGCAAAACTGGACGGACGGCGGGGCGGGCGGCTGACCTAAACAGACAAATACGCCGTCCGTTTGGGTCGCCCCATTGGTGTTGCTCTTAATGGCCTCATTGTCTCGCGCGCACATGGTCCATGCCCCGATCGATCGCCCGAGCAGCAACGACCACACGTACGGTACGTGTGACTGCGAGCTTGCCGTCGCCGGAAAAGACCGTACGTACGTGCGTGCACCCGACTGACAGGAGACCGATCGGTCATCGCGTGCACGGCAAACCTCGTGCGAAGCGACAGACGGACAGAGTAACTTTTTTTTTGGCATGGACGGACAGAGTAACTGACTGACTGACAGCATGCACGCACGCTCTGTACGTATGCGAGTGAATACATGAATACCCGCAAAAAAAAAAAGATCATGCACACATGAATGAAAGTTTTTTTTTTGCGGGACATGAATGAAAGTTTCTCTTCTTCTTGTTCTTCCTTTTTCGGGAAGAAAAGGACAGAATACAAAACTCACATCATGCGGATGCCATCCCCGTTTTTTACTCGGTATATATTGTCATATGCAGTAGTGCGTAACAATCCTCGGAATGATTTGCCAAACGCATGTTACGGCTAGGGCTGCAAGAAAAGCTCGAGGCTCGTGAGCCGCTCGAGATCGACTCATTTTTTGACTCGATTCGAGATCGACTCGAAAAGAAACAAGCTGAGTTTGAACACTTTATGTAGCTCGATCGAGAAACGAGCCGACCTTGAGCCAATGTTGGCTCGCTCGATTTTAGCTCGATAGCTCGATAAAATATCATTATATTAAATGATTTTGCCATATATTAAATGAAAATAAGATAATTTATTACCAAATATGTTGTCCATAATTTTTCTCTATTTTATTTAGCAACGAACATGGAAACTTAATTAAGTGCAGAAAAGATTTAGGCATAATTATGGCACGTGGTCGACTATGTGTTAAATATCATATATTTTTGGCAAAGGTTCCCAGCATATTCACCTTAATTTTTTGGTTTTCATTCATAGATTTATAATTTTTACCATCTCATTTAGCTCGAAACTAGCTCGAGATCGACTCGAGATCGTTACAAGTTGAGCACGAGTCATGTTCTACAGCTCGATCATGAGCTTCACTTAGTTTGAGCTAGCTCGAATTTTCATATGAGTTGAGCTGAGCCAACTCCAACTCACTCGAGCTCGACTCGTTTGCAGCCCTAGTTACGGCTAATGAAAGCCTCAGCAACGTGAGCCAAAGCTTGGCGCTTAATGAACTCCATCACGTCGGATCCCGGCACGGCGGTACGGTGTTGCCGTCGGAGACCGGTGAAAGACACAACACGTAGCACGATCGCGATCAATAACCAAACCACATGGTCATTGACGACGTACGGTGGACGTGCTGAAGGCTGAAGCTCAATGACTGAGCGACGGCGAGCGGCTTGAGTCGGGCACAAATGGAAATGGGACACGCACTTGCTACCTCCGTCCGGGTTTATTGGTCCCATTCATATTTGGTGCCCAATTCTAACTGTAGATTTGATGAACAAAATATGCATTGACCAGAATATAAGGTGCATTAGTTTTCTTGCATAAGTCAACCGTTTGAATGTTTGACCAAGATTATTCTAAGAATAGAATAACAATGCCTGTAATATCTAATAGATAAAATATGAAACTGCTTTTCGTGATGAATCAGATGATATAAATTTTGTATATATTGTGGATATTGATATATTTTCCTAAAAACTCGGTCAAACATGCACTCATTTGACTTAAAAAAAACAAATACACCTTATATAAAAAAACGGAGGGAGTATGTCACAAAACTTATAACTGAAACTAAAAAGTGTGGATAAGATTCAGACGGATGGAGCGGCGGTTATTAGTGCCACCACTAGCCGTTAACCCTTTTCTGCGCGATGGATGACAAGAGCACGCCATGCCATCCGGCCGGGTGTTTTATTTTGTCCGTCCCGTGTCCCCTGGCACACATCATTGCCACACCCTCTTTCCCTCTACAAATTTCCGGCCGGTACGGTGTCCCTTCCACATCATCACCGCTGCCGCCAACAGCAAACTCCTGTAGTAGATGCATGTTGCTACACCCATGTTTGTCTCACTCCCACTCTCACTCTCTATGTGTTGGTTATAGTTAACTAACCGCTGGTGTGTGTGCCCACCCAATTGGTATGTAGCTAGCCCGTCCTCTCCAATTTATCAAGCATGCTTGTCCAAGTAATTAAAACGAAACAAAACACACGTACAAACACTCCCGCTATCATGCATGCACATGCATGCAGCCCCACGACGTCGACGTCTCCAAAGAAAGTAATCGAAACAAAAATGCCAACTCAAAAATAGTTCTATAAAATATTTGAGATTCCATCATATTTCATCATACATACGTGTGGGCAAAATGGGTTTGTGCCATCTACCGCCTGCTTGGTTTCTGCCAGCAGTGGCCCTGCCAAAGCATTGGGGCGCCAATCCAAACGGCTCCCTAGTTCTCGTGTCACCCGCACATGCGGTTCGATCTGCAATTGTTGCGGCGTTGGTTGCCAATTTGTGTCATATCATATATCATTCTATATTCTATATCTAATGAATGAATGAATGAATGAATCCAGACGACGTGCCTACGCCTACATGTTTGATCTTCTGATGCGTGGCCATACATACATAACGTATACAGCCTTGGATTGGATGCGTGCATGATGGATACACGGGACCAAAACCATTTCATCTTGGAACGGGGCTAAACAAGCGAGATCCAAACCTACTGTAGTTCCCACCTCTCATCTTGTCATCTTTATGTTCGTGTGGTGTGGTGTGGTCACTCTGCAGTATCTCCACCTGTGAGCTATAGCCCAAAATATTTGTCCGCGTGCCATGCATGTGAATGGAACGTCACTAGCTAGCTACCTTCTTCTACGCATGTGCTCATGTGCATGACACTCACCTACCTATATGTACTAGTACTCCTATATAGTACACTACTACATAATTAGTGCATGGCACAGTTAAGTAACTAAGGCTTTCTTTGGTTCATAGGAGAAGAGATGTCATTTGGTTCACATCATAGGAATTTCTTCATCGAGTCTAGGCTCATGTTTATTTTCTTTTGAATTGTGAAGGATAGGAATCAATCCTATGTAGAAATAGGAATCCATTCCTATGAGCCAAAGTGCTTTAAAGGAAAAATTCCTACAAAAATCCTATCCTATATAATTCCTTTGAAATTCCTCCAAACCAAAGGAGGCCTAAGCTACTTTTCCACACATGCATGCTACGAGTATAGTTTTGCAACGTCCCACTCACTGGCTATACATGAGCCTATAACTCAAAAAACGAGCCTATAATCTACCAGCAATTAGTTTGCCCAGCCAAGAAAGTTGTGCACGATTGAACGTACTAATTTGCACACGAAAGCAACCCCCTTCTGCCATGGGCACGCTGACTAGCTTGCATTGTTTTCTTATTCTCATCTTGCTGACAATGTCGATCGAAAAATATATACAACCAGGATGCCGGTGGTCAAATAAAGCAATGTATATGCATGCAAAGAAAAAAAACAGCTTGGTCTCCTGCTGTCAGTTCCGTTGCACCAATTTGACCGTCAAAAGTTTAAGATTCCTGACTCCGCACCCTGGTCTCCATATACAAATCTCTTTGCTTAACGGTAATCCATGCCCTAGATGCAAAGAATACAGAAAGAGATCACACAACCAGGAGATAAAGGGGATCGTCTGATCATGAATCTGGAAGGACGGGCACGTATCCGATCTCTCCCTCCTTTAATTTGAAATTTGATCTTAGTTTGTTGTAAAAGCAAAGAGAAAGCCCCCTGGTTTGGGCTTTCACTTTACTTAGTACTTGAATTCACGAAAGAACAAATATAAAATTGCTAAGTGGATGATTAGTGTTTTATTAGTCCTTTGACGCTAAACAAGGATTACCGATTAACTAGATGTCATGGCAAACTCGGAGTACCGGTTTTACAAGAAGAGGAAGGGAAACATATATAAGAACATGAAAAGCGTTATCTTACTGGGCTAATGGCACCGCGCGGATTTTTCCGAGAGGACAAGTTTTTGTTATAACTATCACAAGAAGATGATAAAATAATTTAACATGAGGTTAGAATCAGTGAAGGATTTTCTTATGGAAAGAATCCTATACAGAATAATTCACATGAAAAGTTCTCATGGTTCAGCCTTTTAATCTGAAAGAGAAAAACACATTTTTTAGGAGAACAGTACGTAGGTTTCCCTGCCGCATATTAATTTTGTATAAAAGTTTAAAGAAAGAAGCATTGTTGGCACTGGATTATACAGTGGTGCTGGATTGCAAATGAATTCTCCTGAACAATATCCTGCAGATCGACCAGAGGCGTGTCACGGTAAAACGGTGAACTGCATTCACGTTTGCACTGCATACCGACCATGGCCTTCATTTATGTTTACGGATCAGTCGCCACAGGCCACCGCCATTGTCAGCAGCGGCAAGTGGCAACTGAGGCAAAATGGCAATAAAAATGAAAGGCTTCCACTCTAGGGAAAGAAAAATAAATATACTAGGAGAAACTTCCAATCCATTCCGGAAATAGTGAAATGTTACACTAAATGGAGGAAAAAGATGTACCAAGAATACATGGATGGAATGGAATACAACATGAATTAGCACATGTTAGATGTTCAGAGAGACAGCCTAACGCTTCAGCAGCAACATAATCGACAGTACATGCTCACACATGCTGGGTACTTCAGTGACTACTTAATCCACGTCGGCATTCGTCACGGACGACCGAAGCGCGCAGCAGGCCACACGATCACCTTGGCTCCGACCGATACGGAGGAGGATCCCACGCGACTAGGGTTCACCAACCATCACCTGATGGTGGAGTACATGATGCATTCCCTGGAGGTGAAGTGGAAAGGCTGGTGCGGAACGGGGTTCCTGAAACACAAGAAACCGCAAGGAATTAGGATGGTAACACCACAGCTCAATCTCTGGTGCAGGCTCCACTCACACAATTCAATTAGGGTCATCAGCACATTATGTCTGTATGTGATTTGCTTGTAAACAGTGGTGGAGCTTGATCAGAATTATAGGAGGGGCTAACCCATGTAGGAGTGCAAAACACCATTATTCCTGTCTAATTATGTGCTAATAATATAACAAA
>LR880966.1:781000709-781038072 GCA_904067115.1 Aegilops sharonensis
AAGGAAGCTCCGCCGCTAATTGTAAACATCAAGTCCTCTACGCGAACTCTGACTGTGGTCAGGTATTGGTCACCACTGTATGTGATTCGCGTGTCGGCATCTAGCTTGGAAATCTGACTACGGGTCAACAAATAAACCAGGGTATCAACGGTACACTCTTCCTGTCAGATTTTTCCTTTGTTTGCATGGTGCTTGCATTTGGCCTTTTGTCTTACGCAGGCAAACACCAGAAATGATTTACTATATATAGTCGTATCACGTAATGCTAATAGATGTCTGGGTGGCTGCATGTACAGTATCCAACTTACGGTCGTGGCCATACTGAATTAACTAGTTAACTCAGGTTAGCCAGCAGATACTGTATGTGATTTGCACGTAAACATCTACAGTACTAGTTTTTATATTCAAACTCTGACTCGGTAGCCAGAAATGGATGCCATTACTAACACTACACTGTTCCTGTCGAATATTTACTCAACTCACACAATTCATGAATTCAATTGGGATCATAAGCAGAGATATTGTCTGTCATTTCCCTGTAAATATCTAGTTCTATGTGAACTCTGACTCTTGCAACAACGAATCAGGGTACCAACAATACACTCTTCCTGTCTGATTTTCCTTCTGTTTGCAGTGCTTGCATTTGGCCTTTTATTTACCCAGGTAAATACTAGAAATGATTGATGGTGGGAGGACACGAACTTTTGTTTGACCCAGCTGTAGTTGTATTAATAAGGGATGCTAATAGATAGTGGGGTGGCTGCAGGTACGAAATCCAACTTACGGTCGTGGCCCGTATATCTTGATCTGCCGGACATGGGTGTCCCTCCCGTTCAGGTGATTGGCCAGCACCGCAATTTGGAGCATAAATGTATGAATGAATGTTTCTCTGCACAAATATGGCAAGAAAGAGAATTATGCCACTGTATGCAAAGGCAGTAAAATAAGCAGTGGGATCCAAACAATATCATTCTTAAATTAGTTCTGAATTCCTCACATTTTTGTAGTGGGCAAATTATATGTCAAACTGAAAGTTAGTGGGTTATTATAAGACTGAAATGAATTAGCTGCAGCGTCAGATATTCTTGCAGTTTGACATAGTATCTAAGTTTATCAAAATCTAAGGAAAATTCAGCTACTAGCAAAACAACAATAGTAACATAGTAAACCATGGAATTTATGCAAGCAGTGGCCTGCACAGGCGGTGTGTTGAAAACTAGTGTCATCCAACAAGCTGAAATGAAATTTAATTATTACGGGAGTTGTAAACATAGATGCATAGTATGCCATCAGATGGTAAGGTGAGCTACATTCTGAAGTTTCAATGCTAGAGGAAGGAGAACAAAGGCATCACAGGGTTTAAGTTACAGAATCCATACCGGGGATCAGTGCCAGATAATGATATATGAACCCATCCTACTGGCTTCAAAAGGTCCACCGTTTTAATTTCCTGGAAGCATGGTAAATATAGTGGTCCATTGTTTCAGATCAAAGACAAAATTATCACTGTAAATTTGAATTTTCAAGGATCAGTTCAGTGTTCATTGGCAAGTATGCACAATGCAGAGAAATTGCAGAGAGAGACCAAGTTTCCCAATCAATATTTCAGTAAGGCATAATCATATGATACTTCAGAATATGATGCGACAATAAGGTAGTGTAATCGGTAACTATAACACATCAGCCCCCCAACTCCTGAAACCCGAATGCACAGACCAGGAGGTCTTTAATTTGGTACTCCATCTGTAAACTAATATAAATGCCATCCTCAAGTAACAACATTGCTGAGTGCTCTCACCACCATCGAGCACAGACCACAAACTTAGAATTCAGAGATACATGTGTGCTCTTACTGTGCACCTCGATGCTATGTTCAGAACGCTGTTGAAACGATGTATTGCGGGCGGCGGAGGGAGTTACCACCTTGAGATTGTGGAAGCCGTCGCCGGCTCGGATGGAGATCTTGCTGGGCGTGTAGCTCTCGTCCAGCTTGAAATCCACGTAGAGCGCAACAAGCTGAAAGCCCCCAGCAACAAAGTCAGAAACAGAAAAAGGATCACGCGCCATCCAAACCAAATCGAACGGAAGCAGCAGCAGGTCGGCGACTCATGGTGCGCACCTGCAGCTGCACCTTCTTCTGGAACTGGATGTTGACCAGGTGGGGCTGCGCGCCGTCCGACCTGACCAAAAAAAATTAATCCACCGACGGCGGCTAAGCTCAGTCGGTGATACCGCGAGAGAAGCGAAAGAAATCGGGGGGGGGGGGGGGGGGGGGGGGGGGGGCGCGGGGGGCGGGGGGGGGGGGGGGGGGGGGGGGGGCGGCCCGGGGGGGGGGGGGGGGGGGGGGGGGGGGGCGCGGGGGGCGGGGGGGGGGGGGGGGGGGGGGGGGGCGGCCCGGGGGGGGGGGGGGGGGGGGGGGGGGGGGCGCGGGGGGCGGGGGGGGGGGGGGGGGGGGGGGGGGCGGCCCGGGGGGGGGGGGGGGGGGGGGGGGGGGGGCGCGGGGGGCGGGGGGGGGGGGGGGGGGGGGGGGGGCGGGGGCGCTGACTGCCAGTAGGTGTCGAGGCTGTCGTCGCGGAGGGAGGTGACGCCGTTGCCGGGCTTGCAGGAGCTGACGCTCCAGGCCGCCGTCTTGGCCATCTCCCGCATGTCGCCCTCCACCATGAGCTCCGGGCAGCCCTTCAGCCGCCCCGCCGCCGGCGCCGCCGCGGCCGTCCCCGGCGTCGCCGCCGCCGCCGCCTCCTCCTCGCCGTCAGACTCCATCGATTTGGGGGCAGAGAGCGGGTTTGCCCTTACGACTGTGGCCCGGATGGAAGGAGATAGAAGACAGAAGCAAAGCGGCCCGGCCCACCCACCACGTCCTACGTAAGGCCCAGGTTGAGCAGGCCGCGCTGGACCCGGCCCACGTTCGCGGCGCTTGACCGTGGTCAAGGACGCTTCTCGGAGAAGCCTTGTCCAGCATTTAGCTCTTGCCTGCCGCCATGGACGGATGAGCCGAGCTCGCTCCCATCGCGGCGCGCCACGCCACGCCACGCCATCGCATTCCCTTACCCTGCCACCCAAGCATGCGAGGGCGCGGAGGCCAGCCGCGCGGCGGCTCGCGGAAGGAGGTCGCGAGGGCCGGGCCCGGGTGGCGGCGCGGCGACGGCCGGTCCGAGGCGCTCGCCGCCGACCGCGCGCGGCTGGAGGCGGAGAACGAGGCCCTCCACGCGCGGCTCCGCCAGGTGAGCCTTCTTTCGAGGCTTTGGTTTTTGTCCGTACGTAGCACTGCTGACGCTGGTTGTTTTGCTGCGCTTGATCGCGATTCAAGGCGGAGGTGAGCAGGAGGAAGCGGAACACGGCCTACGTTCAGCCGTCTGCTAATCCCAAGATCGTCGGTGAGCACGCACGGCCCGGCCCTCGTTTCTTGGCCATGATAATCTGTAATAATCTCACCTTGTTGGTGTGGTGCCACTCTTGGTCTGATTGATTTTTGGATGATGTGCTGGGTTGTTTGTGGTGGAAAACTTGGCACTAGTTTTCCCCTTATTGTGCCTCGACTGCGATTGCTCCTAATTAAACGCCTTGTGTGCTCAATGTAGAGCTCCGGGAGATCTCCAGCAACTGTGAGGCTCCTTTGGACATGGATTACTCAGGACCAAAGGTGCAGACATTAATATCGGTTTCGTTGCGTGGCTCAAAGTCATTTACTCCGGCTTGTGTATGTATGTCATTGATTTTCTTAGTTGTCATCTTGCATTCATGCCTGTACGTTCTGAAAAAATTCTAGGTACAACTAAAGGGAGGTAGAAGACATGGAGAGCGTACTGAAAACGATGCGGACCAGGGGGGTGCTGTAAGAGATTTACCAGCAGAGCCAAGGATGTCAAAGCAAGCTATTTATAAGCTGAGCTCAGAAAAGGATAAGGAAGGTACCGAAGCAGCAGATAAGCTTCACCAGAACATGAAAAAACGGCCCTGTTTGAGAGCAGGAGGAGCTGTTGATGCAGTAAACAAGGTACTGTTTCATTCTTGAGGGAATGCTTACTGGAAATGCACTAGTTAACTAAGAAGAAATGTCTTACATCGTCTAAACTGAAATTGTACTTCTTACCAAAAGTATTTTCTTTCCAAGAATATGGCCGCTCATAGTGGACCTTGTTTTCCTTCTGTGCTATTTATTTGGTGACCTCTTTATGACCTAGTGCATCCACAACAGGTCCCGTCTTTCGATACATACATATCTAGTCTATGGATAGTGCCATGTTTATAAGCAAACCCGCTCGATTAATTGTAACGTGGATAATGTGATGTTTAACAAAACTCACTCCTTGCATTTTAGTTGATCGCCTCCTGCCATGGACTGTTTTACTAATATGCATGTTTTCTTGTTTGCCTCTGTATTTTTTGTTTTGTTTTGTTTTTCTCAGACGGTATAGACATCTCTTCTTGAATTGTGTTGCTGAAAACATGGACCGATAGTAAAGCGAGGAATTAGGTTTCCTTTCGATGATATGTGATACCGATATAGGAGCATCTCCTTCTGGGAAGTGCTAATGTGCAACAGTTTGTTTTGTAACAGGAGAATATTCACAAGCGCAAGAAGGATAGTAGTAAGATGGATCTTGAACAGTGCATGGTCAGTTTTCTTTTCAGTCGCCTTTTCTCACTCCCTGCCCATCTTTGTTCTATGCATCCTAGATCCAGCATTGGTGTAACTTATCTCTTCAAGATCTACTCGATTTTATTGGTTAGTGTGTTGCTAGTTCGCGGTGCCATCTTTTCTAGAATAGAGTAGATCTTTCATTGTCCTTATAAGACACCCGTTTCTTTCTATGTTATCCAAGTGGATCTAACATTGCTAATGAATTAAACTTGTACACGAGAATTGTGGCCGTGATTAGCCTTCCATGATTATAGCAACTGAAAATTGTCCCGCTCCTATTCAACACTTGACGTTGCCCCATTCTCGTTCTGTTGTGGAATCGAACCACAAAGCTAGCTCCGTGTTCCTTATAAATAAGTAGATTAGTTCTTTTTTTCCTTCAGAAATCCCCTCTTCTTCCTCCTCAAGGAGCCTCCGAAGAAGGTATTAATTAGTGGGTGGGTCTCCCTCCGGGGAGCGCTTTGGCATGAGAAGTGATAGCTATGTATGGCTCTTTGGCGCCAAGATCCAAGAAGTGAAATTTGTTTCTGGCCAGTGGTTCTTGTAATTTAGAAATAATTGTTGACACTTTGCTGGCCACAGATGAATTTATGGGGCGACATCCAAATCATAATACAATTGTTGGTCTCGGTCTCTAGTAGAGTCTACCTACGTATCGCGTGTCACCCTGAATGTATTTGTTAGGTATTATTTTTGTTTTTGTATTTACAGTCCGTGGATTAGTTTGGAGGGATGATACAAAACCACCCCTTGCAATTTTGTTGATCGCTATGCGTAGTTTCTTATGTGCCGTTGTATGTTTTTATTTTGTCTTGTTTTACTCAGAAGGTATAGACATCCAGATTCTTCATAGGTTATCTGCTTGAATTGTGTTTCTGAGAACATGGACTGATAATAAAGTGAGGAATTAGGTTTCTTTTCTATGATGTATGATATCGATATGGGAGCATCTACCTCTGGAGAGTGCTGATGGCCAAGAGTTTGTTTTGTAACAGGAAACTAATCAAAAGCGCAGGAAGGATACCAGTAAGATGGTTCTTGAACAAAGCACAGTGAGTCTTCCTTTGGTTACCTTTTTTTTCATTGCCTACCCATCTTTCCTCGATGCATCACAGATCCAGCATTGGTGTTGCTATTCTCCTCATGGTGTAGTCGATTTTTGGCGGTCCGTTTGCTGATACTAATGTTGCGGTGCCATCGTTTCTAGAATCGAGTAGATCTAAGTTTCATGTGCTGTATAAGATAATTGTTTTTTTCTCTGTTTGTCATGCAAGTGGGTCTTAAATTACTGACTGACTCACTAATGAATTAAACTTGTAGACGAGAATTGTGGTTCTGATCATCCTTCTACGATTCTAACACCTATAAATCTTTCCGCTCCCATTCAACACTGTTTTTTGGAAAAGGAGGTTGAAACCCCCGGCCTTCCTGTTCAATACCGGACATTGTCCCATTCTTGTTTCTGGCCAGTGATTAATGTAATTTACCAATTGTTGTTGGCACTTTGCTGGCCCAAAATGAATTTAAGGGCTGATATTCTAAATCGTAGTACAACTGTTGGTCTTGGTCTATACTAGAGTCCATGTACCCTACATATCGCGTTCATGTGTGACCTTGAATGTATTTGTTAGGTAGTAGTATTTTAGTTTTTGTGGATTAGTTTGGAGGGATGATGCATCATCATTCAGCATGGGGGAGGTGATGCATCATTCACTTGGGTGGCTTAAATGGAAGTCGTTCAACTGTTGATCTTTGTTTGCCGCTGTATTTTTTGTTTTCTTCATTTTTTCTCAGACGGTATAGACATCCACATTCTTGATAGGTTGTCTTCTTGAATTGTGTTGCTGAAAACATGGACCGATAGTAAAGCGAGGAATTAGGTTTCCTTTCGATGATATGTGATACCTATATAGGAGCATCTCCTTCTGGGAAGTGCTAATGTGCAACAGTTTGTTTTGTAACAGGAGAATATTCACAAGCACAAGAAGGATAGTAGTAAGATGGATCTTGAACAGTGCATGGTGAGTTTTCCTTTCAGTCGCCTTTTCTCACTCCCTGCACATCTTTGTTTGATGGATCCTAGATCCAGCATTGGTGTTACTTATCTCTTCAAGATCTAGTCGATATTATGGTTATTTTGTTGCTAACCAAGTTCGCAGTGTCATCTTTTCTAGAATAAAGTAGATCTTTCATTATCCTTATAAGACATTCATTTCTTTCAATGTTTGTTATCCAAGTGGATCTAACATTGCTAATGAATTAAACTTGCACACGAGAATTGTGGCCGTTCTATGATTATAGCAACTGAAAATCTTCCCGCTCCTTTTCAACACTTGACATTTCCCCATTCTCGTTCTGTTGTGGAATCGAACCACAAAGCTAGCGCTGTGTTCCCTATAAATAAGGAGATTCATTCTTTTTTTTTCCAGAAATCCCCTGTTCTTCCTCAAGGAGATGGATGGCATCTTCGACCTCCAAAGAAGGTATTAATTATTGGATGTGTCTCCCTTCAGGGATTGCTTTGGCATGAGAAGTGATAGCTATGTATGACTTTTTGGCGCCAAGATCCAAGAAGTGAAGATTGTTTCTGGCCAGTGATTCTTGTAATTTAGAAATAATTGTTGACACTTTGCTGGCCACAGATGAATTTACGGGGCGACATCCAAATCATAATAATTTAGAAACAATTTGTTGGTCTCGGACTCTAGTAGAGTCCACCTACATATCGCGTGTGACCTTGAATATATTTGTTAGGTAGTATTTTTGTTTTTGTGCTTACAGTCCGTGGATTAGTTTGGAGGGGTGATACAAAACCACCCCTTGCAATTATGTTGATCGCTAATGTTTTTATTTTGTCTTGTTTTACTCAGAAGATATAGACATCCAGATTCTTGATAGGTTATCTGCTTGAATTGTGTTACTGAGAACATGGACCGATAATAAAGCGAGGAATTAGGTTTCTTTTCTATGATGTATGATATCGATATAGGAGCATCTGCTTTTGGGGAGTGCTGATGGCCAAGAGTTTGTTTTGTAACAGGAGATTATTCAAAAGGACAGGAAGGATACCAGTAAGAAGGTTCTAGAACAAAGCACAGTGAGTCTTCCTCTCGGTTACCCTTTTTTTTCATTGCCTGCCCATCTGTCCTCGATGCATCACATATCCAGCATTGGTGTTTCTATTCTCGTCATGGTGTAGTCGATTTTGTTGTCCATTTGCTGATAGTAATGTTGCGGTGCCACCGTTTTTAGAATCGAGTAGATCTAAGTTTAATGTGCCATGTAAGATTATTGTTTTTTTCTCTGTTTGTCATGCAAGTGGGTCCTACATTGCTGAATGACTCACTAATGAATTAAACTTGTAGACGAGAATTGTGGTTGTGATCATCCTTCTATGATTCTAACACCTGAAAATCTTTCCACTCCCGTTCAACACTTTTTTTTTTGGAAAAGGAGGTTGAAACCCCCGGCCTTCCTGTTCAAACTCTTGACATTGTCCCATTCTTGTTTCTGGCCAGTGATTCATGTAATTTAAAAATTGTTGTTGGCACTTTGCTGGCCAAAAATGAATTTAAGGGCTGATATTCTAAACCGCAGTACAACTGTTGGTCTTGGTCTATACTAGAGTCCATGTACCCTATGTATGGCGTGTGACGGTGACCTTGAATGTATTTGTTAGGTAGTATTTTAGTTTTTGTGGATTAGTTTGGAGGGATGATCCATCATCATTCAGCATGGGGGAGGTGATGCATCATTCACTTGGGTGGCTTAAATGGAAGTCGTTCAACTGTTGGTCTTGTTTGCCGCTGTATTTTTTGTTTTGTTTATTTTTTGTCAGACGGTATAGACATCCACATTCTTGATAGGTTGTCTTCTTGAATTGTGTTGCTGAAAACATGGACCGATAGTAAAGCGAGGAATTAGGTTTCCTTTCGATGATATGTGATACCGATATAGGAGGATCTGCTTCTGGGAAGTGCTAATGGGCAACAGTTTATTTTGTAACAGGAGACTATTCACAATCGCAAGAAGGATAGTAGTAAGATGGATCTTGAACAGTGCACGGTGAGTTTTCCTTTCAGTAGCCTTTTCTCACTCCCTGCGCATCTTTGTTTGATGCATCCTAGATCCAGCATTGGTGTTACTTATCTCTTCACGATCTAGTCGATTTTATTGGTTCTTTTTGTTGCTAACCAAGTTAGCAGTGCCATCTTTTCTAGAATAGAGTAGATCTTTCATTGTCCTTATAAGACAGTCGTTTCTTTCTATGCTTGTTATCCAAGTGGATCTAACATTGCTAATGAATTAAACTTGTACACGAGAATGGTGGCCTTTTTAGCCACTGAAAATCTTTCCGCTCCTATTCCACACTTGACATTTGCCCATTCTCGTTCTGTTCTGGAATCAAACCACGAAGCTAGCACTGTGTTCCCTATAAATAAGGAGATCCGTTCTTTTTTCTTTCTTTCAGAAATCCCCTCTTCATCCTCAAGGAGAGCGATGGCATCTTCGACCTCCAAAGAAGGTATTAATTAGTGGATGGGTCTCCCTTTGGGGTGTGCTTTGGCATGAGAAGTGATAGCTATGTATGGCTTTTTGGCGCCAAGATCCAAGAAGTGAAATTTGTTGCTGGCCAGTGATTCTTGTAATTTAGAAATAATTGTTGACACTTTGCTGGCAACAGATGAATTTATGGGGCGACATCCAAATCATAATACAATTGTTGGTCTCGGTCTCTAGTAGAGTACACCTACGTATCGTGTGTGACCTTGAATATATTTGTTAGGTAGTATTTTTATTTTTGTATTTACAGTCCGAGGATTAGTTTGGAGGGGTGATACAAAACCACACGTTGCAATTTTGTTGATCGCTATGCGTAGTTTCTTGTGTGCCGCTGTATGTTTTTATTTTGTCTTGTTTTACTCAGAAGATATAGACATCCAGATTCTTGATAGGTTATCTGCTTGAGTTGTGTTTCTGAGAACATGGACTGATAATAAAGTGAGGAAATAGGTTTCTTTCCTATGATGTATGATATCGATATAGGAGCATCTGCTTTTGGGGAGTGCTGATGGCCAAGATTTTGTTTTGTACCAGGAGACTATTCAAAAGGCCAGGAAGGATACCAGTAAGAAGGTTCTAGAACAAAGCACAGTGAGTCTTCCTTTTGGTTACCTTTTTTTTCATTGCCTGCCCATCTTTCTTCGATGCATCACAGATCCAGCATTGGTGTTGCTAATCTCCTCACGGTGTAGTCGATTTTGTTGGTCCATTTGCTACTTCTAATGTTGCGGTGCCATTGTTTCGAGAATCGAATAGATCTAAGTTTCATGTGCTTTATAAGATAATTGTTTTTGTGTGCCTGTTCACTGCTCGTTTTGCAGATGCAGATCTTCGTCAAGTTCATGAATGGCGAGAGCATCACTCTCAGAGAGGTCGCAAAATCAGATACGATCTACAGTGTGAAGTCCAAGATTGAAGACAAGGAGGGCATCCCTGCAGGCCACCAGAGACTCATATTTGAGAATGAGCAGCTGGTGGGCGGCCGCACCCTCAAGGACTACAACATCAAGGAGAGGTCCACCCTTGACCTTGTCTTGCAAGGGATGCATATCTTTGTCGAGACGCCGGGTGTGATGACCAAGACGCTCGAGGTTGAGAGTGCAGATACGATATACAGCGTGAAGGCGAAGCTGTTCGATGAGACCGGACATGTCCCAGGAATGCAGCGCATCATGTTTGCCGGGAGGGAGCTGGAGGAAGTCCGCACCTTGGCCGACTAGGACGTCCAGAACAATTCCACCGTTCGTCTTGCGCTGCGGCCCTGGAGGCTGAAGGACAGGAGGCACGTCTGGGTGAGGACCGCGACGGGCAGGACCATCATCAGGTATTGTGCCATGTCATCGGAGTCTGTCGGCGATGTCAAGGACAAGATCTTTGTCGAGCTGGGCATCCCCACGGAGCAGCAGCGCCTTTCCAGTGGCGAAGGCAGGGCGCCGCTGGAGAACTGGCGCACCATGGAGATGGAGGAGACGGAGCGCTACCTCGTTCTGCGGCTCCGCCTCCCCGAGTCGTCTGCTTTTGGTGATGGTAGCGAGTGGCAGAGGTAGAACGAACTACTGTGACACTTAGCCTAGGATGTTTCAGGATCTGAAAGGTAGCATTGTCAATGTTTTTCTTCAGTTGAGAGTAAGGAACACTTGGCCTAAGAGGGAGTACTTGTGTTGTACACTCTTGCACGAGCCATACGGCCTTGCTCTTCTCTCTCAAGAAAACATGATGGGTTGCATTAATTCGGCACTGACAGTGATCCGTGACGTCTGCCGAAGTTTTGGTTTGCCTGAACTCTGTGCATTGTCTGTTTCTTCCTCTAGTCTAGTGACCAAATTGTGTCTGAGCTGAGCCAGCAGGTGGGGAAACACCAGAGCTTTGGTCTGTGACCGTGTTTCTAACTTGTAAGCTGCATCTCCAACTAATTGTGCGGAGTGAGCTCATCAAGCATGCAACAATTGACATTTGCGGCGTAACCACTTGATGGATGGAATCTGAATTTGAGGTAGTGTCTCTGAGGCCCGGCCCTGGCCCTGGCCCTGGCAAAGTTTGCGTCGAGAAACTAAACAATCCAATCGACAAAATAAAATTCCATCATGTTTTATCCTATCACATGTGTTGGACGCTCCTGCACGAACTTAATTCTGGCTGTCGTTAATTCTGGGCCTATCTGACGGTAGTCATAAAACGATCGCCAACTCGACACAGTCATTGCTCATGAATTTCAGAATATATTCAAGGATTTTTAAAAATGTACACGAATTTAAAGAGTGTTCATGCATTAAAAAAAGGAATTGTATTAGAAAAGTCCAAAACATGTAAAACAGAAATTTTGACAGAAAAACCAGAAAAAAAAACCTCAAGAAAAACCAACGGGAAATTGCAGATACCCAGTGGAAAAAGAGAAACCAAAATCAAGAGAAACGAGCAGTTTCAAAACTGGTCAGAAAACATCCGAAGGCATATATAATAAATGGCCTTGTCTGTTACTGCCCAAGGGATTTGTACGAGGACAGCACTATTCTACATTGTGAGCGTAGAATAGGAAATTCCTTGAAGAGGGAAAGGCAGGAACGGTGGTTCGAAAGGAGAGAGAGGGAAGCAAACTAAAGCGGCCCGGCCCTCCACGTCCTAGCTAATTAGGCCGGATTAGGTGGCGGTACTGGGCTAGCCCATAATTTCAATAATTTAAGCCTTCTCAAAAAATACTTTCCAAAAATATAAAAAAAAGGTTCACTGGAAATATCATCGCAATTGATAGGTATTTTTTTTTCATTTACAAGAATTTAAATTTTTTTCATTGTTTTATCCATAACCTCTGGCTGCGAAGAATTTCTTCTGGTAAGGATATTGTAAATTTCCTTTAGATTATTTTTGTTTCATCAGAAAGAAGGAGGAGAAGGGGAAGGAGAAGAAAGTGTCTGAACAGAATGATGTATCGACTAGGCAGTTGTTTTCATCATCAGGTATCTCCAAAAGCCATGATATACCAATCTTATCTCTGTAGCCGTCGGTCAATTCGAAAGATCTGCCACGGCAGGCAGGAGATGCTTATCCTCGTCGCACCCTCACGGACGCAGGGAAACAACCTCCCTCCATGCATACGTGCAAAACAGAGCAACGTTCACCAAGCAAGATTCTTCGTGGAGCCACCTCGAGCTGGACAATACTGAGCCAAAATGCTACTACTACTGTATTTACCAATGGCCAGCCCGCAATAATTCTGGGGCCTGCTTTTGACCAGCTTCGTTGATGCTGATTCAGCTGCAGCTAGTGACCGGTTGGCCATTGCACCCTGCAAAAATTTGGGAGAATATATGCTTCTGCTCAAGCCTGTTTATGACAACTGTTTTTGATCAAAAAATCAGGTAGCATGTAACACTGTCGACAGCCCTGACCTGATAATGATTCCGTTGTCGCTGCTGCATGCCAAAATTAAGAATCTGCCTATCATTTGTGCTTTTTCAAATAGATTTTTTTGTAGCATATATTCTGGCCCATGGCTGTCAGAATCCGGCGCCCTAAAGATGGGAGGAGATAGGCCCAAGTTGGGTTGGGTGACAATTTGATTCGAGAGGGAAGCGTACCGTCTTCTGTTTATGAACCCACTTATCATTCCATTTATGCTCTTTTAGTGGATCTTAGGCTTCCACACCCCATGGAATCGAAGAACTGTTAATGTATACGTTTCTTCGCTCAGTTGCTGCAGTTGTTTTTGCGCAAGTGGTTTCAGTATTCTGTGCTCTACAGTGACATATGCATGCCAGAAGAATAATAGACTAACAATTGAAGTTTTTTTGTCATGGTCTAGAGGAATAATTTGTACTACTACACAACGAGTTTTATTAAATTTTGGGTGGTAGCTAAATATTCCAGTGGATGCAACTCTTATGAAATTTCATTTTCCCATTTTTCTAGAAATAAACTGAATATATCAATCAATTCAAATAAAGAAAGTACAGCATACCAACGAAACTGAAATGGACACAATCAACTTAACTCACGGATAGAAGCAAAAAGTTACATCGCTATGAAGAGCTATGTGAGTCGTTCACCTCAACATGCGTTAATTTAAAATTGCTAAGCACACTATGTGAGGGGGGAAGGGGGTACAGGGGGACTAAGTTGTTGTGTTGTCCACAAGAATACTCAAAAGAAATCTAGGGTGTTCATCAACCCAACCAGTCCTGATTATGAAAGGGAAAAAACTAAGAATCTCATGAGCCGCTCTATTCGCCTCCCTTGCACTATTAGCAAAGTCAACCTTCCAATTGCGCTTGAGGTCTCAAAGCAATCCTACAAAAATAACCGTTACTGTGTTCCACATTGTGAATTCTTTTAGATTTTTTCCTTTTTCTAAATAAGAAAACAAAAACAAAAAATGAACAGAGGACAATCATGGAATAGTCTTATTCTTGCAGAGGTAATTATTCTCTCATATAGAACCCCACATTGTTTCCATCATCTCATATCTTGTAATTAAAGTCGTTATATCTCATCCCTATAGCTGCCGATGGATACAAAATAACTAGTCATTTGTCAGGCTGAGCTTTAAAAAGACCAACACTCAAATCCGTAGCATGGCCAACAATACAAAGAATGAATTCTTATTAAAACATTAATTTAACCATTTTTGGAACACACACACACACGCACACGCACGCACGCACGCACGCACGCGCACACACACACACACACACACACACACACACACACACACACACACACACACACACACATTATTATGCCTTTTTATATTGAATCCCTAGATTTTAGGTATTTCATGCTTTTGTCGGGTTTCCCAGGCCATGCTTCAAGTAGAAAACTGGATCTCTAGTCCGACCCGAATGTCGGTCTTCCGTGCTCAGGCCATTAGGTTGACTTTCCATGCCCAGATTTAGTACACCCACTGCTGGAGAAGGTCCTCATCGCACCTGGCCACACATTGTACACCGGCATCTTTCCCACATGAATTTCACCACAAAAGTTACACCCTATACATGAAAAAACAACATTTTTTTCAACCACCTATTACGTACCGAGCAAGAACTACAGATACTCCATCTATCTGCCAAGAATTAAAGAGCTGACCGATAGAGCTAACAATCCTAGCGATATGTTGTGCATGACAAGTTCAGGTAGTAGTAAGGATGAGTGATGAGTGTTAACCTTGACCTCCTCGCTAGCTAGTGCTGATAACAATTCCGTCATTGCGTTATACGGGGCAGAATCCAGAATCTGCCAATCCTGTGGACTTTTTGCATTTAAATGTGGTGTGTGTTCTCGGTAGGCCATTGTTGTTAGAATCTGGCTAGTGCCCTAGAGACGCGCGGGAGGAGATAGGGCCGAAGTAGGGTGCAAATTTGATTTGAAAAGAACACATATCATTATTTTTCTAGGACCAAATTATAGTTCCATTAGTTCGCTTCAAGTGGATCATAGACTTCCACACTCCATGGCATTGGAGGAGCAATGTGTACGTGTTTTGTTGTACGTATGCGGCAGTGTCCGATAAAAACCATATCCCGGTCGGCTTTTCTAATTTTTCTCACGGTAAACAACCGACAACAGAAGAAATACACCATGCTAGGTAAGCAACAAAATGTTGCATCCCTGCCACGACAGGGCCGTCAAGAAAATAAGATTTGGGTGGAGAAAAAATATGATAGAAAAGACATAATTGTTCCATTTCAAATTTCACAAATCTTTTAGAACATACAAATCAATATCAATAGCTCACATCAATCATAGTTCTAAAAAATGACATGTATCTTCTTCATATACAAATTCGTTGGAAATTCACATAGAACATTTGAAGGTCATAAAATACACAAGCACATTTTCACTCATTGAATTGCAAAATTCTCTTCCAGATTAGCCCACATTGAAGTTGTAATTTTTCATTCAAGTGTTATATATGTGTTAACTGTTGAATGCAGTTTTTTAACCATATTCTACATACAAGAGTTAAAAGCAATATTGCTAGAACAAGGACCATTGTCTATAAGATACTGTAAGCATCTATTCGGCATCTCAGTTTCTCACATTAACTTCGCGAAAAATTGGCTTCACCCATCTAATATGATCGCGTACTAACTGAGTTAGATATGCTATAATCCTATCTGAGATATGATACAAACCATTCAACTGACAAATGACAACATTAGTCAGTATATACATATGAAGATGCATATATGTCTCAACTTTAAGTATGAGAGCATACATGTATAGCATGTATGGATGCATACATATTTTTTTCTTTGAATCTTTGAGAGGGAGGAGGCGAGGAAGGATGCCGAGGCGATTCGTGACGCAAAAGGGCCGAAAAGATAGAAAGGTAGATCCTCCACTTCCAGGGGACAAAAATGTTTGTTCCTTTCTCCAATCGTCCCCCTCCTCACTCTTCTCGTGCTGGCCTGCTGCTTCAAAATTCCTCTAGTTTTCCCCTCCACTCGTATGCACATTATCATCCATCTTCTCCGCCCCCCACACAAAGCTGAATCCTCCTCGAGTGCTATAAGTAGCACCTCTTCTCACACCTTCTTCCTCATCCATCTCACCAGCAGCCAGCATCCAAGCATAGTTCAGGTCATAAGCTAAGGTATATATAACAGCTGATTGGTCAAGGAATCAATCGTCGAGCGACATCAATGGCTTCTCTATCGATGAGCGCGGGGTGGACGCCGAAGCAGAACAAGCTGTTCGAGCAGGCGTTGGCGGTGCACGACAGGGACACGCCCGACCGCTGGCACAACATCGCCCGGGCTGTCGGCGGCGGCAAGTCGGCGGACGATGTCAGGCGTTACTACGAGCTGCTCGTCCACGACATCGCCCGTATCGAGGCCGGCAAGGTGCCCTTCCCCGCCTACCGTCCCCCATGTCCTGGACCCGGCCACAACGCCAGCTACGAGGCCGACAGGTACGACCGCCATCACTGTGTTTCTTATCAGTTATGCATGGGCTTAAGCTGGACTTAAGCTGGTAATATTTTTTTTGCGAGGGACTTAAGCTGGTAATTTATGTGAACAGGTTGAAGCACTTGAAGATCTAGGCGGTAATCGGGTAATGGGCGAGGGATGATACACACTACACAGATGGACTGAACGAAGAAGCATGCGCGTGCATGGGGTACCTTGTACTCCCTCCGTTCCTAAATAATTGTCTTTTTAGAGATTTCAACAAATGACTACATACGGAGCAAAATGAGTGAATCTACACTCTAAAACATGTCTACGTACATCCGTATGTTGTAGTCCATTTGAGATGGCTAGAAAGACAATTATTTGGAAACGGAGGGAGTAATACTCATAAGCGTGTGCATGGTGTCCATGACTTCATGTCAATGTATACATGCACGACTAGCGGGCAGAAAAGTCGGCCGGTTATGCAGATGCATGCATGTTCATAATACTCCAGTGGCTAGTGGTCTATAAGTATGTACGTGAGATCGACTTGTCTCCTTACTCAGATGGGTTTAACTTATCTCGTCTGTATTCTAATGTACAATATTAATATTATCCTTATATTATTGTCTGCACATGTAACCATGCTCTATGTCCATATCAATTTGTGCTGCTTAATAATATGGCTATATGCATCATTCATGCAGAGGCCGGGGTATTCCTCCTTTCAAAAAAAAAGACCATATCAATGGAGAGATAAATTGATGTTAATGCCAAATATGTTACACACACACATACTAGTAATACAAAGACAAAACAAATGCGCTGTGTTTCACGCTTTAATCACATATTTTTTGGGGGGAGGAGCATTTACGACTTAGCATCTCGTTGAGGTGCCACAGTAGAGGCAGTGGAGATCATGAGTATATATGTTAAAATAATATTATGTGACTAAGGACGGAGAACATGCACCCATTGATCAAATGGCAGAGCAGAACCGGGAACAAATCACAGTACTATAAAGCATCCATATCATGCTAGGGTTGCTAGCTCTCCTCGCATGGGTTCATTGTTGTTGTTGATAGTGGAGCTCCCACAGATATTGGGACACCAAGTCTGGGCCATGGGCCGCCTCCTCCCCTTCCACCCACTGAAATCAATGGTTCCTCTTCCACTCAGTGGAACCGCTCCAACATCCCCTTTGATGATGGTGGAGGCGCTTCATGTTGTTGTGCTTGGATCACGCTAGGCAACTGTTTGTTGCTTCTCAAGTGCAAGGGTTTCCAGAGGTAAGCTCCCCTCTAGTTGAGAACTGTTGTAGGAATAACTAATTTACCTGGGCCCCACCTGGTTCTATGTGGCAAAATGGTCAAGACGACAACAAGTCAACAAAATTAAAAAACAAGCCCTTCATGGTCAACAAGTCAGGGGAAAATAAAAAGTAAAAAACAAGGGCGATTGGAATAAAAGAACAGCTAAAGGGCCCAAGTGAAGAATTGTCCTAGACAGCCAAAGCGCATTAGGGTAGCTAGAGGGATGGCTCACCATGGACTATAAACACTCCAATATTAGTCTTCATAGATTAGGGCAACTCCAACGGGAGTCACTAAATCACGCACAACTGTTTGGACGGGAGGACATTTTCTACCATTCAACAGCGGTCACCAAAATTGTTTGGACTAGTCTTGATATTCGAAATCCTGCAAACCGACAACATTGGGACCGGTTCAAACAATTTTACAATGTTCATGGACCTGCTAAACAATGAGATCTAGAGACATTCTCAGAGGTGATGGCAGCTAGTGTGATCATGCACAACATGATCGTGGAGGATAAGAGCTGTGGAGTTCTCCATGGTCTGGATTTAAAAAAAGTGGGTGATCCTATTCAGCTTCTAGAGCAGAATCCGACTACATTTGAGGATTTTCTCCAAATGCATCATCAAATTCGCAATCAAGGAACTCATGTGAAGCTTGAGAATGATCTGGTTGAGCATCTTTGCGGGTTTTGCATGGACAATTAGAACACGTGTCTGACAAAGTTGAATGTTAACTTTTTCATTTCAAAACTTTATATTTGGGTTGTAATACTCCCTCCTATCCATATTAATTGTCACCGATTTAGTACAACTACTAAATCAACGACAATTAATATGGATCGAAGAGAGTATTTTTATTTGAAATATTGTTGCATTGGAATATTCCTCTTTCAGTTGCTTACGATTTGTGCTGTTTATATTTGATTATTTTGAGTACTCCGGGTATGGGAAAAAAAACTAGGAGCGGACATTTGGTGCATACGGTTGGATGGCCTCCATACATTTGGCGAGGTCCATTTTGATGATCCGCGTTGGAGTTGCCCTTACAAAACTTGACCTATATATCCTTCCCCACATATCACTCTCAGGAGTAGCCTTGGTAAATTATCAAGGACCTCTACTATATAAAGTCCCCATGGGCATGTAACTCACTCAATTCACTTGAGTAACTCATTCACTCTCACTTGAGTAACTCAAGGGGAGGTGGCTAGAGCTCTGGGAGGGAGATTTAGTTTCGACCCAAGGAGTTCTTCTCACTCATCTGACGAGGGTGAGCATCATCTGGTATATATCTGCAAAAGGCCGTGATATGCCGATATCTTATCCCTGTACCCGGCCAGATCTCATCGGCCACGGCAGGCAGGAGATGCTCACCCTCGTCTCAACCAGTGGCGCTAGCAAGCTAGCAGAATCGCCAGGCTGCAATAGTGCTGGAGCCAGCCTTTGACCAGCTTGGCTGCTGCAACTGCCCAAGGTTCTAACGTGTGCAAGTTGCATAACATGCATATGCAGCTAGCTAGTGGCCGGCCATTCCTCCCTGCAACTTCTTGGCTTGGCCAGCCGACAGAACCAACAAGGGCTTTTTCCTAGTTACAAGTTGAACGCGGATTCAGCACGACGATGTGTCGCCGTTGACAGCGACTTGAATACCTGATCACCGGTGATGATAACGATTCCGTTCCTATCGCAGCTATGTGCAAAAGTTGAGAATCAGCCAATCCTATCGGCTTTCCGCGCATAGACGTGCGATATGTTCGTGCCCGTGGCTGACAGAATCTAGGTTGCGCCCTTGACACTGGAGGAGAGCAGGACATAGGCCCAAGTTGGGTGATAATTTCGATTTGAGAGTGAAACATATCGTTTACTTTCAAGAACCAACTTATTGTTTCCATTATGCTCTTCAACTGGATCTTTGGCTTATGGTATCGGCGTACTATTTATGTGTTTTTGTAATTTGATTTGAGAGGGAAGAGTAGGACCAGAACTTTTGGTCTATGGGTGTATATACATCCTATATGAAAAAATTAGTAATTAAGTAAAATGTTACAACATATATTTTTAATAAACTTGAACTTCCATTGTACTTGTGAAAAAAAATCCCCCCCCCCCTCCCCGTCCCCCTTGACTTCTTTCAAGAAAACAAAATTTTGGCCAAAATAGTGTGAATAATGACCTATAATAGCAATAAATCTTGTTTTTTTCCTTGTAGTCAGTACCGGTTTTCTATTCGTGAAATTTATATGCTAGTGCAAAAGGAAGTCAAGTTTATTCTAAAAAATTCTAAATTTTTTGACTTTTTTCCAAAAAAAAAAATCCGCAAATCAGGTGTATACACCCATGAACCAATTTCTCGGGAAGAGTATCACTTCTTTTTATAAACAAAGTTATCATTCCATCTATGCTTTTCAAATGGACCTTAGACTTCCCCACCCCATGGTAAAAAAAACTATTTATGTGTTTCGGTAATATAATTTGAGAAGGAGGCTTATCACTTCTTTTAATGTACCAACTTAACATTCCATTTATGCGCTTTGAGTGGATCTTAGACTTCCACATCCCATGGTATGAGAACTGTTTATGTATTTCGGTATACGCGTGTGACCTTGTTAAATGAAAATTCGGGTGGTGGAAAAATTATCAAGCGCATGCATTTCTTAGAAACGAACAACCATTTAGCATTTTTTTCGTTTTTCACAGTAGACCTATCTTAAAAATTAAATAGGAAACATATCAACAAAATTAAGAATTACACGATCAACCGAGCTCACTGATTTAAAAATACAATTGTATTTTCTAAAAGAGTTGTATGAGTCGTTCGACCCAACGAGCTAAAATGTGAGAATGAAGTGCGAGGCCCAACCAAACTTATCCTAACTAAGATCATTTTAGCTCGGTGAACTGGGTTGGTCCTATGTCTGTGAAGTTTCAGATGTGCCCTCCACACTGACGATTCTTTATCCATGCTTCGAATCATATTATGTTGAAACAAAAAATAGATATCTAACAAGCTGTTCTGTTCGCGGACAATGAGCATAGTTAACCTTCACAACTGTGCATGTTGTCTTAAGCAAGCCGAAAAAATAGCCATCACGGTGTTTCATATTAACCTGGGCCTGAACATGTATACCTTTTTACTAAATCGGATTAACCCGGGATGAAACTAGTAAAGAGCTAGGCCATACGCTTTTCGATGCTTTTAATAACCACTACTCCATAGCACACCTCTGCTGACCGATCACTACTTCCAAGCACAGAAAACCCGTCGGTAGTACCACTTACGGGTTACGGCCCATTCATAGAGGACTATTATGGCGTAGAACCAACTAATGAAAATCACTCTTCCATGTTCAAACGGTTCAACATCGTTGCCTTGGCCATCATCGCAGCACACAACATGCGAAAGAAGGAAACTAGGATGAGAAAGCCGCATATACATTGAGTTTTACCTCGTTGGGCTCCGGCTTACTCAATTTTGCTTATAAAGCTCGTCATGTTATATCATATTTTCACCCCTCAAAAAACCCTAGCCGCCGCCTCCCAGGACCTAGCCGCCGCCTCCCAAAAACCCTAGCTTTCTGCCTCTCACCGGCGCCGGCGCCGGTCCATCCCGTCTCCGGTGGCCCTATGGCCATGGAGGCGGGGTGGATCTCGGTCCTTGCCGGTGGGAGGGCTTCGTTTGTAGATTTGTTTTCAAGCTTTGCTAGGTTTTGTGTCCTGCTCAGGAAGGCGAGACGGTGGCGGCTCCCTGAAGATGGAATAAATGTCTCCCCGCCTAGCCCCCGTTTCGGTGATGCATCTTGCATCATCGGTGGGCGTGTGGAGTTGTGTCTCCGGCGGATCTGTCTTTGGTGGATTTGCTCGGATCTGTTCGTCGTTCGTCTTCGTTCGTGTGTTTTCAGGTTGGATTCTTTTGATCTACACTCTTCATCCGCGGCGGTTGCTGTTCTGGTGTGTTGGTTCTATGGGGCCTTAGCACGACGACTTCCCGACTGTCTACTACAACAAGGTTTGCCCGGCTCCGGCGATGGAGGGGCGATGACAGCGGCGCGCCTTCGGCTCGCTTCAGTGCTTGTAGTCGTCGCTAGGTGGTCTACGGATCTAGATGTAATTCTTATTATTTCTAGTGCTCGTTGTACTACCATGATTGAAGATGAATAGATTGAAAGTTTTCCCCGCAAAAAAAAAAAAAAAAAAAGCTCGTCATGTTGGCCTTCTCAAAAAGAAGAAGAAAAAACATTATTGCAGAGCGTTATCTTTCCGGAAGCTGATATGCCTATATATGAAAATTTCCTCTAGATATTCTCTATTTACCAAATAATAAAAAGATAAGAAAGCTAAACAGTGGACATGGAATAGAATTTCTCTGGCCTAAGTAATTGTTCCCATGACATAGTAATATCTCCATGTTGTTTTCAGCATCTGTTATCTCCAAAAGGTCGTCCGATGGATACAAAAGATCTCCCGCCACGGCAGGAGATGCTCATCGCACCCCCTCGCAAAGCCAGCATCCAGGTTGCACGGCGTGTGGCCGGCCACTCACTAGCATCTCGATCCTCGCACAGATTTCACCATAGAATTTACGCTAAAAAAGCTACATTCTTCAAGCATCTACTACTACTACAGCACGTACCGCCAAATCCACTAGCTATATCTATCTAGTTGCTAAGAACCAAAAAGTTGAGCTACTTTTCGGCAACGGATTCTTCATAAGTTCGTTTCTGAGAAGATGTTCTCTTCAGAAATTTCAGTGTCTAGTACAGTGGCCCGATCGAGCCGGCCAGCAGAATCATCTGCATGCAATTATTTTGGAGCCTTTTGACGAGCTTCTCTTCCCGTCTAAAGATCTAAAAATACGTGTGCAAGTTGGACGCAGGACATATACTTCTGCTAGCTTGGCCCATAAAATTAGCCTAGCTTATATGGTTAGTTGATGAGTGACAAATTAATTTAGTTCAGGTAGCACTGATATGATATATCGTTGTTGAGTGTCGACCGTGACATGATCGTTGGTGCTCATAAGTGATAATGATTCCATCGAGCACTGGAGCTGCCAACCCAAATTTAGAATCTGTCAATCCTATATGATAGCTTTTGCATATGTTCTTGGTTGTGTCTGTCAGAATATAGTGCCGAGGAGATTGGAGGGGGGCAAGCATGCAGGAGGACCAGAGATAGGGCCAAGTTGGGTGATAATTTTGATTTAAGACTGAAACATATCATTCCTTTTTAAGAACCATACTTAATTCTCTTTGAGTGGATCTTAGACTTCCACACTGCATGGAGTACTTTAGTACACATGTCCTCGGTTCACTTCTTCTATAAAAGTGGTTGCAATATAGAGATAATTTCAACTACACAAGCAATATATATAGACACACTCTAGGCGGGCAGACCCATAAGCAATCGGATAATTGCCATCACCACCACGGCGGATGCTATTTGGCGCGCGCCACGCTGCCTACCGCCCGCCCCCCCCCCCGCCCCCCCCCCCCCCCCCCGCCCCCCCCCCCCCCCCCCGCCCCCCCCCCCCCCCCCCGCCCCCCCCCCCCCCCCCCGCCCCCCCCCCCCCCCCCCGCCCCCCCCCCCCCCCCCCGCCCCCCCCCCCCCCCCCCGCCCCCCCCCCCCCCCCCCGCCCCCCCCCCCCCCCCCCGCCCCCCCCCCCCCCCCCCGCCCCCCCCCCCCCCCCCCGCCCCCCCCCCCCCCCCCCGCCCCCCCCCCCCCCCCCCGCCCCCCCCCCCCCCCCCCGCCCCCCCCCCCCCCCCCCGCCCCCCCCCCCCCCCCCCGCCCCCCCCCCCCCCCCCCGCCCCCCCCCCCCCCCCCCGCCCCCCCCCCCCCCCCCCGCCCCCCCCCCCCCCCCCCGCCCCCCCCCCCCCCCCCCGCCCCCCCCCCCCCCCCCCGCCCCCCCCCCCCCCCCCCGCCCCCCCCCCCCCCCCCCGCCCCCCCCCCCCCCCCCCGCCCCCCCCCCCCCCCCCCGCCCCCCCCCCCCCCCCCCGCCCCCCCCCCCCCCCCCCGCCCCCCACCCAACCTTCACGCTGAGTTCGTTTGGGTAGCCAGCTAGCCGTTTCCAGTTATGGGAAGGTCCTAGATCATTCCCTTTTCATTTTTCTTGTTTTTCATTTTGTTTTTATCTCTTTTTCTTTTCCTTTCTCTTTAAATTTTTCTTTATTTTCTTTTTTCCTTTTATTATTGTTTTTTCTTTCCAAATTGACAAACACTTTATGAAATCTAGGAACATTTTTTTCAAATTGGCGAACATTATTTAAAATTTGAACAATTTTTCGAAGCGGTATTTTTTAAAATTCAATCTTTCTTCATCGAATTCAAAAAATTCATCAAAATAAATTTTCATCAAATACAAAAAATGTGCATGAATTTTTTAAATATTTCGTCACATCCAAAAATGTTTGTCGAATTCAAAGCATGTTATAGAATTCAATTTTTTTCTTAAATTTCAAAAACAATCGTTAAATTTAGAATTTGATCACCAATTTCAAAAAAAATTCTTTAAATTTAAAATTAGTTCCTCAAATACAAAAATGTCCATCGAAATGCAAAAAAAATATTTTAAAAAAATTGTGAATATTGTTTTTAATTTGTGCACATTTGTTTTGCATTAGTGGACATTTTTGAAATTCTAAACTCTTTTCAAATCCACCCATCCATCTCCTCTATTCCAAGGTGGTTGTCCTCCCTTTCCAATCGACCTAGCCACCCTCCTTCCTTACTCCTACCAATCCAGCCTCTGTTGCTTCTCCTAATTCTTCCTCACCCAACCCGGCCACCCCGTCCTTCAACGGATCCATCTCATCACCTTACTCTGCCGTCACTGACCCCTCTCCTCTCTCTTTCGCCACCATCCCTTTTCCACCGTCATCGCCATCCTGTCATCTCCAATGGGGCCACGGGGGATTCGGCTTGTTGTACTGTCGCTACATTTGTTTTAGTCACTTTATGTGACGCCCGGATAATCAAGCTACAGTAACCTCTGTTAATGATGCCACATCACCACTCCTACTGTTGCTAACCTCGCAATGATTCGAAACCTTTTCAAATTCAAATTCAGATTAATGTCAAGTGACAAAGTTTTCAAAATATTAAACTAAAATGTTCGGAGTGTGCAGTTAAATGCCTAGGTAATTATAGTGCAACAAACACTCTTTTTGAAAATGTCTAAGTATATTAAACTGAAATAAAACAGAAAAGTGAAATAAATAAAAGGAAAAGACAAATCTAACTAAAAATAAAAAGAGGCACCCCCCACTGGGCCATCTGTGGCCCAGCTGGCCAGCCCAACTGGGCAAAGGCCCAGCCGCCCCCCCTCACTCCACCATAACCCACCCCGGTCAAACCCTAACCCAACCGAACCCCCTCCCTCCCACGACACCCACTCCCCCTCATTCCTCACGCCGCCACTCCCTCTCGTCCACCCTGATCCAATCTGGATCGAGGCGAAACCCAACACCCCCATCGCCAGGGCAGGCAGGCCAGCGCCCGATCCCCATGGCCTTGCCTCCCCCACTGCTCTGCTGCGAGCCGACGCCGCCCCAGACCGCCGTCGCTGCTCGCCACCTCGAAGCCGGACGCCGTCGCCGCCCGGACTGCCTCCCCGCCATCCTCTACGTCCTCGGCCACCTCGTCGTCTACCCCACCGGCCTGCCTCCCCCTACGCACGCCGTCCCCAACCCCCTCCTCGACACCCGTTGCCCAGACCCTACGACCCCGGTGAGGCCATGGCCTCCACCTTCTCTCTCTCACGCGCTCACCGCGGCCGACGCACCGGCCATCGCACCGCACGCCCGCGACCACCCCTGCCCGCTTGCGCCGTGGCCGTCGCCCTCGCGGCTGCGTCCGGTGCCCGCGCCCCTGGATTCCCGCAGTCGCCGTGGACCGACCTCGCCCCCACGACCCTCCCTGCCTCGCCTTCACACCCCCTGGCATCGCAGCTACGGCCAGTCCAGCTCGAGCGCCCACGGCTCCGGTCCCCTCCACCCCGGCGTCCTATTTCGGCCGGCGCTCGTGTGGCCCCTGGCCACCGGCGCCCGCGCCCAGCTCTCCCTCGCCGCCTGGGTGGGCTACACCCGCACCCCCGTTTCGCCAGCGCCCGCTACCCGCTAACCCTGCCCGATAGGCCCTTGTGTCTATGACACGTAGGGCCCGCCTTAAAAAAAAGAATTATAAAAATAATAAAAAACAAAAACAAAAGCAATAAATAATATATTAATTAATTAATTAATTAACCCTGATTATTTAACATAATTAGTTAATTAACACACTAATATGTCACTGACTAATGGGGCCCATACTTAACTAATCCTGATTAGTTTAAGACAAACCCTATTTCACCTCTATCTCAATGACAGGTGGGTTCCACTGGACCCACGGGCCAAGTTTGACTTTGGTCAGCTGGGTTTGACCTGCTGACGTCGTGGTGATGTCATCAACGTGGTGATGTCATGATGACATCACCTTTCACTGTTCTGGATAATGTTCGATTTAAATAATTAAATAAATTTCAAAATTGCCTAAATCTTTAATAAATCATAGAAAATAAACCGTAGCTCGGATGAAAATACTTTGTAGATGAAAGTTGCTCAGAACGACGAGACAAATCCGGATACGCAGCCCATTCGCCCGCCACTCATCCCTAGCATAGCAAACACACAACTTTCCCCCTCCGGTTCATCTGTCCGAAAACACGGAACACCGGGGATACTTTCCCGGATGTTTCCCCCCTTCACTGGTATCACCTCATACCGCGTTAGGGCACGCCTAGCATCACGCTTTGCTTTGTCATGCATCGTCATGCATATGTTTGCATTGTATCCATTGTTTCTTCCCCCTCTTCTTCCGCTAGACACCGAGACCGACGCCGCTGCTACCCAGTACGGCTACGGAGTTGACGACCCCTCTCTCTTGCCAGAGCAACCAGGCAAGCCCCCCCCCCTTGATCACCAGATATCGCCTATTCTACTCTATACTGCTTGCATTAGAGTAGTGTAGCATGTTAATGCTTTCCGTTATACCTATCCTGATGCATAGACTGTCTTTGCTACTTCTGTTGATACCTTTACCTGCAATCCTACTTGCCTAGTATAGGATGCTAGTATTTCCATTTGTGGCCCTACATTCTTGTCCGTCTGCTGTGCTATACTATCGGGCCGTGACCACTCGGGAGGTGATCACGGGTATATACTATATACTTTATACATGATACATGTAGTGACTAAAGTCGGGCCGGCTTGTGGAGCACCCGCGAGTGGATCTTTGAGGCGGAGCGACAGGGCAGGTTGAGACCGCCTAGGAGAGAGGTGGGCCTGGCCCTGTTCGGCGTTCGCGGATACTTAACACGCTTAACGAGATCTTGGTATTTGATCTGAGTTGGGTCGTTGACCTTATACGCACTAACCGCCACGTGGGACAAGATATGGGCAACCGGCGTCGTGGTATCAGCCGAAGCATTTCGTGACGTCAGCGACTGAGCGGCACGCGCCGGATTGGAACGTAAGCCTGCTCTTGTATTAAGGGGGCTAGTTCTGCTTCCGGTCGCGTACGCAACGTGCAGGTGTGCTAAGGGCGATGGGCCCAGACCCCTGTGCGCTTATGTTTAGACCGGCGTGCCTAGGTGGGGTTGCGACGTGTTGATCTTCCGCGGCCGGGCATGACCCAGAAAAGTGTGTCCGGCCAAATGGGATCGAGCGTGTCGGGTAATGTGGTGCACCCCTGCAGGGAAGTTAATCTATTCGAATAGCCGTGATCTTCGGTAACAGGACGACTTGGAGTTGTACCTTGACCTTATGACAACTAGAACCGGATACTTAATAAAACACACCCTTCCAAGTGCCAGATACAACCCGGCGGTCGCTCTCTCTCAGGGTTACGAGGAGGGGATCGTCGGGTAGGATTATGCTATGCGATGCTATTTGGAGGACTTTAGTCTGCTCTCTTCTACATGTTGCAAGACGGAGGCTGCCAGAAGTGTAGTCTTCGATAGGATTAGATATCCCCCTCTTATTCTGGCATTCTGCAGTTCAGTCCACTGATATGGCCCTTTACACATATATCCATGCATATGTAGTGTAGCTCCTTGCTTGCGAGTACTTTGGATGAGTACTCACGGTTGCCTTGTTCCCCTTTTTCCCCCTTTCTTTACTCGGTTGTTGCGACCAGACGATGGAGCCCAGGAGCCAGACGCCACCGTCGATGACGACTACTACACTAGAGGCGCCTACTACTATGTGCAGCCCGCTGACGACGACCAGGAGTAGTTAGGAGGATCCCAGGCAGGAGGCCTGCGCCTCTTTCGATATGTATCCCAGTTTGTGTTAGCCATCTTATGGCAACTTGTTTAACTTATGTCTGTACTCAGATATTGTTGCTTCCGCTGACTCGTCTATGATCGAGCACTTGTATTCGAGCCCTCGAGGCCCCTGGCTTGTATTATGATGCTTGTATGACTTATTTATGTTTTAGAGTTGTGTTGTGATATCTTCCCATGAGTCCCTGATCTTGATCGTACACGTTTGCGTGCATGATTAGTGTACGATTGAATCGGGGGCGTCACAAGTTGGTATCAGAGCCGACTGCCTGTAGGAATCCCCCTTCCAACTCCTTGGCCGAAGTCGAGTCTAGATATTACAAAAAAATTTACTAACATGACTGTGTGCCTTACGGGCCCGCGTCGCCATTGGGTGGTATTAGGATCTTTACTCCTCGTCTATACTCTGGGACTCTGATCTCTCTTCTATTCGAGTTAAATGATTTTGCTAAAATCTAACATTAGGATCTCGTTGTCACTTTCACCCCGGAGAGCCCCTTATTATTGATGATCGTCTGCTGCACCAGAAGAACCCGAAGATACTCTCCGCTGTTAACCCGAGAACTTGTGTTCATCGCGTTTGCAATTCCCCTTCCACCGTCAACCCTTATGGATAACTACTTGAAGTTGTTATTCTTACATTCATCCCCAGTTGGTCTTGTTATTACAAGATACCCCGAAACACTCGTCGTTGTTTTGATAATCCTTTGAGCTTACTGCCTCGCTGTTCATTGACACCTGAATACCCCTATGGTTAATTCTCGCACTTGTTGAGTATCCGTTCATCCCCCAGTTGTTCATGTGTTACACAAAAGTCTTCGAAATACCATTCGATATTCCGAAAATCCTCAACAACCTATTGCTCTGGAATTTCTTGTTTGCTTTCATTATGATTAATCCCATAAGTATAGTAATCATATTGGCATCCTTCGTCACCATCTTTTTTGAGTCCGTTGATTCAATACGTTGTGAATGTTCACAATCATCAGTCGAGTCCTAGGATTATCTTTCCGGCTCAGACGTCATTTTGAACATGAGCTGGTTCTCAACCAAACTATCTGTCGTCGATTGTGCCTCTGGTATATTCAATTGATCCATCCTTGATCAGAACGTCTGCTTCTGATCCCTTGTTTTGGAAATCATAATTCCTTTCCATTTAAGCTTTGAATTATTCAGATGATTCCATAACCTGTTGCATTCGCATTCCTTCTTCCTCTGATTGGGTATCGATACTCACCTCAGCTCCATTGTGGATCGCCATATCCACTGTTGGATTATTATATCCGACAATGTCCTTCATAATTAATCACCTTGTGAGTCCTTCTCCGATACATAATGCCTTTTTTAAATTGTATCCTTTCCTTTTGTCAACCATGCTCTGCTTTCGAGCTAGTGATATTTACTCTTGAAGCTTATGGTATATGTTCGTAAGAAGCCCCGATGGGATTGAACCAACGCCTTCCCTCATCGGTGTGAACCCGAAAGATTTCACGAGTCATACTTATCTGGTATTGCACCAGGTAAAACTTTCAACAACTAATGTCATCTCCGAAATACGAGAGGTGAATGGAAGATTATGCATTGAGGAAGTGGGAGTCGACCTTGAACGTTGTGTTCATGCCCATGGACGCGATGTATATCCTATCATGGAAGCTTCTTGTAATAATAACTATTTCCTTGATAACTAACATATGGTATCTGTGAATTGATCCCTTGCAGCCGTGGTTCCGACCATGATTGTTCTTCTTTGATTCCATTTCTCGGACAAGTGAAAACAATTGTCTTCTATGGATCAATACACCAGTCCAACCTTTACTTTGATCTTGTGTCGAGTATTACCCCCCTGGTATCTCGAGATTATCATGGAACTGCATAACTTCTTATGAGTTCTTCATCAAGTGCTACCTTCCCATTGATTCCAATTTTTCACGGGCTCTGAGTTATTAAACACTCAAAGACCTTGTTAACTGAACCGAGTCTGCACTACGGATCAACAACTCTTGATAATCTTCTTTAAGTACGAGTTTGTACCCGATCACGTCATTTCTAGCCTGTTCGGCTACATCCTTACCGTGCTAATTTTAATTGTGCTACTTGGTCCTTCCCGGAGCACAAGTTTCGACGGTGAGCTAATCTTACATCGATCTTCCTCATCATATCATTTCTCCTTGAACAGCAAGCTTGATTTCGAGTTGTGTCATACCCTTGGTTCCAATAACCTTTCGCTTCATCATTCCTTTGACTTGATGTCATCGCCGACCGATTACATGTTCATGAAATCTCTCAACAATTGTGTCGTGATCATCATCGGCATTCTGAGCTCTTTTAGGATATCAATTGAGTTCATGATGAGAAATACCATCCTTGCCCTCGATGATCTGTATTATCATCGACCACTTTATTGACTTCACTCCAACACAAACTTGATTGAGTTTTGTGGTATACTTTGAGTTCCTTGCTATCCAGCAATTGTTCTTCTTTACCTTGGAGTATTACCATCTTTTATGTCAGGAATGTCGTGAGAAATTCACCATCCTTAAGAATTCTTGATACAAGCGATACTTATTACCATCACCATTCTTTCTTGGTCCCCGTGTTGCTTTTAACCGGAATACCAACAAATGGTCTGTGATGTGTAAACTCTAAACTTCTAGCAACCCGATTGCTTTGAAGTTATTGCTCTATAGTTTCATTCTAAGTCTATTGTTTATTGAATCATCATTCGAACATTGATTGTGCTACCTAGTCCAGATTCCTGGGTGCACCTTTCTAACATTGTTCAATTGTGTATGTTTCCCTTGAGACTACATCATTATATCATTTGATCTGAATAATGTTATCTCCTTGTTCACATAATTGTGGAGGTCCATCTTTTGGAAATCTCGATGAATGGTCGCTGAGTCCATCAACCACCTCCTCATCCTCTCCTTGATTTAATGATGAACTCGTGTGTCGGAACTCGCTCCATAGTTCATTTCCCGAGAATCTTACATTGTCATCTCGTCAAATGTGTTGCACCTTTTCTTCCTAGGTATCCTGCCACCAATCAGAACTGAATCTCGATCAGATATGATGGTTGGGACATATTTCCAAGAGTTATAACACTGGTCTTTATATGACCCAATAAGGTGATGTCATGCCTAGCACACCTGGTTGGAGGACCTATTGCAAGACTTATTCTATGAGTTGTTCCTGATGGATCCTTTGTGTATCCAAAGTTTGACCTTTGCTTGAAGAACATGTCAGTGCTATCTTGAAGCATGTCTATGGTACTCCGATTTTCAATAAGAACCTTTGAAGCACCATGCTAAATGTTCTTGTTGAAATTACCCAAACACCGTTGTATGGGTAATGTCATGAAATTTCTTTCCTCTTATCAAAAGGGTTTTCTACTTTCTATCCTGTCTTGGATATCATGCTCTATTTGTCCTTCGGAAGGATATATCGCTGAAACATGTGTTTAACCACACTTTCCCCTTCCATTGTTCTGTTTAATCTGATAATCATATTTTCCTTTCCATTGGTTGGTTTAACCTTTCTTGTGATCTATATGATCTAAGTAGTGATATTCTCCTGCTTATGTAAACACCTCAGTGTACAATTCTGTCAGCAAGACCCTGTTACTATTGTTGATGACATTCCGGTAGCCACCGATGGACGAGAACCTTGCCTATTGGCCCGCCTCGTTCAACGAGCAGGAAAATGGTTCTCTTCGTCCCTCGCCCTTGGTATCGATGTTGTTGCCGACATAACTGATAGGATACCCTCTGACACGCCTTACTATCGTGACCGTGCAAGATGTCGCCCCCCTTCCCACTTTCAACCACATGGTGGGCCCATAACCCACAGTTCCCCAGGATCGAAACCTGACTCTCCTGTACATCCCCTGTTCCCAAAGTTATTCCTCGCGTGTGGACTCGTATGTAATTCACGGACCACCGTCCCAAGTGATCTATTTGGGTATCAGACGCAATACTTACTCTCGTTGCTCTGAACCCCCTTCACCTTCAGATAGGCATCGAACGCTTGCCTATCGGTTTGAAACTTCTCCTGGTACCTTCTTACTTTGCTCTCGACATCTTCATAAGTTTCAATTCGAGAGATACTTATGCTTCTTCCCCTGAGTTAACCGTCTGATGCTCGATCTTGTTAGAATCCGTCCTTATAGGGGTTTCCCTTCTCACCCTTTCGTAAGTACGGTGAAGATCCTGAAGGAAGGACGACAAACTTCATCATGATGACTTGAAGCAGAGAAATTAAGACATCAATGTATTGGATCAACCTCTTCGAGAAGAGTAACGAAGACCGAGAACCCTTGCTAGAATTTCTTAACCAGAACTTTCCCCCTTACTCCCCTCTTAAATCTCGGGACGAGATTTCTTGTAGTGGAGGAGAATTGTGACGCCCGGATAATCAAGCTACAGTAACCTCTGTTAATGATGCCACATCACCAATCTTACTGTTGCTAACCTCGCAATGATTCGAAACCTTTTCAAATTCAAATTCAGATTAATGTCAAGCGACAAAGTTTTCAAAATATTAAACTAAAATGTTCGGAGTGTGCAGTTAAATGCCTAGGTGATTATAGTGCAACAAACACCCTTTTTGAAAATGTCTAAGTATATTAAACTGAAATAAAACAGAAAAATGAAATAAATAAAAGGAAAAGACAAATCTAACTAAAAATAAAAAGAGGCACCCCCCACTGGGCCATCTGTGGCTCAGCTGGCCAGCCCAACTGGGCAAAGGCCCAGCCCCCCCCCCCCTCACTCCACCATAACCCACCCCGGTCAAACCCTAACCCAACCGAACCCCCTCCCTCCCACGACACCCCCCCCCCCTCATTCCCCCCCCCCCCCCCCCGCCCCCCCCCCCCCCGCCCCCCCCCCCCCCGCCCCCCCCCCCCCCGCCCCCCCCCCCCCCGCCCCCCCCCCCCCCGCCCCCCCCCCCCCCGCCCCCCCCCCCCCCGCCCCCCCCCCCCCCGCCCCCCCCCCCCCCGCCCCCCCCCCCCCCGCCCCCCCCCCCCCCGCCCCCCCCCCCCCCGCCCCCCCCCCCCCCGCCCCCCCCCCCCCCGCCCCCCCCCCCCCCGCCCCCCCCCCCCCCGCCCCCCCCCCCCCCGCCCCCCCCCCCCCCGCCCCCCCCCCCCCCGCCCCCCCCCCCCCCGCCCCCCCCCCCCCCGCCCCCCCCCCCCCCGCCCCCCCCCCCCCCGCCCCCCCCCCCCCCGCCCCCCCCCCCCCCGCCCCCCCCCCCCCCGCCCCCCCCCCCCCCGCCCCCCCCCCCCCCGCCCCCCCCCCCCCCGCCCCCCCCCCCCCCGCCCCCCCCCCCCCCGCCCCCCCCCCCCCCGCCCCCCCCCCCCCCGCCCCCCCCCCCCCCGCCCCCCCCCCCCCCGCCCCCCCCCCCCCCGCCCCCCCCCCCCCCTCCCCCCTGGATCGAGGCGAAACCCAACACCCCCATCGCCAGAGCAGGCAGGCCAGCGCCCGATCCCCATGGCCTCGCCACCCCCACTGCTCTGCTGCGAGCCGACGCTGCCCCAGACCGCCTTCACCGCTCGCCACCTCGAAGCCGGACGTCGTCGCCGCCCGGACTGCCTCCCCGCCGTCCTCTACGTCCTCGGCCACCTCGTCGTCTACCCCGCCGGCCTGCCTCCCCCTACGCACGCCGTCCCCAACCCCCTCCTCGACACCTGTTGCCCAGACCCTACGACCCCGGTGAGGCCATGGCCTCCACCTTCTCTCTCTCACGCGCTCACCACGGCCGACGCACCGGCCATCGCACCGCACGCCTGCGACCACCCCTGCCCGCTTGCGCCGTGGCCGTCGCCCCCACGGCTGCGTCCGGCGCTCGCGCCCCTGGATTCCCGCCGTCGCCATGGCCCGACCTCGCCCCCACGACCCTCCCTGCCTCGCCTTCACACCCCGTGGCATTGCAGCTCCGGCCAGTCCAGCTCGAGCGCCCACGGCTCCGGTCCCCTCCACCTCGCCGTCCTGTTTCGGCCGGCGCTCGTGTGGCCCCTGGCCGCCGGCGCCCGCGCCCAGCTCTCCCTCGCCGCCTGGGTGGGCTACACCCGCACCCCCGTTTCGCCAGCACCCGCTACCCGCTAACCCTGCCCGATAGGCCCTTGTGTCTATGACACGTAGGGCCCGCCTTAAAAAATAATTATAAAAATAATAAAAAACAAAAACAAAAGCGATAAATAATATATTAACTAATTAATTAATTAACCCTGATTATTTAACAAAATTAGTTAATTAACACACTAATATGTCACTGACTAATGGGGCCCATACTTAACTAATCTTGATTAGTTTAAAACAAACCCTATTTCACCTCTATCTCAATGACAGGTGGGTCCCACTGGACCCACGGGCCAAGTTTGACTCTGGTCAGCTGGGTTTGACCTGCTGACATCGTGGTGATGTCATGATGACATCACCTTTCACTGTTCTGGATAATGTTCGATTTAAATAATTAAATAAATTTCAAAATTGCCTAAATCTTTAATAAATCATAGAAAATAAACCGTAGCTCGGATGAAAATACTTTGTACATGAAAGTTGCTCAGAACGACGAGACTAATCCGGATACGCAGCCCATTCGCTCGCCACTCATCCCTAGCATAGCAAAAATGCAACTTTCCCCCTCCGGTTCATCTGTCCGAAAACACGGAACACCGGGGATACTTTCCCGGATGTTTCCCCCCTTCACCGGTATCACCTCATACCGCGTTAGGGCACGCCTAGCATCACGCTTTGCTTTGTCATGCATCATCATGCATATGTTTGCATTGTATTCATTGTTTCTTCCCCCTCTTCTTCCGCTAGACACCGAGACCGACGCCGCTCCTACCCAGTACGACTACGGAGTTGACGACCCCTCTCTCTTGCCAGAGCAACCAGGCAAGCCCCCCCCCCTTGATCACTAGATATCGCCTATTCTACTCTATACTGCTTGCATTAGAGTAGTGTAGCATGTTAATGCTTTCCGTTATACCTATCCTGATGCATAGACTGTCTTTGCTACTTCTGTTGATACCTTTACCTGCAATCCTACTTGCCTAGTATAGGATGCTAGTATTTCCATCTGTGGCCCTACATTCTTGTCCGTCTGCTGTGCTATACTATCGGGCCGTGATCACTCGGGAGGTGATCACGGGTATATACTATATACTTTATACATGATACATGTAGTGACTAAAGTCGGGCCGGCTTGTGGAGCACCCGCGAGTGGATCTTTGAGGCGGAGCGACAGGGCAGGTTGAGACCGCCTAGGAGAGAGGTGGGCCTGGCCCTGTTCGGCGTTCGCGGATACTTAACACGCTTAACGAGATCTTGGTATTTGATCTGAGTTGGGTCGTTGACCTTATACGCACTAACCGCCACGTGGGACAAGATATGGGCAACCGGCGTCGTGGTATCAGCCGAAGCATTTCGTGACGTCAGCGACTGAGCGGCGTGCGCCGGATTGGAACGTAAGCCTGCTCTTGTATTAAGGGGGCTAGTTCTGCTTCCGGTCGCTTACGCAACGTGCAGGTGTGCTAAGGGCGATGGGCCCAGACCCCTGTGCGCTTAGGTTTAGACCGGCGTGCTGGCCTCTCTGTTATGCCTAGGTGGGGCTGCGACGTGTTGATCTTCCGCGGCCGGGCATGACCCAGAAAAGTGTGTCCGGCCAAATGGGATCGAGCGTGTCGGGTAATGTGGTGCACCCCTGCAGGGAAGTTAATCTATTCGAATAGCCGTGATCTTCGGTAACAGGACGACTTGGAGTTGTACCTTGACCTTATGACAACTAGAACCGGATACTTAATAAAACACACCCTTCCAAGTGCCAGATACAACCCGGTGGTCGCTCTCTCTCAGGGTTACGAGGAGGGGATCGTCGGGTAGGATTATGCTATGCGATGCTATTTGGAGGACTTCAGTCTGCTCTCTTCTACATGTTGCAAGACGGAGGTTGCCAGAAGTGTAGTCTTCGACAGGATTAGATATCCCCCTCTTATTCTGGCATTCTGTAGTTCAGTCCACTGATATGGCCCTTTACACATATATCCATGCATATGTAGTGTAGCTCCTTGCTTGCGAGTACTTTGGATGAGTACTCACGGTTGCCTTGTTCCCCCTTTCCCCCCTTTCTTTACTCGGTTGCTGCGACCAGACGATGGAGCCCAGGAGCCAGACGCCACCGTCGATGACGACTACTACACTGGAGGCGCCTACTACTACGTGCAGCCCGCTGACGACGACCAGGAGTAGTTAGGAGGATCCCAGGCAGGAGGCCTGCGCCTCTTTCGATATGTATCCCAGTTTGTGTTAGCCATCTTATGGCAACTTGTTTAACTTATGTCTGTACTCAGATATTGTTGCTTCCGCTGACTCGTCTATGATCGAGCACTTGTATTCGAGCCCTCGAGGCCCCTGGCTTGTATTATGATGCTTGTATGACTTATTTATGTTTTAGAGTTGTGTTGTGATATCTTCCCGTGAGTCCCTGATCTTGATCGTACATGTTTGCGTGCATGATTAGTGTACGATTGAATCGGGGACGTCACACTTTATTATTGAGTTAACATGTAAGCCTCCTCCAAAATCATATGTTGCATGGTGGAGTATTAAGCTAAAGCTATGTTCTAGTTGAAGAGAGAAATGAGTAGTTATATGAATATTGTAGGCGCTATTGTTTCGAGGACAAACCCGTTATTTAACACCACATACACTCTTCCCAGAAAAAAAAAGTAACACCAAAAACACTCTAGAGTTCTTGTTTGTTATATACAAATCAACAAACTTTTATTAAGATATTTTTCAAACTTGTATATTGTGAAACCCTCTATGAAGATATTTAAAATAACTAAAAGAGCTACAACCACATGAAAACAAACAATAGTATATCTATAGAAACCCGCATAACTATTTCATGCGTGCACAACTTGTCTCATGGACCAATGTGATCTTGTTATATTTTTGCTTTACTTCGATTTAGATGGCATGTCTCAAACTATGAATTGAATTTCACATAAAATATAATCTTGTAACACAAATCCATTTGTAATATAAATGTCGGGATTGCATAATTTGTAAACTTTACATTTTAAGATAATATATGGTTACATAGACACAATGGAAAAAGGATATTGTCTTGATATAGGCATATCAAGTACGACAGTTAGTTTATATTTAGTAAAAAATTGATCTATAAGGAATAAAAAGGTTTAGTACAAATATATAGCATTCATTTATTTTGACTGACTACAAGAGAGATAGGGCTGGCCTACCATTTGAACCCCAAAGTCGTCGGGTGGGGAACAAGTAAATTTTGCAATTCTGATGTTCGGCCAAGCACTTGGATAAAAAGACCCATCGATCTACAAATTATATTTGTTCAATAGACTTGTTTCAACATAAATACAATGGCAAGAACAAAACATAGATAGAAAACTAAATAGGAGATGGCTTATGTTGAATTGGCATGATATAAGAACATCTCTAGCAGATCCGGTAAAACACCGTTCCACAAATTTTGTTTACGGGTCTCCTGCAAAAAAATTGTGGAAACACGTGGCCTATGGAGGAATGTTGACAAAAAGTTCATAAGGCAAATATTGGCAGGTGCTTGGATTCATATAGATGCATGAAATATAT
>LR880966.1:781065393-781077401 GCA_904067115.1 Aegilops sharonensis
CCCCCCGATTTACAGGCAGGGTGGGCCCCAGCCTCACCCAAAGGCCAATCCTAATTATCCACGTTGGTTAGTATGTAGATTACGTAGCTAGATTTACGTAAGTCTAGCATTGCTCATTTTTCTCCTAGGATTCTACAACCAGGCTCCACGTCTGTCCGTAAACACTTCCCGTAAGAAAACTGTCCTTTCTTTTAGGGAAAGAAAATAAAATTGTACTCTTCTTGAGGGGCAAGAAAATTGTACTGAAGTGTAGCATTGTATAATAGTGCGCCGATATTCGCTGAGGTTTTTTGTAGACAATTCTTTAACTCGTCACAATGTTTACAGGGACGAGAGTAAGATCACCTGGTGTGCCTAACCAAACATGGCGGCCAACCCCAAGTGAGAGACCGTGCTTCGCTAAATTGTGAGCCTCGATATTTCAGCTCCTATACTCATGACTCACCGAACAAGTATCAAAAGTATTATAATGATCGATAATCTTATTCGTTGAATGGGTGGCAAGCAGAAGGAGGAACTCACATGTATATCAGTATGGGAGAGTTCCTATTCCACGGCAGGCCCAAGAATGCACAAGACTGCTAACTGGGCTGGCTCAAAAAAAATCATATTTTTTATTTAAAAGTGTTTTGCCTAAATTGTTTTATGTTCTACTTTTTGTTGAATATATATATTATTGCGAAAAAAATTATGTAAATTTCAAAAAAAATCCGTCTTTGGTGCTGGATGATCTACAATTCAGAGGGCCTTTGGCAAAAATTCTAATAAAAATATCCGAGAAATAGACGCCTTGCTGGAAAATCCAGACAAGGTGATTCTCAATTTTGGAAGGGTTTGCGTAAATTCAAAATACATCTTTTCTCACTATGCAACTTTACTATGGGGAGTGGGAAGATGTTAAATTTTGGGAAGATTGGTGGTTGGGAGATAAATCACTTCAATATAATTGCCCGAGATTACATAATATATGCTTCAGTAGCGGATGTTCAGGGGAATATTTGACCAAGTACAGAGAAACTTTTCTAACAAATATCAAGTATCAATAATATGAAATGAATAAACTTACAAAAACATATTTTTATGATGCATCTAAGGATATTTATTTTGTGTTGTAGCTAGATATAGTAAATTTCTCCACAAACTTGATTCAATTTTACAAAGAACATCTATGGAAAAATCTCTATGCACTATATTTTGGAACGCAAGGGGTACTAAATAGAGCTAGCTTAGAGCACATGAAATTCATCAGAAATGGAAATAGACTGGGAAACATCGTCCATCCTAAACCAATAACGGTATATTATTTTTGTCCTATGCACTGAGTCACAGACGCTACATGGTATGTTACTCACGTTCTCTACTAACTAACTGCTCTGAATTTTTCTTCCAGTATTCTACAACAAGCCTCCAGGTCAGTCTGTAAACTATTCCTGCAAGAAAATTCTACTTTTTTAGGGAAATAAAAGAAAGTTGTAGTTTTTTAGGGAAAGATGCAAAAATTGTACAAGCATTTTATCAAAATGTAAGACAGTGGGGCATAGAAAATGTCTTGCATTTTTTTACGGTGGGAGTGCTTTTTTTAGGGGTAAGCAAAGTGTACTTAGGTGTACCATTATATTATAATGGGCCTATAATCTCACATGTATGTCGGTATGGGATCTCCTATTCCACGACAGGCCAGTGATGCATAAGACAGCTATATGGACTTGGCCAATAAATTCATAATTTTTTATATGTAAAACTTTTTTATTTAGTAAAATATTTTTCTGTTCATTTTCTCTTAAATATATATTTATTGCGGGAAAATAATGTCAGTTTGAAAAAATGTTCATCTTGTGTTAAAAATGTTCATATGTTTAATTGTTTTTGTGCATTTTTCAAAAATGTGCATGTATCTATACAAGTCATACTTACAAAAAAAATTGTTCATATATTTGCTTTAGAAGTTCATTAAGGATTAGATTTATGCTTGTATTTTGAAACAAGCATCCTACCCCCCGCCACAAAAAAATCAGAAAATGCAATGTGATTAAGAAAGAAAACATAAAAAAAAGTAGCGGACAAAGAACCAACTGAAGGTAGATGTAAATTGGAAGAAAATAATATAAAATAGATGAGAGAAAAAAATCATACGTGGGGCAACCCATGTAGTGCATGTAGCAAGTGTTATAGGAATTTTCAATCAATATACCACCATGGGCAATTAAAACAATGCCGAATAGACATGTAGGGCATAAATGCCTAACCGCCGGATTTGCTAAAGCCCTTCACCGATCGGTCACCCCACCTCCTACTAAACCACTCCTTCTCATGGTTTCAATATGATGATACAATGTAAGAAACAAAATGTTGTTTATCATGGATTGAACTTATCACAATCATTTGCATGGAGAAGTAACCATTCTATTGACTACAAGAGTTTATGAGGTTTAAGTCTCTGATCTCAAAGAAACTTAAAGAAAACTGTTCAGAGCTGATTTTATCTTTCTTGCTGAGAGCTCCTTCAATGTACATTCACCCATGAAAGTTTGCACACACCTAGTGCACTAGAGTATCTTCAACTCCAAAAGAAGATCAGATTTCTTACTATTTTTTTCGAATTTATGGTTCACCAGTTGCTGAGAAGCCTGCGTACGGACATAGGTTACCAGGAAGAGCTAGCTATAGTAATGTAGATTTACTTACATTATATCTGTCGTTGGTCTCACTTGTGTAATAAATCATAGTATTCCCTTTTATTTTAGAAGTCCAATCCTAATATTCCTTATATAGATGTGTGTGTGTGTGTGTGTGTGTGTGTGTGTGTGTGTGTGTGTGTGTGTATTATTTGTTGTCTGCAACACATAAACTTCTAAACTGAGGTAGCTTAGAACATGTGAAATCCAGAAAGAAATATGGATGGGGCAACTAGCAAATGCAATGGGCCGGCAGGCAAACGGACGGACCACGCAAAGACTTGCCTATACGGCCCTGCTTGTGTGCTGCAGCCCATGCGATTCTTCTTTTCCTCCTTTCCTGCGTGTTCTCGCCTCACGTGGAGTTGTCTTTTCTTTTTTTCGTCTGTGACTTGCTCTGGACGTCTATCACGATGTTTTTTTTCTTGTTTCTTTTTTTTTTCATTTGTGTTTAATGCTTTTCCTTTTCCTTTTCCCCTTTTCTTATTACATTTCCTTCCGTTTTCAATCTTTTCTTTTGGCCTTTTCAGAATATTTTTTATAAAATAGTAAAATAAATATTCTAAATATATATTTTGCTACCAGGCACAAAGAAATATATAGTATAGAGTAAAGAGAGCAGAACAAGGTTCACTAGCGGTGAACATTTTTCAACAACTCAAATTAAGGTGAGATGGGTACAAATTTGAAGAGCATGAACAAAAGGTTGAGAACAAAAAGATAAAATAGAATGTGTATAAAGGCCCAGGCCCAGGCCACAGTAATCTCTTATAAGAAAAGAAAAACAAAGACTGTTTTTTTTACTCCCCAAAAAATCTAAAAAAACTATATATGTACATATTGATGGGTGGTATGTACGTTAATCTTTCAGTATATATCTTTTCTGTTCCCATGTACATTAAAAGGGGAAACATATGCATCAAAGTAGATTAACCTTTGGATTTTTGGAGCCACAAATTTGTCCTTTTTAAGATTTCAATTAATGTATTTTTTAGTAAAATTATATGCATGTAGAGCGCGCGCGCGTGCACACACACACACACACACACACCCATGGGGATTATTTATGGATATTTTGAAACTTCTGTTTTTTTCATTTCATGGAAATTGTGTTCAAAATACAAGGTAACAACTTCTCCTCGTCCAAAAAAAAGTTTCCTTTCCCCTATCTATTTAGTGAACCAAAAATCAAATGAACTATCGCCTTTAACTTTCATTCAGGAATGGCCTAAAAGAAGGAACAATTTAGAATCAACCAACCGCAACACGCAATGAAAATTCTTTTCACTCATTACCAGAAATTGTTTTTTCTTTCCATTAGAATATAAATATAACTTTTACTTTAAAAATTAATGTTTAATACCATAGGTAGAATCCAACACTAAAAGTTGGAGCTAGATTTGTTGATAATATTCTTTCGAAAAAGCAAAATATATATTCTAGCTCCTGGTTGTATGGCCACGACACCCGTTTCCTGGCGATAGAATCAATTTTGTGCAACTAGCTATTGGAGATAGCAACATGGTGCTCTTAAAATAAATGTATATACAGCTAGCTCCTGTACAAGCAATAATTGGCTAATTTTCTTTATACTCGATGTTATCCTCTCTGAATATTTCACACAGATACGAAGAATACTAAAAAAAATTCCAGGACGACTTTTATGGCACACTTAAAGCAATAATAACCCAACAGTAACCCAAGCAAATGTGTGGGGGATAGAACCAAGATCATAACGCGAAGAGAGTTGGTTGGACCAAAACACCAACACAACAAATTACTCTTCTTATTAAACATGAATCAACATATATGCGGTGTAATGATGCATATACATATGTGTATGCATATATGTATTTACAATTTGCATGCTTGGAATCTTTTAGGAGGACGAGATCGAGAACAGATGCGACCCAAAAGAAAGAAAAGCACTAGGCTGGTAAGATAGAAAGTTAGGGCTCCTTTGATTCACAGGGTTTGGGAAGCTTAGGAATAGGAAACGTACTTGAATAGGATGTACTGTCCACTGAGATCCTACGTTGGATAGCAAAACAGGGGATTTTTTCCAAGAAGTCCAACCTCATGCTTGTTTTCCTGTGAAAATGAACTAGGAAGTTCCTATAGGATTGGTTCCTGAGGAATGCAATCCTGCGAATCAAACAACATGTAAAGGGAAAATTCCAGAGAGTGTCAATCCTGTAAAATTCTTATGCAAACCCTGTAAATCAAAGGAGCTCTTCTCCATTTCCTGGGGACAGAAAAGTTTCTTCCTCCTCCCCCTCCCTACTCTACCCTCATAGTGGCCGGGCAATGATTGTTTCGCTTGTGTTTCCCACCCTTTTGACGTTGATCCACCCCCATCACCCATATGCTCCATGTGCATATTGTTCACTCTTCCCGCCTCGACTCCTGAAATATATAAGAGCATGGTTAATAATACAACCAACGGTCGGCTATAAAAAGTTGCCATGTCATCTATAGTCAACCTCTTAGCCGGCGCGTACAATAGTAAGTTTTAAATATGTACTAGTTTATCAATAGTTGGTCCATCTTACATCCTCATAAAGCGTCTTGGGTCTCGTATTACAGCTGGCTACTAACCAAGAGCCCACTTCTTTTTTCTCTCCTTTTCTCTCTCCTTCAACTAAGTAAAAATATATTATTCTATTTCTTATAGTATGCTTATGTCACCCTATTGTACTTGCTCTAAGTATAAATATCACCCCTACTCACACCCTTCTACCTAATTATTCCTCAACAGTCTCACCAGGAACTAGCACATCGATCAACTAGGTAGTCACCAAGGTAGCTCTCTCTCGATGGACAGATGTCCGGCGCTACTACGAGCTGCTCGTCCGGGATGCCAACTGCATCGAAGCCGCCGCCGGCGTTGGGTTCCTACCTACCTTCTTTCCTTCCGGCGCTACGCATCCTCTTTTTTTCGGGAGCGTGCGTCAACTAATAGCTAAAGCTAGCTTCTTGATACTAATATAGATCCAGTGAATGAATCGTGCGTGCGTGCATGCATGCATGCAGACGGAAGCACTTGAACATCTATAGATGGATAGTACTCCTTCCGTTTTTAAATATTTGTCTTTTTAGATATTTTTAACAAATGACTATATACGAAGCAAAACTAATGAACCTACATTTTCAATATGTCTACATACATCCGTATGTGATAATCCATTTAAAATGTCTAGAAAGATAAATATTTAGGAATGAAGGGAGTAGTAATGAAGCATCTGCGTGCTGCATGGATGGGGATATCATTTGCATGCAACTGTGCACGGCTGCTAGCTGGAATAAAGAGTCCACCGATGCGCGCCCATATAGGTATATGTAATTTGTTTAACTGTATCTGAAATTGTGCCCATGTATTGCGACGTGAGAAATAATTGTCATATGATCAAATCAATTAGGATCATCCATCGTGAAAAATAAAACTGATCAGACAGCACCTTTGGTTAGATGACGGGGGAGTGACGGAAGTCTGGCCGTCGGAGGCCAAGTTCGCCTCCTGGTGGCCGCTGAGAGGCTGCTAGTGAGGCCGGGTCCTCCTTGCGTGCCCCTCGCCGCTGTCCTCTCCCTATAACATAAACCCCCTTTCCTTCAGATCTCTTCTTAATTTATTACTCTCTCTCCATTTTCTTATATAAGGCCATTATAAAAAATATATTTTGCATCTATATAAGGCCACTAACGGTAATTGAGAAAACAACTTGCATGCATGTAGTCATTATTTGGTTTGTGTAAGATGACCTACACACCTAGACGGAGGAAATAGTAAGCTAGCCAAACCGGAGCTTTGCTCTGACGGCGTCCTTGGCCAGAGCTGCGTGCTTCCTGGTGCTCCTCCAGCTTGCCATGTTTAGCGTCTCTGCCGTGGTGATGAGCGGCTCCGTCAGCCATGGAGCTCACGATCTCAGTGGTTGGTTGTTCAGTGCTTGCAAGACCTGTTTGTTGGCAAAAGGTGCGGCGGCCTGGGGCCCGTCTCAATTAAGGGCCACTATATATGGTTTACGGAACATATATTCAAAACTATAATGCGTGGATGGGGGCATTTGCCCTCCCCCTTGCACTTCTTCACATTGTATTTATTCGGTAAATCATTTATGGTTAAGTATATGTATCTTATAATCATTATTTAATGTAATCACATATATAATGGTGTAGTAAGACTTTATTTGCTAATAAATTTTATTTTTGATTTTTATATATTTAAAATAATTTCATGATATGCAATATATACCGGCTAAAGTATTTATGTTACCCTCTAATACCTCATTTGCACTGGGGCCTTCATAATTCTAGGGCTGGCCCTGTGTAGAGTATATGCCGATTGACTAAGACCATAATTTATTTTTCAATAAATAAAAAGAAGAAGAAGCAACAAGTTAACAAGGTATGTATGTAGGTCCATTCCATTAATTTTCTACTAGTTGGATCAACTCACTCTGTTCCTATGATACTCCTCATTACAACTAGCCTTATTAGTTATTGATGTGCCAAATAAATTGGCTTACAAAGAGAAAAAAAAAGAACTTAAGGCCATCCACATAGCACATGTCCCACAAGAACATCTCGAAATCAAACCACCAAACCTACAACGACATATCGCCTGGTTGGAAGGGAGGCACATCGCAAGTGTGGTGGCCGCCGGCGTTCGAGGCCTCCTCCACCAGCAGAAGCACTTGCGGCGGCAGCTCCACATCCCTAATGCGGCGACGAATCGAGCTGATGACCACCGGCGTTCGTCCTCGAGCCACCCCTGCTTGTCCCAAACATGGGATGCATGACGTCGCTGTAGCAGCTCGCCGGAGAATCGATGTAAATGGGGAATCTGGCATGAGTGCGGGAGAGAGAAAGTGTGAGGGAGAAACCGCCACCGCTTTGCTTCGATAGGTGAGGAAAGAGAGGAAGTGTGTTGACTCGTTCGCTCGATTAGCTTCTAGCCCAAACGCCTCTAGGTGATGATGCGTCAAAGTGGATCAAGGAGATCTGTGCGCTAGATCAACGGTAATGAGCACACGTTCGGGAGTCGAAGCTAAAAATCTGACGTTCAGGAATTATCTTTTCCAGAAAAAAAAATGATACTTTGGAAAAGAACACATACCAAACTATAGGTTAAAAACTTCGTACTGCTCCATCCTTGCAAGAGAAAAAATTGCAGTCTCTCGTGTGCAAGTCCATGCGGTGGTGCAAGTATGCACCTATTTAATTTTTGTCCGTGTTTATCAGTGTATAAACGAACAGTACGAGTAGCAACGGTGCATGCACGCATCACTCGAGCATGGGCAAAAACGGAAACACCACGTTCTAAGAAAAAAGGAAGATGCCACAGCCTGTCGGCCACATTGATTAGTGCCAATAGATCGGAACGAAACGATTTTCCAGTTGCTCGTTAGGCACCGTTTTCTCCTTAGCAAATCACGCCGGCCTGCATAGCTGGAGATACTTTACGTATTTGTATAGTTCCCAATTTTTCTAGACAACATACCTGCTTTGAAATTAACCATTAAGCTGCTACTAAGATATACAAATATCACTATCAGGGTCTACATCTTTTAGTTTTGGCTATTGTGCCTTGTCGTTAACAACAAGGCTAAGGTGATGCGCTTTCATGAGAAGATGATGTATATGCGTTGCCACGTTGGTGTGACGGAGGACGAGATGAGTCGTCAGTCAGTCAAAACGGTGGAGTTTTGGAGGGTTTTCAGGGCAGTCAACGGATATAGCTTGTCCATCAATGACGAAGGCCATACGTCTTGTTAATTCTCAGGCCAGCAGATATAACCTAAGCAGAAACGTACCACCCATCTCCGAATATCCATTTCTGAGCCACACTCGTCTATGTCCGGTGAAGAGAAAATTCACAAAAAATACTAAAAAAAAATTTAAAAATATGTTTTTTTTTTGCATGGAAGATAATTTGGTTCGTAAGGTGTGCTTCAAATTTTAGATTATTTAGACATATGAGTAGCTCTCAGCAAAAAAGACAAATTAGGTCAGAACAACACAAGAATAGTAAACTTTCCTGCATACCTTAAATTTTTTATTTTGCTGAGAGCTACTCAGATGTCCAAATGATTTGAAATTTGGAGTGTACCCCACGCATCAAATTATCTTCCATGCAAAAAAATCGGATTTTTTAAATTTGTTTTAGTATTTTTTTATTTTCTCTTCATCGCCGGTGCAGCTGAGCCTGGGCACTGAATCGCCTCATCCCACCGTCTCTCTTTCTCTCTCTCTCCCTCTCCCCCCCCCTCCCCGTCCCTCCATCCCTCCACTCTCTCTAGGAGGGGGTATCTATCAGAAGTCTAATCAATACGTAGGAAGAAAAGAGAGAAACAGCAAGAAGGGGATATCCTTGTGTGGATATACCAACATAATTATTTCTGTACTTAATTAATTAAGCAAGTAGTTAATCACGTCAAATCATTTTGAAAGTGCTCGTGGGCAAGGACGATGATCAGGCTATCAACGACATGGCCGAGCACCGCTTGCCAACATGAACAACGGCCACCATGCGCTCGCGTCATGGGTGACCTAGCGTTTACCAAGATGGATGACGACTTTGCTCTGCAGGATGTCCACACGCTGACGGTTGCCAAAACGTTTGCGGGTGAGGACAACATATGACACAACAGTGAACAGGAGGTTCATGCAATAGTAGAAAATAAGAGTGTTACAAGAATCATAAGAAAAAAGAACTAAAGCCACCAAGTAGTCCATGATGTTGGAGAAGTAAGAGAGTTCCAAAAAATAAGACGAAAAAAAAGAAAGAGTATTCTAAAAAACAAGTAGGAACGAGAACTAAACCTGGCAAGGAATGAGAAAGAAGAATATGAGGCATCAATGCCAAACAAACTAATGTGGATGTGGTGTTGGTTGACGCTAATGAAACGGGTTGGCTAAGAGGCTAGAACTAGAATATGTAGGGATGGAAGAGGAAGAGAAGAACGATAATTATCCCTTCTAGCATATGTGAGCGGGATGTGGAGCTTATTGGTGACTAGGAATACGTTCACGTTGCCACTCGCCCCAACGTCAATGTGCATTTGCAAAGTTGAATGGACCTTTGAGAATGATCTTTATAGTTCTTTGTTATTTTATGCCAATAGTATGTGTTAGTTTAGCCCACTCTATTATATTGTAAACACGAAAAACTCATCTATTAGAATGAATGGGGAAGATGAGGTGCACGTCATCTGGTTTCAAAGGAGGTGGCCCCAACGAGAAATGTCCCGCTACGTCGGGAAACCGAGCGGGAACGGGTGATTCCGACAGAAAAAGGAAAGGTGTGTCATGGGATGGATTTTGTGTTGGATCCGGATGATAGAGATAATATGACGGATAATCTGTAGCAACGTACGGGTGTTCTACTTGTCGATATATAAACGAACAGTGCGCGTAGCAAGCCGTGCATGCATGCATCACTCGAGCGTGGACAAAAGCGAAAACACAACGTTCTAAGAAAAAAGGAAGATGAACGCAAACACAGTGCCACATTGATTAATACTAATCATATTGAAACGATTTTCCAGTTGCTCGTTAGGCATCATTTTCTCCTTATACTTTAACCTCAAGGTAAGCTAGAAAATCAACTGATTTAATCATTTTATCATTGAATTAACATGTAAGACTCTTCCAGAATCATATATTGCATGGTGCAGTATTAATTAAAGCTTTATTCCACTTGAAGAGAGAAATGAGTAGTTATGCTGATGCTATAGGCACTAGTTTCGAGGAAAATCATGTTATTGACAACACATACACTCTAGAGTTTCTTGTTAGGTATATACAAATCAACAAACTTTTATTAAGATAATTGTTAAAAATCGTGTATTGTGAACCCTCTATAAAGATACTTAAAATTACCAAAAGAACTACAACCATATAAAAACAAACTATGGTATAACTAAGTGTCACAACTTGTCTCATGGACCAAGGTGATCTTATCATATTGTACTATTACTTTACTTGAATTTAAACGGATATCTCAAAATATGACTTGAATTTCAATAAAATATAGTCTGTTAGCACTAATGTATTTGTAATATAAGTGTCATGATTGTATATTCTATAAACTTTAAATTATAAGGCAATATATGGTTATATATATACACAATTGAAAAATTATGTTTGTTAAAGTTGCATGATACAGGTGTATCAAATAAGATAATTAGTTCATATTTTCTAACAGATTTATTTATAAATAAATAAAAAGGTTTAGTATAAATACATGACACATTATTCCAATTAAGTGTGGCTAATGTCCGCCATCCTTCCAAGAACATGTTGACGAATATTTTATTACCAAATTTTGTTGTTCTTGTATCTAACCAAATCAAATTTGCAACGAGTCAGTAAAAATTTTGAACAATACGAGGCTACAAAATGTGAGTGCTATTTGTTGTTCTCGCTCATGTATAGCCAAAGCTGATGTGGAATGGATCAGTAAAAAAATTAAACAATATGATACATTGTTATTTGTTATTCTAGAAAAATATTAATTAACATTGTTTACATTCTTTTTCTCGTACACTTCTGACCAAAGCTGATGTTGATTATACTCCCTCTGTCCGGAAATACTTGTCATCAAAATGAATAAAAGGGGATGTATCTAGACGTATTTTAGTTCTAGATACATATCTTTTTATTCATTTTGATGACAAGTATTTTCGGACGGATGGAGTATTTAGAACGGATGTTTATGATCTTCGAAATAATTCTCATGCATAATGTTTTAGACAAATTGAAATAGGCTACAAATATTAAAGTAGCTTTAGGGAATTGAGCTAAAGATAACCAATGATTGAGTATTAAATTGTTGTAAGTTTATACTTACAATTCTGGTCGTCGGTTATGTTTTGGTGAAGTGTCAAATGACCCATTTGCGATGCTGCACACCTCCACTTTGTTCCTGTTGCGACCCTATCCATAAAGCAACCATCAACACAATCTCATTGTTTCTGGCGCCCAAGAGCTTATTCTCAGACTTAGAACTCCAAGATGATCTATATGCACAATAATGTTTTTGTTTATCTAAACGAACGCATATTTTTCTAAGAAAAATGTACAAAAACATATGTTCATATATCTAGATGTTTATGCTTTGAAATCTCAAATGTAAGAACGAATATCACTCTCAGTCATATGGGCACACAAGTATAGCACATGGTAAAAACTTCGTACTACGCCGTTCTCACAAAAGAAAATATTATAATTCTCGTGTGTAAGTCTGTGCAGTAGTGACATCAGGCGATCCCCCTTTTCCCTTCGGCGCCGCCGCCAGTCCGCCCCATCTCTAATGGCCTATGAGGTGCGGAGGAC
>LR880966.1:781077769-781134772 GCA_904067115.1 Aegilops sharonensis
CTTGGTTGGGAATATGTGGCGGCGACGATGTCCCTCAGTAGAAATAATGACTCGCACGTTCTATCCCTGTCCAAATGGTGTGTCTAGTATCGTCGGAGGGCGTGTGGAGGTGTGTCTCTGTCGGATCTCACGGGGTTCAATCTGTGCTGGTCTTTGATGAATCCATTTAGATCAGGTCTTTGTTTGTCTTTGTTTGGGTCTTTACAGATTTGATTGTGCTGATCTATAACTCTTTTCAGTGGTGATGGTTGCTACTTTAGTGCGCTGGTCCTGCAGGGAGTTGGCACGATGACTTCCTGACTGTCGACTACAACAAGTTTGCCCGGTTTCGGTGATGAAGGAGCGATGACGGCGGCGTCACTTAGGCTCGTTACAGTGCTTGTAGTCGTCGTTAGGTGGTTCATTGATTTGGCTGTAATTTTTATTACTTCTAGTGTTCTTTGTACTGCTATGATGAGATCGGAAGTTTCTTCGCAAAAACAAAGTCCATGCCCTAGTACCAATGAATATCACTCATTTGCATAAACGAAGAGTGCGGGTAGCAAAACGTGCATGCACGCATCACTCGAGCATGGACAAAATCGGAAACACAACGTTCTTTTTTTAGGGAGGAAACACAACGTTCTAAGAAGAAAGAAAGCTGAATGCAAACACGTTAATCAAAATAAAACATGTGGCTGGATAGTTAGAGGGATTATGGTATCCCTGATACCAATGAATATCACTCATTTACATAAACGAAGAGTGCGGGTAGCAAAACGTGCATGCACGCATCACTCGAGCATGGACAAAAACGAAACGTTCTTTTTTTTAGAGCGGAAACACAACGTTCTAAGAAGAAAGGAAGCTGAACGCAAACACGTTAATCAAAATAAAACCCGTGGGGTATCCCAGCCTACCAGGTTCAAGTCCTGGTGCAAAATGAAATGATTTTCGAGTTGCGCGTTACGCGTCGTTTTCTCCTTACTAAATCACGCCGGCTTGCATGGCTCGAGATACTTTACGTGACAGACTGTTTGTATAGTTCCTAATTTTTCTAGACAACATACCAGCTTTGAAATTAACCATTAAGCTGCTACTCAGATATACAATATCGCTATCAGGGTCTGCATCTATACTATTAATGAAATCTTTTAGTTTTGGCTATTGTGCCTTGTCGTTAACAACATGACTAAGGTGATGAGGTTTCATAAGGAAAGATGATGCGTACATTGCTACGTTGGTGTGAAGGACGGGAAGAGTAACAGTTCGTTCCGTTTTCCCCTCTTCACCGTAGAGGCAAAACATGTTGAATAAGTAGGCAATTTTTCAACTAATTTAACCCATAAAAAAATCACTAGCATAGCATTGACATAATTAACGACATACTGATTCTGATCTAGACAAGCACGTACTATGCAAATAGTAGACATCTACACATAATGCTAGTACTGCTAACACGGAAATAAACAGGGGCGGGATAAACGTGTTATACCCTCCAGTACGCCATGCAGAACCCACGGCGGCGGTTGCGGCATCAGCGGCGTCTTCGGCGGCCTTTTTGTCGGCCCCGGGCTTCTCGGCGTCGGACTGAGGCATGATGATGATGAAGGCGACGCGGACGTAGAGGAAGCAGATGAACAGAGGCAAGCAGTCGCGTAGTCGCTTCCCAAAACCTATTCGCCCCTCTCCCGTACAGGGTCCGGAGAGGCGGGGCTTGGAGACCTGCTCTCCCGTCGACCGTGTACGGGGCAGACGGGATGGAGTCACCGGCGGCAGCAGTAGCAAAGGAGCGACGGTGGGCGGTGGGCGTGGAGCAGATGTGATCTGTTCATGTCGGCTAGGGTTAGGAGACACCTCACACTTATATAGGCGCAGCCGCGTGAAGAGACGTGGGCTCGATCCACGTCCCAAGTCCATGACAGAGCTCGGCTCGGCTCATTCCCGCGACCGGCGGCGCGTCGTGACGAGGCGGGCGACGGAGGAGGAGTGCGCGAGGGCCTCTTCTATTTTCATGCTCCAATAGCATGGGGAAGAGAAACCCTTATAAGGAGGTCCAACTCCTCTCCATCTTTTGGGGTGGGACTAAACTTCCCACTACACCTAATGCCAATTAAACCCACATGGAGCCATAGAGATTTTCAGAAACTGTTAGATGGGCCTTAGGCCCACGCTAACATTTCAACAATCCCCCATCAGATCTCAAGGGCTCATTGTGTCATTTGTTCCAATTGTTGTTTTGGTATATCAGTGTTTCAATAAAGACATGTTAAGGTTGAACTTCACCTAGAGCAAGTGTTTGCACCCCTTCACAACTGAACAATGGACTATGCCTTGAATTGTCAGTTTGGCATCAAGAACCTTCACCACATGTCTTACTAGTACTATGCTGCCCAAGGCTGACCCCTCGGGTGGAGCATATAAGTCACACTCCTGACCTATTTATGAACTTACTAGAGATCACCCCAATCTCATAGACTGTGACCAGCTGTCGGGTTCATATAGGTGTGTTCCTCCAAAGGCCGCTATGTAGGATAGCATCTTGCTTACATAAGTGGAACACATTAAGACAATAGTCATCCTACCATACAGTATCGAGAGTATTACATCTCCAATGGAGTGGGTTAGTATAGTTACTCTCCTTAGTTCACCACTGGTTTGTTTTCCCAGTTCCTACTTCATAGGATCTCCGATCACATAGGTTGGCTTATCACATATGCATTATCTATCACAACACGCGATATCCCTTTTGTAAAAGGATCTGCCAGATTCTTAGCCGTTTGGACATACTACAACGCTATCACTCCAGAGTTTCTTAATTTCCTGACAGCTTTTAATCTCATTCTTATGTGTTTGTTGGACTTCATGTTGTCCTTTGAACTCTTCACCTTGGTGATGAAAGTTTGATTGTCACAGTTCATAAGAATAGCCGGAACCGGTTTATCAACCAATGGCAAGTCCAGCAAGAGATCTTGAAGCCATCCTGCCTCGACACCAGATATGTCTAATGTTGTTAATTCTGCTTCCATAGTCGATGTCGTTAAGATTGTTTGCTTGCAAGACTTCCAGGAAACAGCACCACCTCCAAGAGTAAACATATACCCTATTGTGGCATTCATCTCATCAGCATCAGAGATCCAATTCGCATCATTATACCCTTCAAGTACCAATGGGTATCCGGTATAACGAAGTCCATAGTTCTAGTACCTTTCAGATAGCATGCCAATGTACATCACTCGGTTTGGAAACAAACCGGCTCAGTTTGCTCACAGCAAATGCGATGTCAGGCCTTGCCGCGCTCGCTAGGTACATGAGTAAACCTATAATTTGAGAGTATCTCAACTGATCCTTAGTTATGCCTTCGAACTTTTGAATCAACACACTAGGATCATATGGTTTGCAGTCCGAATATCCAAGATGACTCAACACCTTCTCAACATAATGGGATTGCAGAAGTGTGATCCCACCCTCATTATCTCTCAGTAGCTTGATGTTCAAGATAACATCAACCACACCAAGGTCCGTCATCTCAAAGTTCTGAGATAGCAACGACTTGACCTCCTCAATGACTTTGAGGTTGGTTCCGAATATCAGTATGTCATCAACATACAAGCACAGTATAACTCCTTCGCCCCCACCATGGCGATAGTATACACATTTGTCAGCTTCATTAACAACGAAGCCAACAGATGTCAGAGTTGTATTAAACTTATCATGCCATTGCTTAGGTGCTTGTTTCAGGCCATATAAAGATTTCAGCAACCTACACACTTTTTCTTCCTGACCATCTATCACAAAGCCATCTAGTTGTTGCATGTAGATTTCCTTGTTTAGCTCTCCATTCAAAAAGCCGTCTTACCATCCATCTGGTGGACGAGAAGACCATGTGAGGCCGCCAACGAGAGTAATACTCGAATGGTGGTCAGTCTGGCCATAGGTGAATAAGTATCAAAGAAATCTTCCTCTTCTTTCTGGCCATAGCCCTTGGCCACAAGCCTAGCCTTGTACTTTTCAGTCGTCGCATCGGGCCTAAACTTCTTTTTGAACACCCACTTACATCCCAATGTTTTGCAACCATAGGGACGTTCAGTGATCTCCCATGTCCCATTAGCCATGATGGAATTCATCTCGCTACGGACCGCATCCTTCCACTAGTCAGCTTCTGGAGAGGCATACGCTTCTGAAATAGAAGTGGGAGTATCATCCATGAGGTACATGAAGAAATCATCACCAAAGGTCTTTGCAGTCCTTTGTCTCTTACCCCTACCAAGAGTTTCCTCGTCATCCTCCTCGGGATTTTCATCATATGTTTGTTCATAATATATATTCCATAGGAATGGCAGGCTCAAAAGTCTCCTCAGATTCCTGTCTAGAAATGCTTTGCATATCTCTCATAGGAAAAATATTCTCGAAGAATGTAGCATCCTTAGACTTCATAATTGTACAGACCTTCTGGTCAGGTACCTTGGATTTCACTACAAGAAATCTATAGCCAATGTTAGTCTTAGCGTAGCCCAAATTAACGCAGTCCACAGTCTTTGGTCCAAGCTTACGCTTCTTGGGGATCGGCACATTGATTTTTGCCAAACAACCCCAAGTATGCAAGTATGAGAGTGTTGTCCTTCTCTTCGCCCATACTCATAGAGAGTGATCTCAGTATCCTTTGTCGGAACTTTATGCAGGACATGACATGCCGTCAATATAGCCTTCCCCCACCATGTCTTGGATAAACCAGATGTATCTAACATGGCGTTAACCAAATCAGTTAGAGTACGGTTTTTCCGCTCAGCAACCCCGTTTGACTAGGGTGAATAGGGAGGCGTCCTATAATGAATAATGCCGTGTTCCGCACAAAAAGAATCAAACTCACTCGATAAGTACTCTCCACCACGATCTGATCGGACTCGTTTAATTTTCTTTTCAAGTTGATTCTCAACTTCTGCCTTATAGATTTCAAAGTAGTGTAGAGCCTCATGTTTAGTATTTAACAGATACACATAGAAATATCTAGTGAAATCATCTATCAATGTCATGAAGTATTTATTTCCACTTTCAGTCAACACACCATTCATCTCACAAAGATCAGAATGTATGAGTTCTAATGGTGTCAAGTGTATCTCCTTCGCAGCCTTGTGAGGTTTGCGAGGTTGCTTATCTTGGATACATGAAAGGCACTTAGAACCTTTGGCTAAAGTGAAACTCGGGATTAAATTCAACTTAACTAGCCACGTCATAACACCAAAACTAATGTGACAAAGACGTGAATGCCAAACTTTAGATTCATTAACACTCGAATGAATATGGTTCACGACTTTATTACAAAAATCTGCGAGGGAAAAGCGGAACATCCCTCCGCTCTCATAACCTTTTCCAACAAATAGTCCATATTTAGTAACAATTAATTTATTAGACTTGAAGACCAACTTAAAACCTTCTCTACATAGAAGGGAGCCACTAACGAGGTTCTTCTTGATGGGGGGACATGTTGCACGTTATTCAGTTGCACGATTCTTCCCGAAGATAACTTCAGATCGACCGTGCCAACACCATGAACAAAAGCACTCACCATGTGTCCACCCACCAACCACCAATCGGTGGGCTGAAACATTGAAAAAACAGTAAATAAATTATCGTACCCAGATGCACCATTCTCATTGTTGCCCATAATCATGTTGACAGACTTGGAGTCCTATCTTCTTGCCCTTCTTCTTAAAGTCAGAATCGTTCCCGTGGAGACACCGGATACCCAGAACACGCTCATAAGGAATGCGCGAGGGCCTCTTCTATTCTCAATCTCCAATAAAATGTGAAAGAGAAACCCTTACAAGGAGGTCCAACTCCTTTTCAACTTTCGAGATGGGACTAAACTTCCCACTCCTTGTGCCAATTAAACCCACATGGGCCCTTAGAAATTTTCAGAAACTATTAGATGGGCCTTAGGCCCACCCTAATATTTCAAGAAAACAAGAGGCGAAACCGTCTGCTACTGCTCTTCATCGGTGTGAGGAGGGGTTCCTCCACCCTCCGCCGGCCGCTCCGGCAGCCGGAGGAGGGAGGAACCACTCTACCGCGCCGATTTCATGTAGATAGGTTTGGCCTAGGTTTGTGGTCATCCGTTGTTTCCGTTTCTATGGTTATGGCAGCGGCGTCTAATAAAAAGTGCCCCAGATTTGTCTCCGGTTGATCGTTGCGTAGTGGTCAACGACGGATTTGGTGGCTGGCTTGCCAATCGGGGCTGGGGCAGCGTTGGAGTTGTCCCTGTTGTGGCGTTTGTGCTCTTGCCTCGTCGTTGCGGTAGCGCGCTTGGCGGCGCTCGTTCCGGCGTTGGTTTGTGGGTATGGAACCTGTACATGTGTGTAACAGTGTAAGTAGTTCGTGGACTCTGGTTCTGCTGTTTCTCGTCGGTAAAGGTGTCCTAACATGTTCGTCGTTCCTCATGCCGATGCAAGCGGTGGTGCTCTACCGACCTGGCTTTTCTCTGGCGTGCTGGTCTTATAAGGCCGAGGATGGTGACTTCCCATTGTCAACGGTCCGTGTGCATGATCAAGGTTATCACATGATCCGCGAGGGAGCAGTCGCGAAGGCGACGGCGGCGCGTCCTCATCCCGCGTTGCTGGTTGCTGGATTGGTTCCCCAGGGTGTTGATTGTAATTTTCCTTTTTCTTGGGGTGCTTTATACCACTGCTTAATTTCAATATAGTATGGAGTTTCTTTCAAAAAAAGGACGGGAAGAGTCGTCAGTCGGCCAATCGGTGGAGTTTTGGAGGGTTTCAGGGAAGCGGATAGCTTGTCCATCGCCACAAAGGCCATGCGTCTTGTTACTTTGTAGGCCAGCAGAGAGAAGCTGAGCCAGAAACGTACCACCATCTCTCTCTCTCTCTCTCTCTCTCTCTCTCTCTCTCTCTCTCTCTCTCTCTAGGGGCGGGGAGTATCCATCAAAAGCCCAATCAATATGTAGGAAGAAAAGAGAGAAACAATATGAAGAGAATATCCTTGTGTGGATATACCATCGATATTATCATCATGAACAGAACTCAACTAGTTCCAATCGATGGACTTGATTCCTATCATTTCAACGGGGAAGAGCGGAAAGCGCCAAGTACCAAACAATTATCTCGTTTTCAGCTTATCTCGGTGGATCTACCAATCATAATTGACTTCCTCTACAAAAAAGAGAACAAATCGTCCTTCTAGATGGCACCACGACAGCTACATTGCAAAAATACAACATAAATAATACTCTAAAAATGTAACGATATGTGTATGTCCTTCCTATGACATGTCTTCTTCCCTTTGGTTTGGATGCAACTTTGGAGAGGCTGCCACGTAGAATGTGGTCATCCCGAGGATACTCTACGCGTTGTGTTACATGTTTAATATATAGGGATCTTGTAAGAGTGTTTGGCTCTATAGCTACAATATCATACTGTGTGGTGGTCGGATGCAACTTTGGGCTAGCTCGAGGCATCCTTGTTTCAGAAACGAGCAGTATGCCGGACAATTGCAAACCTAGCATGCAATAATCCAGATGATCCCTCAATGTCCTTGCGCGCTGCTTCTTGTGCCTTTGCAAAAATCTTTCAGTTTCATGGTCTCGGGATTAGAAATTGTCTTCACAAAGATAGTAGCCTTGGTCATACCGAGGGCCATTTACCATGTGGATGCATCCTGGAGCTGTACCACCTATTAGCCAAAGATGAGATCTCTACAACATATTGATGTCACTGTGAAATCCAGACAACTCAAATTACGAATGCCAAATTCACAAATCCTCATAGGTAACCACTTGCAAAGTAATTGTTTGGTCATGGCAATCCCCAGTGAATTGGCCGTACTAAGATGCTGGGCAATTCTTCCACCTCAACAGCATACAGTCAACACTCCCAAGCATCTAATGGTAAACTCTTTCTTTGTTCATTGCCGAAAGCATTGCCGTGACGTCTGCTTTGGGTACTCGTAGATACTGGTCTCCATTAACCTTAACCAGTCTCAATGTACACTTTTCTGCACTGTATGATTATATCTTCGGCCATTTAGAGATAATTATTTGTCATATCTGCAGGAGTGCCATATGCAATCATCCAAAGTACCATGGTCACCTTCTAGAAACGAGAAATGCACTGCAGACGGGCAACATTTCTTAATTGCTAGACGAGCAGTCGTTCATTGGCTTTATGTCCTCGGCAATTTAAGAGAACAACCATTCGAACATGCAAAAGCACTGCCGGAACAAGTTGGTAGGGTAAGCACGCCCGACACAAATTAGTTGTCCATGAGCCGATTATGGTCGTCGGTTATGTTCCGAAAAAATGTCAAATGACCCATTTGTGATCCTGGACGATTCCTCTTTGTTCCGGTTGCGCCCCTATCCATTGAGCAACGATCAACACAATCTCACCGTCTTCGGTGCACAAGAGCACACCCCCGGACTCGGAACTCCAAGACGATCTATGTGTACAAAAATGTTTATATATATTTTTCTAAACAAACCTTTATATTTTTCTAAGAAAACTATACAAAAACATAGGTTCATATACCTGGATGTTTATGCTTTGGAAGCTCACATCACAAAAAAAAATGTTCACGTAACCTAGAAAAGTTTACAAATATCGATGCAGATAAAAGATGGATGTTAGAAGATACACCTTCAATCAAAAATATTAGAATGTTCTGATCTTTTGTTAGATGCATTGGGAGAATAGAGATTAGAATTAGTTGATTGTGAATGTAAGAAAATACCCTAAAACGTTACTATTTTCAGATACGTGTAAACTTTTAATGGGGATGTACCGAAGCAAAGCCCATAAAAAAAACATGTGCTTTTGAGAACAAAGGAAACGGGAACAAAACCAACAGTGAAAGAAAGGAAAAGAAAAAGAATACATTGGGAATGAACGAATGTCACTCTCGGTCGAAAACGGAAACACGACGTTCTAAGAAAAAAAGGAAGATGAACACTGCCTGCCGGCCTCATTGATTAGTGCAAAACAAAACGAAACGATTTTGCAATTGCTCGTTAGGCATCGTTTTCTCCTTGGCAAATCACGCCGGCCTGCATCTATAGCTCGAGATACTATACGTGACAGACTGTATTTGTGTAGTTCCCAATTTTTCTAGACAACATACCTGCTTTGAAATCAACCATTAAGCAGCTACTACTCAGAGATACGATATCGCTATCAGGGTCTGCATCTAATTAATGAAATCTTTTAGTTATGGCTATTTTGCCATGTCGTTAACAACAAGATCGACTAAGGTGATGCGCTTTCATAAGAAGATGATGTATCTTCGTTGCCACGTTGGTGTGAAAAGGACGAGAAGAGTCGTCAGTCGGTCAAAACGGTGGAGTTTTGGAGGGATTTCAGGGCAGTCGACGGATATAGCTAGCCTGTCCATCGTGGCAACGGCCATGCGTCTTGTTAGTTTGTAGAAAAGACCAGCAGAGATAAGCTGAGCTAGAAAGAAACGTACCACCATCTCTCTCTCTCTCTCTCTTTCTCTTTTTCTCTTTGGGGGAAGGGGGTATCCATCAAAAGCCCAATCAACATGTAGGAAGAAAAGAGAGAAGCAATAAGAAGAGAATATCCTTGTGTGGATATAGTACCATAGTAATTATCATCATGAAACAAAACTCAACAAGTTCCAATCGATGGACGTGATTCCTATCAGTTCAATGGGCAAGAGCGGCAAAGCACCAGGTACCAAACAATTATCTCGTTTTCAGCTGATCTACCAATCATAATTGCCTTCCTCTACAAAAAAAGAGAACAAATCGTCCTTGTAGACGGCACCACGACAGCAACATTGCAAAAATACAACACAAATAATGCTCTAAAAAGATGTGACGATATGTCATATGTGTATGTCCTTACTAATGACATGTCTTCTTCCCTTTGGGTTGGATGCAACTTTGGATAGGCTACCATGTAGAATCTGGCCGGTCATCGCGAGGATACTCTACCCATTGCATTGTGTTACATGTTCAATATTTGTGGATCTTGTAAATGTGTTTGGCTCTATAGCTATTGTATCTGCGATCGGATGCAGCTTTGGGCTAGCTAGCTAGATGTCATGTGCAATACGCCTGGTCATCTGCAGAGCCCCCACGAAGAGGGGCGGAATGCTCTGGGCATTGCGGAACACGTTCTCCGGGTCGATGGTGGTCTTGGCACGGACGAGACGGTCGTAGTTGCTCAGGAAGTACCTCTCGCCCCACGTCCTCGACGCCTCGACCTCCGAGTTAAGAGGGCTGCCGCCATCTTCGTCGTCCTCTCTTATTATAGGATGATGAGGGTGAGCAGCAGAGCCATTGTTGTTGGTGCCTAGATCAAGGTCTAGGTAGTTTATGTAGGCGGTGCGTGGGCCGTTGGACACGTAGGCTCCCATCAAGTCGTAGAACCGGCGTAGCCAGTCCATGTACTCCTGTCTCTGGCCGTCGTCGTCCGCGGTCCAGGCAATGAGATGCTGGATCCCGTGGATGTTTCCCTTGCGGTGCGGGAACGGGAGGTCGCCGGCGGCGATCCGGTCCATGGCCCCGCCGTACGGGTCCAGGATGACGTACGCCTTGGGCTGCTTGGAAAGGAAACTGATGGCTCCCTCCAGCTCGCCGAAGGGCGTCGGCCGGCGCACGAAGTCCGACTTGGCCTTGAAGTAGTTCTTGTCGTGGAGCACGCGGTCCGTGAGGTCGGACGTGGAGCTCCCTTCCGGCAGGCCCGAGAAGAAGACCACGGAGTCGATCCAGCTCATCTCTCTCGGGTCCAGGTCCGACAGCCCGATCTCAGGGAACCGCGTGGAGAGTATCTCCAACGCTTCGTGGCTCCGGCCGAGGTAGAACCCTTTAAAGGTGACGGAGATGCCGGTCCGGTCAGACTCCGGCAAGCCGGCTCCGACGAACGCCGAGAGGTAGAACTCGTCGGGCAGCCACGGCGCGACGTGCTGCCATGTTGACACCAGCCGTGCCACCGACTCCACGGTGCCGGGCCGGTTGACGACGAACACGGTGACGCGCTCCGGAACAGGGCTGAGCTTGACGCGCCACGCGTAGACGGCGCCCCAGGTGCCGCCTCCGCCGCCGCGGATCGCCCAGAAGACCTCCTCGCCCATGGCGTCGCGGTCCAGCACGCGCCCGTCGGCGTCGACCAGCACGGCGTCGATCACGTTGTCCGCCGCGAGCCCGTACTTGCGGGACAGCAGACCGAACCCGCCGCCGGCGATGTGGCCTCCGGAGCCGACCGTGGGGCATGACCCTGCCGAGAACGCCAGGGTCTTGCTGGACGCGGCCACCGCGTGGTACACCTGCCCGAGCGTCGCGCCGGACTGGACCCAGGCCGTGCGCGTTCCGGCGTCGACCCGGACGCGGTCCAGCGCCACGAGGTCGATGACGACGAAGCCGCCGGCGCCGTCCGTGGTGTAGGAGAGGCCCTCGTAGCTGTGCCCGCCGCTGCGGAGGCGCACGACGAGCCCCGCCTCCCGGGCGCACTGCACGGCCGCGCGCAGCTCTGCCAGGGACGCCGGGACTACCACGGCGGCCGGACCGTGGTGCGCACAGGCGGCCGCGAACCGGAGGTTCTGGACGGAGAAGGCGAGCGCGGCGGCGTACGCGGGCGAGCGGCGTGTGGTGACGTTGCGCACGCCGGCGGCCGCGAGGCAGGACGTCATCAGGGCGCTGTCATCGTCGCCGTTGCCGTTGCCGACGCTGCCGTGTGAAGCCGCTTGCACGGCGAGGAGGCGGAGCAGAAGAGAGAAGAGCACGCCGATGGCCATTGACGCATGGACTGTGGAGTGTGACGATGTGCGCGTGGGGTTTTATGCAGGGCCGCGTGATTTTATTCTTTTACATACATGCAGGCCGGCGGGATTAGTTAAGGAGAAAACGATGCGCAACGAGCGGTTAAAAATCATTTCGTTTTGATTAGCACTAATCTATGTGTTCGGCCGGCAGGCTGTGGTTTCTACCCGTACTACATACTGACAAACACGGACACAAAATATTTGCACACTTGCACTACCAGACGCACTTGCCAACTTTTTTGTTCTTCTCTGCGTTTTAGGTACCAAGAATGCACCAACAAACTTGTTTGTTCGCCTTCTATATTTTCCTAACAGTGGTATTTTCGGTAAAAATACTTTCCGTGATAGACTTATTAATTAATATATAGTTCCCCACTTTACTAGACAACATACCCGCTTTGAAACTAACCACCAAACTGCAACCTAAATATACGACATCGCTATCAGGGTCTACGTCGTCTATATTAGTGAAATCTTTTAATTTTGGCTATTGTGCTTTGTCGTTAACTATTAGACTTTCTTAAGAATGGTTACGTACGCGGCCACGTTAGTGTGAAGAACCAAAAGAGTCATCAGTTGGTCAAAACGGTGGGGTTTTGGAGGCTTCAGGGCGGCCGATGAATATAGCCTGTCCATCGTGGTGAAGGTCACCCTTCTTGTTAATTATCATGCATGTTGTGTCTGAGGTCATCTTTTTTTTCTTAGAATGTTGTGTTTTCATTTTTATGAACGCTCGAGTGATGCATGCATGCACGATTACTGCACATATTGTTCACACAAAATATGGTAACAAAATACTATTCTTAGAACAAATATATATTGACAAACCCGAACACAAAATATGTGCACACTTGCACATGAGAACCACAAACTTATTTGTTCTTTTTCTACTCCCTCCATCCCATAATATGACGGAGGGAGGACGTTTTAGGCACGAAGAATGTGCCAACAAACTTGTTTTTTCCCCTTTTCTATTTACCTAAGAGTGGTACTTTTGGTAAAACACTTTACGTGACAGACTATTAATATAGTTCCCCATTTTTCTAGATAACATACCTGCTTTGAAACTAATGACTAGATTTTTACCCAAATATATCACTATCAAGGTCTACATCTGTATCAGTGAAATCTTTAATTTTGGCTATTGTGTTGTCGTTAACAACAAGAGTAAGGAGGTGCATTTTCTTAAGAAGATGGTGTACGTAAGTTGCCACTTTGATGTGAAGGATGAGAAGAGTCGTTAGTTAGAGGGTTTTCAGGGCGATGGACGGATATACCATGTCCATCGTGGCGAAGGCCACACCTTGTTATTTCTTAGGCCGGCAGAGATATACAGTATAAGCTAAGCGTGAAACGTGCCGCCAGATTTCTGTCTCTCTCCCGTATATTCAAACTTTCTCTTTCTCATTTTTTTACCCGGAAAAGTAGATTAATTATTCTATGGTATTTTGTTTTCTATTAACTCGTATAAAAGTATAGTACAAAAGGGAGGAGCAAAAGAAGAAAAACCTACAAAAGGCTAGCCATGAACAGACTATGACTATCCAATACCAGTTGTAGGAATCTTTTTTTTTTTTGCGAATACAGTTGTATGAATGTTCCAAAAGTTTACCGAAAGCCACTCGTGAAATCAAACAGCATGTTTGCTCCGAATCCTATGGGTAAGAGGACCCTTATCAACTTTGAAATCATGCCTCCAGGCTTGAATGGAATGAGTGAAGTTTCTGAAAATTCTTTGATTCCTCTGAATCCAAAGGTTCCAGCAGCCCAAGATAACAATTTCCATGCTATATATAAGGGTCTACGTCTATATTAGTGAAATCTTTTTAATTTTGACTATTGTGCCTTGTTGTTAACAATTAGAGTAAGGGGGTGCACTTTTTGAAGAAGATGGTTACGTACGTGGCTACGTATGTTAGAGTGAAGGACGAAAAGATTCGCCAGCTGGTCAAGACGGCGGGGTTTTTGTGGATTTTCAGGGGGGCGGATGAATGTAGCTTGTCTTTCGTGGTGAAGGTAATAGTCCCTCCGTTCCTAAATATAAGTCTTTATAGAGATTTCACTATAAACCACATACGGATGTATATAGATGCATTTTAAGTGTAAATTTATCCATTTTGCTTCGTATGTAGTCCACCTAGTGAAATCCCTACAAAGACTTATATTTAGGAAAGAAGGAAGTACATCCTATTAATTATCATGCATATTGTGTGTGCGCTTATTTTTTTTCTTAAAACGTTATGTTTCCCTTTTTATGCACGTCCTATTGATGCATACAAGCATGTTTACTACACATATTGTTCATGTAAAATATATCGAGGGACACAAAATACTCTTCTTAAAGCATCTAGAGCCGGACTCCTCAAACCATCCCTCATACGCCCGCGGACGCGCCCGGTCAGTGACCGGACAGGAAAGAGAAGGAAAACGTGACCTAACCGGGCCCCTCATATCATCCCTATACGTCTGGGCTATCCGCGAACCCTCATATCTATCTCAAATATGGGAAGGATATGAGGGCTCGCAGACGTGCCCGGGCGTGCATGGGCACTCCGCCACGTAGGACGTGGCCCCACCCCGGACCACCTTTTCTCTTTCTTTATTCATCCTTTTAGTTCTCTCTCTTCATCTCCTTCTATCATGTGCAAGTGACCGGACATATGAGAAGAAAAATGAGAAGTATTGCTATGCGAACGGATAAATAAAGGCTCAAACCGGGCGCGTCCGTGAACGTTGAAGGGGTCATATTTGCTATGTCCTGTTATAGATGCTCTCAGAACAAATATATGTTGGCAATGACGGACACAAATTACGTGTACACTTGCACGATTGCACACACCTGCACATGAGATACTGCAAACTTATTTTTTTTTCTGCGTTTTAGGTACCAAGAATGCACCAACAAACTTATATGTTCGTCACTTCGTCTTCTATATTTGGCTACAGTGGTATTTTTGGTAAAATACTTTACGTGACAGACTATTACTTCCCCATTTTTCTAGTCAGCTTGCCTACTTTAAAACTAACAACTAAACTGCTACCCAGATATAGATCATCACTATCAGGGTCTACATCTATATTAGGGAAATCTTTTAATTTTGGCTATTGCACCTTGTCGTTAGCAACAATACTTAGAGCATCTCCAGCTGCGCCCCCAGAACGGCCTCCTCGGATGTTTTTTTCCGCCGGCGCCGAGAAAACGGCCCAGCCGCGCCCCAAGGAGCCCGTTTTTCGCCGGCTTGGGCCGAAATCAGCGCCGGCGGACCCAGACCGAACCCGACGCGCCGGGTGGCGCTCAGGGGCACCGGGGCGAGCATTTTGGCGCAAACCAGCCGCGGGTCCGCCGAGTCAGCAAGACGGCTGCTTCGTTGACCTCATCGCCTCGGTTCCCACGGGAATCAACGCGAAGGCTGCCGAGCTGCCACGCTGCCGCGCCGGTCAGCCTCCATTGATGCCTCACGGGTGGCGCAGTGAAGACGCCGCCGACGCGCGTCCGCTCGCATGCGCCACGCGTCCGCCCGCATGCCGCCCACCACCACCCCCGCTTCGGCTATAAAAGGCGCCCCTCCCCGCCGGTGAGCACCACACACTTCCCCTCTCCCTCCCGCGAAAGCCTTCTTCCCGCCGAGGAGCTCTCCCCCCACTGCCTTCCACCGCCGACGAGCGAAATGGCCGAGAGATACCCAGGCGACGGCGCAGCGGCGAACGGCTTCGGCCGGCGACACCTCCAGGAGCAGGAGGCGCGCCTTCTGTACGAGGCCGAGTACCCGGCGCCGCCCGACATGCGCGTGCTAGGGGCGTGGAGGCTGAGCGCCGGCGACGTCCCGGTGCCGCCCGTCCCCGAAGTAGCCGCACGGTGGGCGGAGATCGCCCGCGTCCGCTCGTCGCTGATGGAGGAGCAGCGGAACGAGCCGAGGTACGCGCCCGACAGCGAAACGCTGTGGACGATGTACTTCGAGCGCCGCCGCGAGGAGCAGATCGCCTCCGTCAACGGCGTCGTCCCCCGCGGCCGCCACAACTCGGAAAGACGGCGCGAGTGGTGGGGCATCCCTGGCCGCACACTCGACGCCGTCCTCGACCACATCGAGACTGGCAATGTGCCGCGGCTGGAGTACCCGGCACGCCCCTCCTTCTCTCGCCGCCATGGTAGTTCCTGGATACCGCGGCGAATGGAGCCGGGGTCGTCCTCTTCGTCGGGCTCCGGCTCGCCGGCGCTCCGCGCCGTCAAGCCCGAGCCGGAGGAGACACCGCTCGGGCGTAGCGCTCGGAGCGGCGCCCTCGTCATCAACGAGTCGTCGCCTGCGACGGCATCGACGAGGCGCTCCCTTTGCCTTGTCCGGCCGAAGCCCGAGCTGGACACGCCCCCCGTGAAGCCGGAGCACATCGGCATGGTGGCACCCGACGACGAGTCCGCCCTCAAACGGGCGAGGGAGGACTACGTCCGCGAGCAGGTGCGCCGCCAGCGTCGGGCTTACGTGGAGACCTAGGCCCGCAGCCGCGCCGAGGAGGTCGGCGTTATCGTCATCGACATCGACGACGAGGTCGAGGCCGGGCCGTCATGCGCTGTCGGCGACCCGGTCGAGGGGTGCAGCAGGGAAGCCGCGAGCGAGGCGCGCGACGACGACGACGACGACGGCAACTACACCCGCTTCTACAGGCTTCTCGGCATGTAGAAGGCGGCGGCGGCGACAGTGGCGGCACTAGCTAGGCGTTTTAAGTTCGTTTTTAAGTTAGTTCACGCATGTTTTACGCTTTTGTATAAATTTGGACGAAAATGGCCGTGTTCATACAAAAGTCACCGAGTTTGAAAAAAAAACAAGACGAACTTCGCCGAACCCGCGGCGACCGTGGGCGTGTGACTGGGAGCGAACCGAACCCCAGGGGCCGAACTAGCGCCGGCTCGCCCTGGGGCCGAACGGCTGAAGATGCTCTTAGAAGTTGTGCTTTCATAAGAAGGTGGTGTACATACGTGACCACATTGGTGTGAAGGATGAAAAGAGTCATCAGTTGGTCAAGACGGTGGGGTTTTGGAGAGTTTCCAGGGCGGCGGATGGATATAGCTTGCTCATCATGGCGAAGTCCATACGTCTTACTAACTCTTAGGCCGGCAGACATAAGATAGAGACGTAGCACGCGTGCACGCGCGCGCGCGCGCGCACACACAGACACATGCGCACAACATATCCCTAACTTTAGTGACACATGCGCACAATGTATCCCTAACTTTAGTAAGTATCCATCTTTTTACAAATATAAGACGGGTAGGATGGGTACGCGTAGGCATGTGGCGCCTTAATACAAGAGTGAGATCGATGTTGTACAAGCACGTCCACCCACGCGGGTACGTACAGCCTCAGTACGACAACGTTTCATCGAAACCTGTGGTGAATACAGCGTGTTCTTAACGTACGTCGAGGACATACACGGTGGAGGATTATGGCCTAGGCTGCTGCAGAGATTTCAATTGGATTGGATGGCCTGCATGCACGCCGGATTACACACGTATTCTTCTCCCCGCCGAGCCTGCCGTTGCTTAGTTTATATACTACTCCCTCCGTTCCTAAATATTTGTCTTTCTAGAGATTTCAACAAGTAACTACATACGGAGCAAAATGAATGAATCTACACCTTTAAAATGTGTCTATGTATATCCGTATGTAATAGTTCATTTGAAATCTTAGAAAGACAAATATTTAGAAACGGAGGGAGTATATATCACACTCTGAGTACATTGGCAGTTGTGTGTTTCGTTGTGTGTGGTTGTCCAGTTCGATCGTGTCGCGCGTCCAAGCTACATATAGTGCAGGAGTGCCGACCCATTCCGTTGTTGCCTTGCTGACTGACGTCTCTTCTGAATATGTGGGCCTTCGTCGTGTTTTTGTGAGAGCTAGAGTTGCCAAATCCGAAACCCCAACATATCTGTGGACGCGCCAGGACAGGCCCTCAAAGGACTCCATTTGCTACCACAGCCTTTACTTTTCAGATGTTAAATTCATACAAACTCATGCACATCCATCATCACACATAAACAATAAGGGCGTGTTCGGTTACATGTCAATCGAGCCTGGCTAGCCGGTTTGAGGAGATGTAGGCAAAAAAAACCAGATGCACATAGTTTGGTTGCGTGCATGTACCTAGTTGCATGAGACGACCATTTTTGACCCGGCGTTTGACTGCCCGCGTTGCATTAGGCGCAATATGACATGGTGTTTGATTGCAACCTGCACAAGGTGTTGTCACCACTTTTAACTAGTGGTGACCTTATCACACATAATCTGAATATTGTGCCAGCTAGTTAAACAAATGACAGTTCATCGTAACTACTATCAAATGACAGTTCAAATTAATAAGAGCCACTGGCTAAATAGGGGATAGTTCATCGGTGTTGCTGCTACCAGATCTTCTTCTTCCTCTTCCTCTTCCTCTTCTGCTGCTGCTGCTTCTTCTTCTTCCTCCTCCTCTTCTTCAAATCCTGCAGTGACCTTTGTTAAGTCACATTGCCTCTCCTCACTCCAACCTCTTGTTCTTCCAAGCGTCATTGTCAAATGCCTCCACACCATGGCCGGAGCTAACAACATCGTCAGGCTCGACCTCTTCCTCCTCAGGCACGTGTTCATCAAAGCCCCACTGGAGGATTCAGTTATGCAGAATGCAACAAGCAAGAACAAGCTTAACCTGAGTGAGGTATGAGTGGAATGGCTTCTGATCCAGGATCTTAAACCTATTCTTCAGAGCTCCAAATGCCCTCTCAACAGTTACTCTAAGGATGGAGTGTCTGAGATTATACAGCTCATGTGCAGTCCTAGGATAGTTCCTACCAAAGAACTCGTTGAGATGGTACCTGGTTTTCCTGAAGGGTGGAAGAATACCCGACCGACATGCATAGCCAGCATCTCCAAGGTAGAACTTCCCGTCGGGGATGTTGATCCCATCAGGTCGACTCATGCTGTCACTGAGAATGTTAGCATCATGCGCTGACCCCTCCCAGCCAGCCAACCAACACATATGTGAACTTCAGATCAAAGTCAACAGCAGCAAGCACATTCTGGCTTGTGTAGTGCTTCCTCCCCCTGTATGCTGCAGACTATGACCTAGGAACTCTGGCAGTGACATGAGTACCATCTATTGCCCCAATGTAATCTTGAAAATGGCATCACAAGCCTGTGTTAGTGCTCAATTTTAACAATACAAGCATATCAAGCCATGAAGTGTATATTGTCAATGCTCACCTTGAAGTATGGATACCATCTTGGGCTTCCGCGAATCTTGGGTGGAGTCTGGCCATATGGTCTCCTGATCATCTCTCCTCTAAGCTCCCCAATAGCAAAAAGCACCTGCTTACCTAGAGATGATCTCCATTGATCTCCTGAACGTGTTGTGAATGACCCTGAACCTCTAGTTATGGCCAACACCATGGAGAAACATGGCCACTTGCTCTTCCACACTGGTGTTGATGTTATCTTGTAGCAGCCCCCTGCTCCTGAAGGTCTCGACAAGCCTGGCAAATTGTGCTCTTTTCATTCGAAGCATCCACAGAGCCTCGACGTCATTGCAGTTGTAGATGTAGTTCAGATTTTGGACCCCCTCCTGTTCCCGGATAAACAATGGACATAGCGGATCAAAGGTCTCCCAGCACGACGAACAGCTCTCCGGTGCATGAACAGGACCCATGCCTGAATCACACTAATCAGTGTTGCTGCCTGAATTATCAGCCTCATCCGTGCGTCCGTAACCTAGTACACATCGACGGTTCGTTCAGTGGGTAATCGATCCTACACCTAGCCTAACGGCCTAACCATCGACCTAACAAAGGGGGGAGGGGTGCTGCTTATCGGCATCGGAGACGAGGATGACTTAGGGGGAGCCATGGCACATACAAGGTCGACCACGCGGTGGCCAACAGCAAGGGGAGCACCAGATCCGCCGTAAACGATGCCGCCTCCCCCTCTAGCGCAAATTTGAAATCGCAGCCGCCGCCGGTGGTGAGGCAGTAGGGAAGAAAGGGGGTACTGGCTATGGTGGGAGAGCGAGTGAAAGGGGGTGAGGCTAGATTTGGCGCCGGGAAGGCGCACCAGATTTCCATCTCCCGCCATCTCCCCTCGCCCTCGCCTCGCATGCGCCCGTGCGACCTCGCGCCACACTCAGCCTGGCTCACGAGAAACTGCCGATCCGAGCGTTTCCAGCGAGCCAGGCTGTGGGCTGCTTTGAGAAGCGTGTGGTGCGGGCCCAATAGTGAAACCAGGCAACCAAACAGGCCTCTTCCTTCCCGCGCGGGCCTGGTTGGGCTCGATGCGGGCAACCAAACACGCCCTAAGTAGCGCACACAAATACAAATTGTTCGCACTTAAAAATACATAATTCAAACATAGTCCAAACATAAAATTTGTTGATAGTGCATAACTAAAACATGAAAATCATAGTTCAAGGATTTTCTACGTGGATGAACACATGATTCACAAGATCATTTAGAAGTTGCATATGCACTTGTTGATCTTGAATTTGTCGATGCGTCCTCAGAAAGTTGGTAATATGCTCCGCCAATTGTTCCTGGAGGCGGACCTGAACACCGGGCTTCTATTATGATGGGTACGTACAGCCTCAGAAAGACGTATCCGATATAGTCTTTGATACGTCCTTTTTGCATTTTGCATCACTATTTTTTCAATTATATATTTCATATTATGATGCAATTCAAATGTCTTTTCTTTCTTAATTGCAAGGTATACATCAAGAGGGAAATTACCAGACAAATGAAACTCTGCACCTAATTTGCAACAAAAGAAAAATCATTTTTTCAGAGCTCCAAACTTGCCAGGGATTTTTGTGAATTATTTCTGGAAAATATGAAAACCGAATACCGAAGGAGGGCTAGAGGGGAGCTACAGGGGCGCCAAATGGCCTGGCCACATGGTGGGCCCGTCTGGTGGCCTCTTGGCTGCATTACCGGTGCCCTTTGGCTATAAATGTCATTTTTCCTTGAAAAAATGACAAAAAATATTCAGGACTTTTGCTCTCTCATGGAGTGGCCTTGAGGTCTTTTTCCTGCGAGGTGGAACTGAGGCGGAGCACTTTTGCTCTCTCACAGAGTGATTCTGGTGAGGAAACTTCCCTCCGGGAGGGGAGATCTAAGTCATCGTTGGACCCAAGCACATGTATCAAAATGTGTCTATCTTCTACAATTTGAAAGTAAACAACATCTCTAGTTTTCTACAAGAAAATCATTAGTAAAAAATCTTCTACAATTTGAAAATAAATAGTATCTCCCTTAGACTCTTACACATGTATCAAACTAATTATGCATCCACCATCAGTATAACATACAAGGTCACATGTTTGCCTTCTTGGTGGACAAAAGATACACTTGTACATACGCATGGTCTTAACATTGACAAAAACAATCCGTTCAAGTCGGCAGTTTCTTGAAAATGCAAAAGTTGGCCTCCATCCAAGCCAAATTGCCTATGTCACATGGATTCAAAAGACCCAGGTCACCAAGTCAGCAATACGCATGGCTGACCCCAAGCTAGGATAATAAGAATGATCACTTATGGGTTCTCTTTTGTGATGCCCAATTTGCACACACTGAAGGCATTCAAATTTATCATAGTATAGGCAATGCCAAGGTAATTTTGAAAACTAGTTGCCCAGGCACCCATATTCCTCTCTTCTTTTCCCGTACATGTGTTTGCCAAAAAAATGAATAATTCATGGATGCAAATCAGTTGTATATTTTTCATCTATAAAAATTATTAGGAAAACAATGACTTGTTGTCATATGTATAAAATGACAAATTTTGATAAGGTGGTGCCTATTTGGCTCAGGCACTATTACTTTATATCTTTCCTTTTTTGTCTCGGTCCCATATGGTCATATCTTTTTATTAAATTTGTAAGTCCACATGATGTAACCCGACTTTCATCCATGAATCATATTATTTCACATTTTTAAGGCTCAAAAAAGGGGGAAAGGAAGGAAGGATAAGATGTGCATGGAAATCTAGTTGCACATCTATATATTATTTCCCAAATAATTAGTTAATGCTTAAATATTGATGAATTAAGTTGATTTTGAGTGAGTTAAGGGGTTGAGTGAATGATAATGTTACTTTTGGGGTGGAATTGCACACTCGTATGCACATTGCATACCAAGGTAAGAAAAAAATATAGTGCGGAAATTTCTCTATGGATATATTTAAAACTTTAATATTCCACTAAGTACAAGGAAATCATTTTATTAGAAAACACATCAGACTTATAAAAAATTGAGGCGCGGTTCCAGAATGCATGGGATGTTGACTGATTGTTGAACCAAAAACATGTACGAAATATTTGGCCACAAAGAAACCAATAAACAAGCAATGCCAACAATTCGACAACATATCTCCCGTAGATATTCTTTACTCCATCATTATCCCTTCAACTTAATTACACCAAATCATGCACTCTAGAAATATTTATCAACTTTAGCACTCTTTGTCATGGTATTGAAGGTTCTATAACATAGAAACAAACAAATACATATGCATTGAATTCATCTAAGTTCCATAATTTACATTCTAAAGACATGCAGTTTGTTCTTTTCCAATTCTTCACCGATATAGAATAATTTGGTTTGACAAAAAATAATTAAGAACAATGTCTCAAAATAAATAAATAAGCTAAGACCACTTTCTTTGCAATATATGTTTAAATTTATTGAAACAATGTCTTACAAAATTGATCACATAATAAAATATGGCTAATTGTATTTGAATATTTAGCTATACTGTTATGTGGTTAATTTCAGTAGTATAATAGAAAATTATGCTAGTTAAGATTTTATGTCGAGAGAGTAAATTATAAAATGGTATAAAAGTTTATTTTAAATAAGTGATAAAAGTCTTCTTCAAGTCTAGGATCGGCAGTAGCTCACGGTTGACCATCGGGTTTCGTCGCGGAGGGACACTAGCGGCTTGTCATATGACCCGCTCACGGGCAGAATCATCAATACACAGCAACCACCGTGTTTTATTCTTTTAAGGTAAGTTTTTGGGATAACAGGTGTATGAACGGGCGTCCACCCGACTGCGGCCACGTGCATTATCGTCTATTGCGAAAGGATGGCGCATAAGGACAGATTGAGTATTATCTGTTCAATTAATACCAGCGTATCCCATTGTCCCTCTCAATCGGGAGGTTGAAGACAACGAACAGGGGCAGGCGACCTGCACGCGGGACCCACACGCCCATGGCTCACGGCCCGGGCCCACGCAGACGAAGACCCATTCTTTAGGCTTGGATATTTCCTTGGTAATGTCACAATTAATGGAACTTCAAATTAGATGAATGAAGAAAAGGCAAGGTGATGATATTTGCTTTACTGGATTACCCCCTTTACTTCCACCAATGGCGGTTTATTTTGTTCGCCCTCCATCTGTAACCTGTTAGCAGTATTGGCACATCAGTGGCGGGCACCCTCCACTGCCACACCCGTCACAAACGAGCCTTTTGTGCCCGACTGCCCAACCACACATCACACCCACGCTATCTTTCCCTGTAAAAAACGCAACTAGCAAGCCTCCACCATATAACTTAGCCCCCCCCNCTGTTAGCAGTATTGGTACATCAGTGGCGGGCACCCTCCACTGCCACGCCCGTCAAAAACCGAGCCTTTTGTGCCTGACTGCCCGCCACACATCACACCCACACTATCTTTCCCTGTAAAAAACGCAACTAGCAAGCCTCCATCATATAACTTAGCCCCCCTCCCACCCACACCACTCCCTCGAATGCCCTCCTCCAATGCACGGGAGGATCCTAATTAAGGTGACCCGGTTGCACTTAGCATTCCCCTGCCGGTAACGGAACTGACGGGCGTTGTTGGGGCCTTGGCCCTCCGGCGGGAAAAACGATCGATGATTGACAATGATGACCTAATGGGCTGGCTTTGCTATGCCGAACTAATACGGTGATTTGGGGCTGCTGAGCTTTATTTTTTCCTAATTAATTCTACATCTATAATAGACTAATACGTGGGGATTTGGAGGCCCTGTGCGGTCGCCCACTTTGGCCCCGTCCATCGACGGCCCTGTATTGGACACGATTGCTTGATATAGGCATATCAAGTACGACAATTAGTTTATATTTTAAATTATGAACATTTCTGTAATCTCATGGTGGGTGGTAGAAATCGAAAACTCGGGTTTTACCATTCAATTTATTTTAAATTTTTGTTAGCAAAACTACAAACCGAAATGAACAGGGAAAAGCAGTTAACCTATAATTCGACTAAAAGGCTTATTCGGTTGGGTGTTTAGTTTACACCGAGCAGACTTGTCAAATGTGTTGCTTTTGTATTATGATACTCCGTTGCATTATATAATAGAGCTCTATGGCCCCATTTTCGTAGCTCAATGGGTGGGACTAAATTGGCCGCTATGGGTGGCTGGACGCACGCGCATGTTCGGGTATTCGTGGCCGTCTCAACCCATGTAGTGTGCACAGAACGAGCTCCACTCGCTGCTTGACATGGGCTTGGCCGCTTGGATCCTTAGCTTCACTCGCTTGTCGCTTCACTCGCTATGTTGAACATTATAATTTTTTGGGAATTTTTGAAATGACCCAAACATTTGCGAGTAGGTGTGCATGCTCATGGTAGGCATCCATGTCAGGTTAGAAGGAAAAAATATTTTAAAACATAATTTAAACAGGGACTAAAAACTATTATGTTAAGTTTTTAACAAAACTAATAAATACAAAGGGGTAAAATTGAAAATAGCAAATGCTATTTTGAAAAGCATTTAATAAATATTTGTAGGGAAAAATTATAATTTATGATAGTTACTACAAACTGTTATTTTGGTATTCCAAAAAATATTTAATATTCTTGAACAAGTTTCAAAAAGAAAAATAAAGTTTAACAATGAGAAAAATTGAATTAACAAACAAATAGAAAGAAAAAAAAACTTTGGCTTGGCCCAACTAGGCGACGGGATCGCACTGGTCGGGCGCCAATTGGGACGGGCCAAGCTCTCTCGCGTTTGAGAAAGGTTCAATGTTTCAAAAATATCCCTGTTTACGAAATTTGTTAACAAATTCAAAAAACATTACCTTTTTTGAAACTTGCTCAGAAACTCAAATAATGTTTACAGAGTTTCAAATTATGTTTGCACTTTCAAAATTTGTTACAAATTGAAAAAATATTCCCATTCAAAAAAATCTGCACAAATAAATAAATGATCAAGGAATTTCAGAAAACAAATTAGTTTTCATTTTTTTCATTTTTTTCTTATATTTTTTATAATACTAAACTTTCATTGTTTTTCAAAAAATGTTTGAAAAAATAAACACGTGTTTGTGTTCAAAATTTTATTCGCTCTTTTTCAAAAATGGTCTTGTTTTCACATTCTGAAGAATTTTGAATGACATAATACTATCCTGAAATTTCGGTACTATTTTTAAAAATGTGAATATCTGTAATTTTCTGATTTTCTTTTTAAAAAGAATTTTTTAAAAATTCTGTACAAATTTCTGTGCATGGTGCGGTCTATTTGAGGAGCTCCTAGTGAGCGCTTTAAGCGCCAGTTAGGTAGTTGATGCTCACGCGCATGCGTGCGGGCCGTGGCCTAATATTGCGCAAACTGGCTTGCTCGCTCGCTTTGAAAAAATTTGGTGAATTTGAAAAGTTTCAGAAGTTTGAATTAATGTTGACGAATTGGAAAATTGTTCATGCATTAAATTTTAAAAAGTTCACAAGTTTGTTTTTTTGTAAATTAAAAATTGTTACGATTTTAAATTTTAAAAGTACCATGAATTTGAACATTCTTCACGAGATGAGTTTTGAAAAGTTTTCATGAATTTTAAAAAAAATCACGAGTTTGGAAAATGTTCACAAATTTAAAAAAAATTGTGGTTTCGAAAAAATGTTTCATGAATTTTTAGAATGTTCACAAATTCAAAAGAAAGTTTGTGAAATAAGATTCGAAAGGGAAAAACAATTATAAAACAAAAATTGAAAAAGAAAGAGAAAAAACTGAGAGGAAACCGTGCATAAAAAAATCCAAAAGAAAAATTGCACAGAAAAACCATGCAGAACCTGAACCGAAAATGTAGCAACAACAAAAAAGAAAAGGAACTATTCACAACAGGTTATCTATCCGAGCTGGTAGGTGTGGTAGGAAATAAACTTGGAGGTATTGAGTTCGGATCTAAAGGGGCACAATATTTTTTGAAGCTAAAAAATGGGAAATAAACGTAAATGTGCAGCCTAGGACAAAGCCTATAACTAGCGCCACAAAAGTGGATACGATCTGCGGAAGGCCTATATTATTCTTTATACGTTTAGTGAGGGAGGGTGTATCGAACTGGGGATCAACTGTTTGTTCCATCCTCTTCCTCGTTGTTAGCTAGCTGGCCGACATTTCTTCCTCCATCTTTAAACATACTTTCTCCGTCGTAAAATAAGTGTCTCAACTTTAGGCTAAAGTTCAATGCTGAATAGAGGCACAGGTCATGCATTGAACTTTAACCTAATGTTGAGACACTTATTTTGAAACGGAAGGAGTAGTATATAGTTCTTGTTTGAGCATCTTGTTCTACCTCTCCTAAGCTTAGACTTTAGTAGTCTGACTAAATAGTTAACCATGGTTGCCATTCCTTTTTTTCTCTCCGCGGGATCAATCGGCAACCGTCCTAATCTTTGTAAGATTTTGTCTCGTCTATTAATTAAGAAGCAGAATACAATTTATTTTACAACGGTACCAAATTAGAGTGACATTGTTAAAGTATAGTTGGTAGGCTATCCTTTTAGATTCAATTCCAGGTCATCATGTGCATATCTTTTTTTTTAGAACATAGACGTCAGATACGTCCGGCTTTAAATTAATAAAGCCCTCAACTTAGGCAGCGTGCACAACCAAACGACCAAACAAACATAACAGACCTAGTCTTCCGGGGTCTTAGACATACCACAAGCAAAACGACGAAGGATTAAAGTGCATTACATGGCATGTCCAGCCAAAATAAGAGCACGCAGGCTCGGAGGAAACACATCCAAAAGGGCCACCCATCCCTAAGAGGCAGCGGAAGGCGGCGACGGGGCTCGCTACGCGGAGTAGACAGAGCGAAGGCGAGCCAGATCCAGAAGATGAAGATCAGAGTCCTGTTGCCTTCCCAGCGGTGCCCATTGCTGCAAGAAAAAGATGCATTTGTAGATTACGTCAGCAGGGTGAGAGGGGAACACACCCGCAATGGTAAACTTGTTACGAATATGCCACAGAGCCCACAACATGGCCGCCGCACTTGTCCACATAACACGACGCGAAGAACCCTGGACCGAGGACAAAGACGACACAAGCTCGGGGCGGGAGCGTGGATCCCAATCCACCCCCGCGGCCTCACGGACCGCGCTCCAGGCAAAGCGCGCCAAAGAGCACCGGAAGAACACATGGTCAGCGTCTTTCGGGACACCACACAACGCACAAGGCTCGGAGGCCGGGCCATTGCGTTTGACAATATTGATGGAAGTAGGAAGGCGGTCTTGGCAAAGTTGCCAGAGGAACACCTTGATCTTGAGAGCAATTCGAGCCTTCCAAAGCCCCGTGGCAGCCATAGGGGCATGGCCGCGGGACAACTCTCTATAAAGGGACTTGGCAGTAAATTTGCCAGAGCCCGAAAGCCTCCAGGACACTGTATCCGCGATGTTCGACAAGCGCACGTCCGCTATCTTGGCCCGAAGGCGATCCCAATCCTCCCTCTCAGGCCCCGAGAGCTCCCTTCTAAAGTGAATAGGGGGCGGGAAGGAGCTAAGAGCCGAAGCAACCAATTGGTTGGGCTGGACAGCGATGGAGTATAGTTGGCGGAATTCCGACCAAAGAGGGTGCTGGCCTATCCATGTGTCGAGCCAGAAACGCGTGGAGTGTCCGTTATTAACCGAAAACCTCGCACCCCTGGCAAAGAACGGTTTTAGGGATTGGATGGAGTTCCAGAAAGGTGATCCGTGGGCCGCGGCCTCAAAGAAATTCCCTTCCGAAAAGTATTTGGTGCCGAGGAGATCCATCCGGAGGCCGGTCTCTCCCTGAGACAACTTCCAAATCCACTTGCACATAAGTACAATATTCATCAACTTAGAGTTGATGATCCCAAGCCCCCCTTGGCCGAGGTAGGTGAAAGGCAGTTTTCCCAATTTGCAGTTAAGCAAATTGGCTACCCGCAGGCTTTCAGCCGCATCCTTCCCTATGGACACCACTTCACATTTGTGAAAATTTATTTTTAGCCCGGACATGAGCTCGAAACAAAGAAGAATGGCCTTTATCGTTGCGATACTGTGTTGGTCCGGCTCGAAAAGGAGAAGGGTGTCATCAGCGTACTGAAGGTGTGACACGCCTCCCGGGATCAGATTGCCAACCACTCCCCTGATATGGCCCGCAATACGAGCTTTGTCTAGCATGGCGCCCAGGGCGTCTGCCACAAAGGTAAAGAGCAACGGCGAGGCCGGGTCCCCTTGACGCAGCCCACGCTTGTTGCGGAAGAAGTTCCCTACTTCTCCATTCACCGCAATCGCCGTTTGGCCCCCCGAGTCCAATGGCATCATGCGGTGAACCCAGACTGATGAAAATCCTCGGTCCAGGAGGACTTGTCGGAGAAACTCCCAGTTCACTCTATCGTACGCCTTCTCAAAGTCTAATTTCAAAAGGATGGCAGGCTGTCGAGAGCGTTTGAGCGAGTGAATGATCTCTTGGAGGGCCAACGGCCCCTCCAGAATGTCGCGACCACGAATGAAAGCCGACTGGTTCCTACTAATAATACAGTGAGCTATTGGAGACATGCGAGTGGAACACGCCTTAGCACAAATTTTAAAAGGGACATTAATGAGCGCTATCGGACAAAAGAGTCCAATACAGTCCGCTCCCTGAACTTTGGGGATCAGAGATAAAACCCCAAAGTTGAGGCGAGAGATATCTACATTACCACGCATGAACCCATTACAAACGTCAAAAATTGTCCCTTTAAGCACTTGCCAAAAACGTTTGAACATCGCCACCGGGCACCCATCCGGACCCGGTGCGGCGTCCGATTTCATCCCAAGAGCCGCCGCATCTATCTCCTGGGGGAGGAAGGCCAGCCCCAGGCCCTCGTTCTCCTCATCCGTGACCCACAGTGCAGGGTCCGAGACGTCCGCCCGCAGCCGGGCACGAGACTCCTCCCTGGAGCCCATCAACTGGATATAGAAGTCGTAAATGTGACGGACGATGTCCTGTTGGAGCAAAAGGAGCCCCTGCTCAGATTGCAGACGCAAGATGGCGCACTTACGGCGTCTACCGTTAGCGTACGCGTGGAAATACTTAGTGTTCGCGTCTCCCTTGAGCGTCCACTTGATGCCACCGCGTCTACGCCAGTACTCCTCCTCTGCCCTAAGGAGGGACTCAACTTGGGCTTCAACCGCATAGCGCTGGGCCCATTCTTGTTTCGAGAAGCCCTGCGCATCCGCAACCGCGTCCATACGGGCGAGGTCCGCAGTCACCCGCACTCGGAGTAGCTTATCCTCGCGGCCCTGGTTAACCCCCCAACCTTTGAGGGCCGCACGCATTCCGTCCCCTGCGGCCATCCAAAACTCCACTGGCCCGCGCGTTTGCCCGATCTGGGCTACGCATGTCTCCCATTTGGAGAGGAAGATTTGCTCAAAATCCGGGACCTCGAACCACGCCGTTTCAGAGTAAAAATGAGGGCTACGCTTTACTCTATCCTCCCCTGAGGACAGATTAAGGGAATGTGATCCGAACGAATCCTCGTTTTCGCTTGGAGGGAGCACATGGGGAATAACACTTCCCACTCCGCGGACATGAAAACTCGGTCCAGCACCGACCGCGCCGGCGTTAACTGTTTGTTGGTCCAAGTGTAGCGTGCGCCCACGCGTGCCACTTCCCTAAGGGCTATGGATGCTATCGCATTATTAAACAGGGACACCCTTGAGTTAATGATTCCATTGTTCTTATCTGCTCCCGAGAGAATTAAGTTGAAATCGCCACCCACCAGAACTGGTAGGTTACTCACACGAAGGGACGCGACCTTCGCCTGAAGTTCATCCAAAAATTCGTGTGAGTGCGAGTGATCGGCCGGGCCATACACCACAATGACCTCCCACTCGCGAAGAGTCGCGCGTTGGCGCACGTGTGCCGACAAGAAAAATCTACCAGCATCCCATGACACCACCTCGCAACCGACGTGGTTAATGCCAAGCAGCAGGCCCCCCGAGTGTCCAACCGTAGGCACCCATTGCCACGCAAAGCGCTCGAGCGGGTCGACAGCTAGCAGGTCTCAATGGAAAAAATCGGCTGTGATAGTTTCCTGCAGGCCAACTACGTCGATCCCCTCCTCGCGGACGAACTCTTTCAACTGGGTCCGCCTCCCAGCGTGGTCGAAGCCACGAATGTTCGAGAAGATAAAACACATTAAATAACACGATTGCGGAGGCGAATACCGCGAGCGGTAACCGCTTTGGCCACGCGCCGTGTCTTGCCAGGACGACCGGTTGAAGGGGACGGCGCAGCCCCTGCTGCTGTGTCCTCCTGGTCGGGCCACGCAAAGGTCAATAGAGAAGCCCCTGCTTCGTCTGCTGCCGGCGCAACGCGTGCCGCCGCTGCCTGAGCGAGCGCGGCCTGCACGATTTCCTTCGAGCGAATCAGCGATAAAAGTTCACGAGCCTCACCCACATCAGACATATCAATACCATTATCCTCTAAGATACCCCCTAGACGCACATCAGAATAATCGTCGAAGATTGTAAAACGAGGCAGGGGGTTACCTTCGATTTCCATGTTCTTTTGAGCCACCAGGAGTTGAGCGCGTTGTAGCCCAGGAAGATTGCCCTTGGAGCCTTTTGAGCGCGAGCTGACCCTCTCTTGCGATGCCGGGGCCACCACCACCGCCTTGGAGCGCTTGGCCATGGGGATGGGCGCCGTCTTGGACACCACCGCCCTCATCGCGTTAGAGGAAGGAGGGGGGCAGCCAGCAAAGACCCGCTAGCCGAGCCCCCAGGAGAGGCCAGCGCCATCACCTCCGGCCGGTGCGAGGCAGGCGTGCCCGCACGGACCAATGGAGGGCTCACCGGCGCCACTGGGGGGGGGGGGGGGTTCTTGCGGTCCGCCGTATTCTTGTTGAACCGTGTCCCACCGCCCCCTTGTCCAAGCGTAGGCGGAGGAGAGCGCGCCACAAATGCACACGCCCCGCCCGCCTCCGCAGCCGCAGGGGAGACGAGCATGGAGCGCCCCTCCGAGTCACAGGAAGCAGAGACACCCTTGTCGATGTCAAGGCCGAGCGACAAGTTGGAGCCGTACTGGTTGAAGCCCGTTTCGTTGCTGCCCACTACCCATTGACGCTCCTCCTGGTCTTTTGCCGCATCCCTGATGGGAGCCGCAGACTCGGGAGCCTTGTCCTTGAGCCCCATCTTGTCCCAGGTCGCGGTATCGATCGAGTCATCTCCCATGCTCGTGTCACGCTCCTGATCCTTGCCATCCGGGCCCTTGTCCAAGCTAGCTGGGGGAGGGGGAGGGGCCGCAGCACCCTGCAGATCGTCCGCCTCGGCCTCCAGCCGAATTGTGAAGCCCTCACTGTTGAACCACAGTTGGACGTACCCACGAAGCTTAGCCGGGGAGCGACAAGCGAAACGCATCCGCACCGGACAGAGCGCAACCAGCGACGCCTTGTCCACCTCCATGGGGCGCCCAATCATCACGGTCCCTGCCATGAGATGATCCACGCGGCGGTGCTTGGGTGGCACACCCCACAGCTTGACCCACACATCCGGCATGATCTCAGCCTTGTGTTCCTCCGGGAGGGATTCCTTGATCTCCGCCAAGATGTTGTTGAGGGACAGAAACAACTTGCCGCTGCAGGTCGCCATCCGCAGCAAGGCCTTGTTGGGGAAGACGACGGAGAAGAGGTTCTCGCCGACCGCCGTCACTTGCCAGTCCCACTCCCCCTCGAAGAGATGGGGGAGTTCCGCCGCCAAGATGGGGACCGAGAGCAAGCCAGGCGCCGCCGAGATGACCGCCGCGTCCACCACCAGCGGGGCGTGCACCTCCTCGCCCTCCGTCTCCATGAAAGGCAGGCAGAAGAAACCCTCGCCAGGGATCTGGAGCAGCAGAGGCCACCCGCGCGTGGGGCAGTGAGCCGACGCGTGCCCCTCCTCGTGGCACACGACACAGAGGGGTTTGAAATGGCACATGTTCTGGTAATGGCCTACCCTGCCGCACTTGAAGCATTCCGGCCCGTCAGCCTCCTCCACGGGGATTGGGGCCTCGGCCGAACCCTTCGTGGTCGCAGCCTCGCAGGCCCGGCCATCAGAGCAAGCTGCGCCGAGCTTCCCCCTTCTGCTTCTGCTTTTTGGCCAGCGGACCCCTTGTCCGCTCGCCGCTTGGAGGAAGCTGGGACTCCTTCCTCTTGAGCTCCTTCTTCTGCTCCAAACCCCGACGCTGGTACTCATCCTTCTTCTTCCTCTTGAGCTCTCGCTCCTCCTACTGCTTCCTTTCTTGCTCCGCGAGCCACCATGGAGGTGGCGGCCCCCATGGCCCCTCCTCCGCGGGGATCGCCGGCGTCTTGGAAAGCGCCTTCGCCCGCAGATCTTGCTCCCGCTGACGCTCGGCCGCCGGAACCGGAGGCGACATGGGGGGCTTCTCCACCCAGCGGGATCCCATCCGAACCGCTGTCGCGAATGAGCAGGTGAGAGGGGGAGGGGGCGGAGCGGCGTAGGCGACGAGCACGATGCCCGAATCGCCGCACTTGCGAGGGGGATGCGGGAAACCCTAGCGAGAGATCTAGGGGACCCGCAGGCAGCCACAACCACTTATGTAGGGGCGGGGCCGGTCGCTCATCCACCACCGCACCGGGCCCAGTTGAATCACTAGTGGGCACAAGGCCAACGGGCCAGGAAGGCCCGGCCCAGGCACTGGGGAGTGCCCCTGCGCCCCCACTGGTGAAGGAATGACCGGGTCACCCGCTGCCCCCCAGGCCCACGCACTGGTAAATTGGGCCATTCCGCCAGGCCCAGCTGAGGCACAGGCCCGTTCGGCGTCGTCGCCTGCGGAACCCTAGCCAAAACCCGCGGCTCCCTGGCCGGATCCGCCCCGCCGCCGCCACCGCCGACCCCTGTCAACGATAGCGAGCTCACCGAGTCCGAAGGCGGCACGCCGGCACAAGATCCCGGCGCCCCACCTCCAGCAGGGGGCACGGGCGACCCTCTGGGCCCGCATCCACCCCCCTCGGCGGCCGCCAGATCCGCGCCGCCTGGCGGCGCCCACCATGCCCACCGGGAGCGAAAGCACGCCTGCGACCGGCCATGAACGAGCCCCCGAGCTCCTCCGCGCGGGCGACATAGTCACCCACCGAGCACGCCGCACGCGGCCTCGACGAACCACCACCACTTACCTTGTCACTTACCTGGTCGTCCTCGACCTCGTTATCGTCGGAGTCGACCCCCGCGGGACGGCCCGGGGGACCGAACACCGGACGGCGCGCACCACCACGCACGGCCCGCGGTGGACCCGGACCGCCGGCCAGCCAGCGCCCCCCCCCCCGCCCCCCCCCCCCCCCCCGCCCCCCCCCCCCCCCCCGCCCCCCCCCCCCCCCCCGCCCCCCCCCCCCCCCCCGCCCCCCCCCCCCCCCCCGCCCCCCCCCCCCCCCCCGCCCCCCCCCCCCCCCCCGCCCCCCCCCCCCCCCCCGCCCCCCCCCCCCCCCCCGCCCCCCCCCCCCCCCCCGCCCCCCCCCCCCCCCCCGCCCCCCCCCCCCCCCCCGCCCCCCCCCCCCCCCCCGCCCCCCCCCCCCCCCCCGCCCCCCCCCCCCCCCCCGCCCCCCCCCCCCCCCCCGCCCCCCCCCCCCCCCCCGCCCCCCCCCCCCCCCCCGCCCCCCCCCCCCCCCCCGCCCCCCCCCCCCCCCCCGCCCCCCCCCCCCCCCCCGCCCCCCCCCCCCCCCCCGCCCCCCCCCCCCCCCCCGCCCCCCCCCCCCCCCCCGCCCCCCCCCCCCCCCCCGCCCCCCCCCCCCCCCCCGCCCCCCCCCCCCCCCCCCCCCCCCCCCCCGCGTCGACGCCCGCACAATCGCCTCCCGAATCGCCTGCCGTACGAGAGCCGTTGAGACGCTCTCCATCCGCCCGACCTCTCCCAGCCCTCATCATGTGCATATCTCGGTGCGAGGATAGCTTGTTTGCTGCGTTGCAAGACCTTGTAACATGCACCTGCCTATACAATCATCAGTACGAGCCAATCGCTCCATGTGTGGCATTTTTGCCCCAACTCTCTCTTTCGCAGAGGACATTACTCTCCCAGTACTATTGTACCCGAGCTTTTTGCACCGCTATAGCTCATAGCATTGATTCACTCTTGATGATGCCAAGTAGGATTTGTTAGAGCTAAACATGCCGTGTATTGTGTCCGAGTAGTACTCGTATACTAGTCCGAGTAGTACTCCAACAGTAAAACCGAGTAGATTAGCTATAGGCAATCATACGCATATATATATATGCGTCTACCCCTGTCCTTGTAACACAACGAAAAAGAGAAAAGCAATAAAGATTTTTGAAAGGCTCGACAGGAGCCTTTGGCCATCGATCAGTTTCATCGTTCGCAAGTTACAGAAGTCGCCGCAAGTGTTCCGAAGAGAGTAGATCGATCCGATCCAGCTAGAGCTGCTCCACGCAGACTCACGTACGAGAGGCTACACCTAGTTCCCTGTAGATCAATTAAGCTACTAGCTTGGTTGCTTCTTTGAGCTAGCTTATTATGCGTACGTGTGTTGCTGTACCTCTCCGGGGAATTTGATCTACCAAGATCAAAAACCAACAGGATTGGCGGTGGTCTGGACCTGTGGTGGAAAACACGCACGTTCCTCTCATTCAAAATAATCCAACTAATGAGCGCAGTTGGTAAAGCCATGGCTTTCATATTTGGAATTCTCTTGTCAGGCGAGTTAACCCACAACTCTTTGAGGGAGCGCTCCAAATGGCACATGGATATGTCAATGTTCTTGAGTTGGAGCCACTCCTTAGCCAAATCCAAAGCCTTAAAGGGAACCGACACTTGGAGAAGAGATGAACCAAAGATTCTGCTCTCTTTTGGATAAGCGGCATAGGCCACAATAAGCAGTCGAAACCCTATTTCGAATAGTCAACAAAGCAAAGAACTTAACTCTTTATAGTGCTCAAGTTTTCCAAGCCGTGAGGTCCACAAGAGGCGCGGGCATATGTTCATAAACTAGTATATGTTTTGTTGTTGAACTTAAGAACTGGAAATAAGTCCATTTATGGACATGTGTTCAAATACATGTACGCATGACCGTTGCCACCATATCTTAAAGTCAGCATATGTCATGCATTCACAAGTGATCATACATTTACTAGCTCGCAATACTATCATACCGGCCCTGCTAGCAAGTAAACGCTCGAGCAGATGAAGACGCTCCTTATTTCATATATAGATACAGACCATTTATATTTGGTTTCTAGAGTGACAACCATCATTTTGACCGCCACCCCATAATATTCACCTCAAGGATAGCCGCTGCCACCACCACCACCATTTTGACCGGCTCCTCCTCCACCGTTGTTGTCGTAGCCACCACCGTACCCAGGCCCATATCCACCATACCCGTCTGGAAGTTGCGCCATCTTTTCTTCTGCATGTGGATGCAAAAAATGTCATTACACATATAAATAATATGTCCTCTTCTATTAGAACTCAATTAAGTGCGGGTGCACCGAAGGTGGGTGCAGCCACTACTTTCCCCTCAATTAACTAGCAGCACTACTTGTTCTTAACAGTTTTGCGGTGTCAGTTTGCAAACCACCTGCTGCAGGCGCTGCATCCTGGGAGACGAGCAGAAGAGCGACCAATACGACGCCAAGGAGAAGTGGGAGCCTTGCAGCCATTTCTATGCTTCTTGATAAGACGTTCGATGGAGCTTTGCAAGCTTTGGCTGGGAAGATAGTGTGCCAGCTATGCCCTATTTATAGAAGGGCATAGAGCAGGGCATTTGTGCATGCATGCAAGCTCACCGATGCTGTTAGAATTTGAGCGAGCAGGGCACTAGTTGGTTTTCTGCAATCGATGCCCCAAATGTGGTGATTTTTTGCAATTAACTCCATTTATGCACATCGTTCTCAACTTTTCGTGTTAAGATTTCCCTGAAGGGCATGTCACTCCCATGCATCTATCAGCAATTTACCTGTGACGAAGGTTATAGGGCAACATCCTAATTAATGTCGGCTAATAAAGAGCGATAGGCCCTGCATCACACTCCCTTCTTACAACATTTTCTGTCTGGTTCATAAAGAAACATTTGCGAATAAAAATAAAAGATGTCTCCGCAACAAAATCTTGAACACAAGAAAAAACATAACTACTAAATGTTTACAAAGAGAGAGAAGAAAATCACAGTGCGCCAAAGCATGAGTTTAGCACTAGTTTTTCAAGTATCGTTTTTATAAATTTCAAATGATATTTGTGAGATACTCAGAGAAATATTGATGGTGTGGGTCGATCTAGGACTTCGGGGCTTTTTCGAAGGATGAGAAAGTGTGTGAGAGTGCCAAGCCGGTGATGGGGTTAAGGAGGAAGAGAGGTCATTAGGGGTTTTTAATTGGAATGGCTGAATCTTCCTTACTCTCGTTCAGAAAAAGGTCTGATTCAGGCGTTCATTCTCTAATATTGTACCTTAGGCCCTAACTTTCTGTAATGGAGTGAACTAAGTCTGGCTTAGACGATGGTTAGGTTCCTTATGGTGGAACCAAGCGAGCTGGTTTCAAGTCCTAGAGTGACATGGGTACTGCATATTTCGTGAATTATTATTTTCAGGCTTTCTGGCGCTATTTTTTTTTTCAGCGGGTAAGCATGCCCGTAGAAATTAGCCACGTGTGGAAGGAAAGATATGCTGGTCTCATTTCATTAGCAAGACAAAGAGTCACCTGCTAGTCACTCCGACTCCAAGGAGTCATATTCTTTTTTGACGCTCCCAAGGAGTCATATTCACTTCATACACAAAGTGTTGTGCATATAAGCTATCTGAAATTAACAAACACCTCGCATGAACCTATATACATCAGAGATTTTCTTCTCAATGAATGATAAACAACAAATGGCCATGGGTTTTCCTCTGCGTCTTTTACTAATGATCTTTTTCTTTGAGATGGAGTCTTTTTCTATTGGTTTTAATATGAACAGAAGCGTGTCACTCAGGTAAGGGTATGATAGCTCTAGAGTTAAAAGTGCTTACTGTGTCGTGTGATGACCGCAAGACGACTAATATCCACGCTACAGTTGGGTTGACGTACAAATATACAGAAAATTAGCACATCCAGTTGCGCTCCCAACCTGTATAAATTCAACATACTTTCATTGGTGTAACGACATAGAAGAACACCCACACAACTAGCTAACATGGCAACTGTATCCTCGGCATGCATTTCCATGGCTGTAGTAATACTACTCCTACTACTTTCATTCATCTCATGTTCTTCTCCGAGTCCAACCGCCGGCAACGGCAGCGATGCTGATCGCACCGCCTTGTTATCTTTCAAGGCCCAATTTTCTGACCCCTTTGGCATCCTTGCCAAAAACTGGACCACGGAGAGTTCTTTCTGCCACTGGGTGGGCGTCACATGCAGCCGCCGCCAGCAGAGGGTCACTGGACTGTCGCTGCCATACAGATCCCTCCATGGACCGATCACTCCTCTCTTGGGTAACCTCTCTTTGCTTTCTTTCCTAGACATCACCAGCACCAACCTCACTGGCTCCATCCCAACTGATCTTGGCAATCTACATCGTCTCAGATATCTCCTTCTAGGTGAAAATAGCCTATCAGGTGCCATTCCTCCTAGCCTAGGAAACCTGGCAGGGCTTAAGGTCTTTGATTTACGGCACAACCAACTCTCGGGCCAAATACCTCCAGGGTTGTTGCTGCATCTGAACAACCTTAAGGAGATTTATCTACAAAGAAATTATTTGAGTGGGCAAATACCACCTTATCTGTTCAACAACACTCCTTCCTTGAGGTACCTCAAATTTGGAAACAACAGTCTATCAGGTCCTATACCAGATAGTGTTGCCTCCCTGCCCATACTTGAGATCTTAGACATGCAGTACAATCAACTTTCCAGCCTAGTGCCAGAAGCTATGTATAATATGTCCAGACTACAAATCATGGCACTCGCTGGCAATAGGAACCTAACCGGGCCAATACCAAGCAATCAAACATTCAGCCTCCCTATGTTGCAATTTATTTCTCTCGCACAAAACAGATTTACTGGCCAGTTTCCAAAAGGTATTGCATCATGCCAATACTTGAGAGAGATTTATTTGCATACCAATTGTTTTATGGATGTTGTGCCAACATGGCTAGCTAAATTGACACACCTCGAAATAGTTTCCTTGGGGGGAAATGACCTCATTGGTTCAATCCCACATGTTCTTAGCAATCTCAGCAGTCTTACAGTACTAGAGCTCTCTTTTGGCAACTTGAAAGGAAATATTCCACCAGAAATAGGAAAACTCCAGAAACTTTCATATTTGCTTCTTATGAATAATCAACTGTCTGGCTCAGTACCGCCAGCACTTGGAAATATTGTTGCTTTGAAAAAGCTTGTTCTATCACACAACAAATTAGAGGGGGGCATGGGCTTCTTGTCCGCTCTTTCTGGATGTAGACAACTTGAACGCCTTATCCTGAACTATAATTCTTTCATAGGTGCCCTTCCAGACCATGTGGGGAATCTCTCAACAAAGTTAATTAGTTTCATTGCAAATCAAAATAAATTAACAGGTAGGCTTCCATCAACAATTTCAAACTTAAGTAGCGTTGAACTGTTAGATCTTGGATACAACCAACTCACTGACTCAATTCCAGAATCAATCACTATGATGGAAACTCTTGTGTTGCTTGATATCTCTAACAATGATATTTTAGGCCCTATGCCAACAAAAATGGGTATGCTTTTGGGTCTAGAACGACTATTTCTTGGAAGAAACAAAATATTTGGCTCCATACCAGATAGCATTGGTAATCTTAGCAGGTTAGAATACATTGACTTGTCCAATAACAGGTTAAGTCAAACACTACCGGCAAGCTTATTCCAACTTCAGAAACTTATCCAAGTAAATCTTTCTTATAATTCAATTGTTGGTGCTCTGCCAAATGATGTTGCTGGGGCAAGACAAATCGACCAAATTGATATTTCATCCAATTCCTTGAACGGGAGTATCCCAGAATCATTTGGTCAACTTAATATGCTAACCTACCTAATTCTGTCACACAACTCACTCGAAGATTCAATTCCTAGCACACTTGATAAGCTAACTATCTTAACCTCATTAGATCTCTCCTCCAACAAACTCACTGGTGCCATTCCCATGTTCCTTGAAAACCTTACCGACTTGTCTATGTTGAACCTCTCCTACAATAGGCTAGAAGGTCAAATACCCGAGAGAGGTATTTTCTCAAACCTCACGGCACAATCTTTCATTGGGAATGCTGGGCTTTGTGGTTCTCAACGTCTTGGATTTTCTCCTTGCCATAAAAAGTCTCACCCTTATAGTAGTCATCTTCTCAAATTTCTACTCCCAGCTATCCTGGTAACTTGTAGCGCCCTTGCTATTTTTTTGTACCTAATGATTGAAAAGAAGCATAAGAATTTCAAAGCTCACGGTGATGTGGTAGATGCCACAAGCCATCAATTAGTCTCCTACCATGACCTCGCCTATGCCACTCGGAATTTCAGTGATGATAACATGTTGGGGTCTGGAGGATTTGGAAAAGTATTCAAGGGACAACTTAGTAATGGTTTGGTTGTTGCAATAAAGGTTCTTGACATGAAGCTTGACCATGCCATCAGAGTCTTTGAGGCCGAGTGTCATGTGCTCCGCATGGTGCGGCATCGTAACCTCATAAAAATACTCAACACATGTTCAAACATGGACTTTAGAGCATTGGTTCTTCAGTTCATGCCCAATGGCAGCTTGGAGACACTGCTACATCGTTATGATGGTGCGATGTACCTAGGGTTCATGGAGAGGATGGATATCATGCTCGATGTGTCAATGGCAATCAATTATCTCCACTATGAGCACCACGAGGTGGTTTTGCATTGTGATTTGAAGCCTAGTAATGTGTTATTTGACATGGACTTGACGGCGCATGTGGCGGACTTTGGCATTGCAAAGATGCTATTAGGTGATGACAACTCGATGATTGTTGCTAGCATGCCTGGAACGGTTGGTTACATGGCACCAGGTACATTGCTAACATTTGTTATACCGTTTGCTAATTATATTTCATTAATTGTTCTTTAGAGTCTTTACATATTTTTCTCGTGTAGAATATGGGTCTATGGGAAAAGCATCACGTAAGAGTGATGTATTCAGCTACGGAATCATGCTTCTTGAAGTTTTCACTCGAAGGAGACCAATGGATTCTATGTTTGTGGGAGAACTAACCCTTAGAAAGTGGGTTCGTGAGGCGTTTCCTGCAAATCTTGTCCACGTCGTGGATAGCCATCTACTGCAAGGCTCATCGCCTTCCATCTGCGACTTGAATGAAGATTTTCTTGTACCGATATTTGAGTTGGGTTTGCTCTGCTCTAGCCATTCGCCAAACGAGAGGTTGACAATGAGCGATGTGGTTGCGATATTGAAGAAGATCAAGGTGGCATACACCAAAAGGATGTCAGCGGAAGAGAGTGTGGATTGGTAAATCAACTGCACTTGTGTATCTGTCTTGTTCCTACTCTGAGAACATCCATCAACGGCACTAGATAATCCACTTACTTCCTAGAGATTATATGTTGTTAATCTGTCTTGGTTATATGTCGTCGTCGTCATCGTCCTCGTCGTCGTCGTCGTCGTTGTTGTTGTTCTGGTTGTTGTTGTTGTTGTTGTTGTTGTTGTTGTTGTTGTTGTTGTTGTTGTTGTTGTTGCTAAAACTATGTTCCTCGGTTCCAGCCATGTTGGCTTGTAATGGGGTGCATTAGTTGTTATATGTGCTACACACATTTTGCTCCATAATTTGATGATCTAAGCTTACACTGGTTGCCTCGAATGGGTGACTCCGACTTCACCACAGAGCTTCATCATCTAAGCCAACACGCAAACAGCTACGAAGTAGCCAAGCCGGCACATGCCAACGGAGAGCCACACATGCAAGCAACTGACAGCTCCGACTTTGACGACGAGCATCACAAGAAAAATATGCCGGACTTGCACCGACCATGCCCTCTGCAAATGACCACCAAGTATCTGTCATCATCACCACATGGACCCACTCCACCGCAGCTCCAACTTCAAAGCAACCCAGCAATCCACAAAAGAGCACATGGGACACGCCGGAAAGAACCGGCCACCAAAGTCCACGCCGCGACCGAAGCTCCACTCGACGCCATCATCGTTGCCAAAATAGAAACCAGAACCCTGCCTCAGCTAACCACGCGGAGAAGATGCCACCATCAACCGGTCTTCCAGTCGTAGCTGGAACCAAGACGATGCCCCCAAGGAGGAGAAAGATGCGAAGACGCCTTCATCGCATGATCCAGCGGATCTGAGGTTACCTCCGAAGCCCAAGCCATGGAAAGGAGGAGCACACTTCCACGATGACGCTTCCAAGAAAGGGCACAACACCCGTGGGCACCACCATCGCTGGCTCCAATGCAAATCAGAGCAAGGATTTCTCCTAGAGACGTGACAACCACCTAGCACCACCGACCGCCGCCCACCAACCATCAGACCTTCCAAGGCCGACCTCCTTCTGGTGGCGGGATCCCATGATCCACCGCACCCAGACACGCACCACCCCCGGGCCGTAGCCGCCGACCACCGCCGCAGCACCACCAGGCCACCGCCGCTGAAGAAACCAGTGCCACAACGCAACGAGCAGCACCCAGATCGGAGAGTCTAGATTGGAGCCGCTCGAACGAAGCCGTTGGATAGGAGCAGGCCTTCGACCCGCAACACACCTCACGCCCCGGGGAAAACAGCCAGTCGCGCCCGCCTAGCCAGCCGCTGCGCCAAACGAGTACCAGCCGCCGCACCGCCGGCCATCGATCTGCACTCCACGCACACATCTGGAGCACCATGAGCACGCACGCCGTCCACGCCCAGGTTACGCGGGAGCCCGGACCGTGGCTGTAACACCCCTAGTGTCATGCTACAGTAATCACCTACTAATGGTGCCAGGTCACCATGCTTACCGAGCCAATTATCTCTTGATGAAAAATCAAAGTCAAATTCAAATTCAAATTTTGAGGGAAATTCAAAATTTCTCAGACATGAAAACTAAAATGTTCATCATGTGGCGAATAATCATTTGTTAATATTGGTGGTAAACCAACATTTTTGCAAGGTGTTTAAGTGGCCTAAACTACTTAAAACAGTGACCTAAGCAATAAATTAAATGCCCTTTTTAATTTATAAAATTGGCAACTATTCCAAAAGTCTCCCAACCTTTTTGTGGCAAGTTGCTTATTTTACAAAAGTCATTTTGGTGCTCCATTTAAATGTAACACATAGTTGAAATAAAAAGAAAACACAAAAAATAGAAAAAAGGGAACCCCCCCGGGCCTCTTGGTCCATCTGGCCGCTAGGCCGGCCCAGCCATCGCTGCCTACTAACCACCACTCCCTCCCGTAACCCTAGCCCACGACTCCCACTGCCCCCGCCCCCACGATCCCCCCCTCGTCTCTTCCCTCTCCCCTCGATCTGGATCGGGGGGCGCACGCCCGATTCCGCCGCCGCCCAGAGCACCCCCCCTTGCCGGAGCCGCCCCCCCTCGATGCTCCGCCCGCGCCCGTGGACCGCTACCTCTGCCCCGCAGCTCCTCCAACGCTGCCGCAAGGAGCCCCTCTGCCCCGGCCACCACCTCCAGCCTCGCCGCGGCGCCCCGACGACGCTACCGCCCGCCGTCGCCGCCGTCGCCTCACCGCCCGACCCCGCTGCCGCGCGGAGCCCTCCTCGCCGGACCGCCCCAGCACCACCCCTCGAGCTCGCACGCGACCCCCCCTGTGAGCCCCGTCCGCCCTCCTCTCTTTCCCTCGTCGCCGGTTTCATGGCCGTCGCCGCCTGACCGCGGCTCCCTGCTACGCTGCTCCCGCCGACTGTTGTACGCTGCCTTGCCGCCGCTGTTTCCGGCGCGCGCCCGACGCCCCACTCCTCCACCGCGGCCCTGCTGGCTGGCTACGCCGAGCCGGGCTCCGCCCTGCCATGGCCCCGAGCAGACCTCTGGCCGCCGACGCCTTGTGCGTTCGTGCGTGCCCTGCCTGGGAGGCCGGTTGTGCCTCTGCTAGTGGGCCAACCCAACTAGATTAGGGGGGCCTAATTAACTCATTTAACTTAACCTTTTACTAACCCAGCACTTACATGTGGGTCCTCCTGCTAATAAAACGTGGCTAAATAAGTTTACTAAAACTGTGTCAGTGACATGTGGCCCCCTGGGTAATATAAAAGGTTTAATTTAACTCTAGTTAAAACCTGGCTCTATGACATGTAGGCCCTGCAGAACTGTTCACCTTTGACCAGTCAACTGTTGACTCCTCAGTCAACAGTTGACCTGGCCCCACCTGTCATACTCTAAGGCTAGCTGTTGTTGTGTGTAAAAGGGTTTGCACAGTTTTGGATAATTCAAATTAAATTAAATCCAGTAATTTTGGAATATTGTTTAAACTTTGAAAATTCATAGAAAATAAACCGTAACTCAGATGAAAATATTTTCTACATGAAAGTTGCTCAGAACGACGAGACGAATCCGAATACGCCCTCCGTTCGTCTGTCACACGTCCCTAGCATAGCAAACATGCAACCTTTCCCCTCTGGTTCATCTGTCTGATAGACGTCCGGGACCGGGAAAACTTTCCCAGATGTTTCTCCCATCGCCAGTAAAGCCTAGCACTGCGTTAGAATACCTCTAGCCCCGCTTGTAATCATCTTGTGCATATGTTTTCCTGTATTTACTGTTTCTTCCCCCTCTTCTCTCCGGTAGACCCCGAGACCGCCGCTGATGCCGCTGTGATCAACTACGTCGACGACGACCCCTTCTTCTTGTCTGAGCAACCAGGCAAGCCCCCCCTTTGATCATCCCGATATCGCCCATTCCATTTTCTCATGCTTGCATTAGATTTTGCTAATGTTATTGTTTGCACCTATTCTGATGCATAGCCTGCTTTTGTACCTACTGTTGTACCTTACCTGCTTATCCTAAACTGCTTAGTATAGGTTGGATAGTGATCCATCAGTGACCCCCACTTTGTCCCGACTGCCCTGCTGGATAATCAGAAGACCCGATCAACGGGATCGAAGACCAGGCCCCGACCACCGCACATCACTTCCCCTTAGTTGCTCGACACTACTGGGTTACTATCGAGTACCGAGGGTGAGACCTCATCAGCACTTCTGATGTTAACCCTGTAGTGTAGTTATTCGGTCATGGTCATCGAGGGTGATTTCCTCTTTAACCACTTCCGATACGACTCTGTCGTGCAACCCCTCAAGTGTGGACCTCGAGGGTGAATCCTCTTGCGTTCACCTTGATGACTACATCGAGTGGAATTCACCGGGGGTGATTCCTCGGGTTTTCCCCTTTGATGTTTGGACACACAGTTACTATGATTACTATGACTTTACACTGAGCCATGTTACTAAAGACGGGTCGACCCTGAGGGGTGCCCGTTCGAGCTTAATTGCGAGTGATGTGGAGTCGGGTTGACCTGGAAGGTGCCCGCGAGATAATTACGAGGCGTGGCCGGGCATTCCTAGCCCTTGCCGCAAGTCCTCGAGACGGGACAACGGGGTCACATCTTTCGTGAGTCTCTGCTTGTTACCGCGCGTTCCTAATCCACTACGATTTGGATATTTGATCCGAGGGGCCTCTGGCCTGATAGCACTAACCATCACGTGGGCATAGTATGGGCGTTCTGCGTCGTATGCATCAGCCGAAGCTTAATAGACGTCAGCGACTGAGTGGCGCGCGCCGGGTTGGACTGCGTAAGCGCCTGCTTGTTGAAGGAGGTAGCTAGGTCTGCTCACCGGCCGTGTACGCAACGTGCAGGAGTTCCCGGGGAGATGGCCCATGACCCCTGGGGGCATAGGTTTAGTCCGGCGTGCTGGCCTCTCTATTAAGCCTAGGTCGGGTTGCGACGTATTGTTTGGCCGAGGCCGGGCATGACCCTGGAAAGTGTGTCCGGCCGGAGTTAAGCGAGCGTGGTGGGTAAGTTGGTGCACCCCTGCAGGGAAGAAAACATCTATCGATAGCCTGTCCTACGGTAACGGACACTTGGAGTTGTATCCCGATCGATACAACTAGAACTGGATACTTGTGATGAGAATTTGGATGGTGATGAGAACTGGATTGTGATGATAACTGGATAGTATGGCTCTGGGATCTCTTTCTCGCAGGGAGTCGAGAAAGGATCTCTGGCCGAGGTTGATAACACTACTACTACTTTACTTTATGCTACTCTACTCCTTCCGGTTGCTGCAAGATGGTGGTTTCCAGAAGATGCTAGTCTTCGATAGGACTAGGCCTTCTCTCTATTCTGGCATTTCTGCAGCCCAGTCCACATATACAGCCTTCCTTTGATAATGTTGCATACGTAGTGTAGATCCTTGCTTGTGAGTACTTTGGATGAGTACTCACGGTTGCTTTGCTTCCCTGTTTCCCCCTTTCTTCTTCTTTCCGGTTGATGCAACCAGATGTCGGAGCCCAGGAGCCAAATGCCACCGTCGATGCCTACTACTACGTGAAGACCGCCGACGACCAGGAGTAGTTAGGAGGCTCCCAGGCAGGAGGCCTTGCCTTTTCGATCGTTGCTACTTTTGTGCTAGCCTTCTTAAGGCAAACTTGTCTAACTTATGTCTGTACTCAGATATTGTTGCTTCCGCTGACTCTGGTGTATTCGAGCTTATGTATTCAAGCCCTCGAGGCCCCTGTCTTGTAATATAAAGCTTGTATTATTTTAATTTGTGTCTAGAGTTGTGTTGTGATATCTTTCCGTGAGTCCTTGATCTTGATCGTACACATTTGCGTGTATGATTAGTGTACGATTGAATCGAGGGCGTCACAGTGGCCGCCGCCCGCAGACGATGCGAAGTACCGCGCGCCAGCCGCCATCCGCCGGTCACCGCCGCAAGCTCCCCCTCCCGAGCGATCTGTCGGAAGAAGAGAGCCCATCGTAGTCGGATCCGCGCGGGCTTCGCCCGACGGAGCCCATCGGTGACAGCGAGGGGAGGGGAGGTGGGAAGGGGACACGGTGGATGGGGTTAGAGGTGCTGCCCAAGTCACCCCGGGAGGGAGTGACGCCAGGGCTTAGCTTTGTGGTTGTTCCAGCAACAGAGAGCAGTGCTCGATATGTGCACGATAGTTGTGATATGACCCTACAGCATTGAGCAAAGGAAGACCAGATCGTTGGATTTACCATCATACGCTAATCTTACTAGAAAATTTCATGTTTGTAGTAGTTTCGTAGTCCGATACGCATAGAAAATCCACCATGGAAAAAGCAATCACACCAGGCATGACACCGAGATTTGCGAAAGATGTTCATTGAATATGTCTACATCCCTGGGGTATAACTACGGCCGCTCCTCTCTGTGACACCATTACAATACCACACACCAGCCATTCAAGTGCCGGAACACACCCTCGGTCCCCCTGCGTGTATGTGCTATTATGTTTGCATAGGTTACATCATGTGTCTGCCCTCACATTATAATAAAAGGCCTATGATACAGTTTTTAATATTCCCAAAATGATTTGTAAGCCCATAACAGATGAAATGTCTAGCTTTTGGTGGGGAGATAATGAAGAACAAAAGAGAACGCATTGGTGGGCCTGGTGGAAGATGTGTGTACCAAAAAAGAACGGAGGCATGGGGTTTAGGGACTTGCATGCTTTTAATCTGGTGGTGTTAGCAAAGTAAAGTTGGAGGTTGATCACAAAACCCAATTCTTTGTGTGCGACTGTTCTCAGAGCTAAGTATTACCCCGACGGCAATTTACTGAAAGCAGGTCCGAAGAAGGGATCCTCTTTTACTTGGCAGAGTATAATTGTTGGGCTACGCACGTTTATGAGAGGACACATATGGAGAGTTGGTACTGGAGCAAATATCAACATATGGGATGACCATTGGGTGCCTAGCAGTCCAGACAGGAAAGTAATAACTGTGAAAGGACAAAGACTTTTGCAAAATGTAGATGATTTAATTGATCCCTTTATAGGACAGTGGGATGAGGCTTTGATTAGAGATAATTTTATTTGGGTGGATGTGGGAAGAATTTTAAAAATCCCTTTGAGCCCAAACATGACTGAAGATTTTGTTGCATGGCAGTATAGGAAGTCGTTCTTGTTCTCGGTCCGATCAACTTATTATGTGGAATGGGAACATGAATTTGGTGCTCAAGCTAGGATGATGGCCAAGGAGTTATCAATGCAAACCCGGTACGGGATATTTTGTGAAAGTTGCAAATTCCAAGCAAGGTGAAAACTTTCACCTGGCGTGCTTTACATGGTATTGTCTCGGGGATGTAAATCTTAGCAAACAGACACATCAAGGTACAGCCTCAATGCCCAGTATGCAAGCAAGGGGTGGAAGATATGCGGCATCTGATGTTTACATGTGAAAGAGCAAAAGAAGTATGGAAGAAAATGGGGCTACATGAAATAATAGGTGAAGTCATTCATATTGACAGGTCAGGTAGTGTGATCCTTGAAGAATTACTCATGCAGCTGGAAAGATAGTCACCTGTTCTCGGTAGGTTGGGATTCCGGGAGTCTTTGGTGGTCGGGGCATGGTATATATGGTGGCAGCGACGAGAATTTGTTAAGGGCAAAAATGTCCAAAATCCTTCAAGTACTACGTTCGCTATCCAAGCGATCACAAGTGACTTCTCTCGAGCTACGGATCAGAATAAACAGGATAAAGTTATGTGGGTGAAACCTCTAGTCAATTCTTATAAACTAAATGTTAATGCCGCTTTTTTAAGATGGAACGGGTGCAGCTGCGGCAATTCTTTGAAACAACCAAGGAGAGGCTCTTGCGGGAGCATCCTAGTTGCTTCATCATCTCCTTGATTCAATGGCAGCAGAAGCAGTAGCTATTCAGCGAGGACTAGAGTTCGTTGAAGGACTTAGCTGGTTGAAGGACTCGGCTGTCATCAAGTCATTGTTGAATCTAACCCATTGGAAGTTATTCAAGCATGCACTGGCGTGATCGAGATTTGGAGCCCCTATATTGCTATTTTGGCTGATTGTTTTCAAAAAGCATACCGTATTGGCGTGGTATCCTTCGCTCATTTCCTTAGGAAGGCTAGTAGATTGGCGCACAATCTTGGTAGACATAGTTATAATTTAAATTCTACTTTTGTTTGGGATGATGATCCCACCAGCTTTTTACTTTCGGACATTATGGATGATGTAACTCTGATTTAAGTTTAATAAAGTGCGGCAAGTGGTTTCCCCCTAAAAAAGGCCTATGATACAAGTATTCTATTAGAAAACGACTCTTACCTTATTAATAAAGTGCGGCAAGTGGTTTGAGGGGCTTGTTGGGGGCGCAGCTGGAGATGCTCTAACCCCTCTCTTGGATGGACACTCATTTTGTTTAGAAATGGAGGAGGACCCCCGGCCTCTGCATCTGGACGATGCATGCAACCACTTTATTAATTATTCACACAAGACCTTACAAAGTCATACAACAGTAAGACTAAAGCCACCGTCTAGGCAATATCTGTTGCTACTCATATCCAGTTGATGTAGGGATGCTGGTAGTCTGGGCCTAATACCAAACAGACCTCGCAGCCAAACCTAACATCTAAGACCTGAGGTCCCAACCAGGACGCCTGCCGGGTATGGGGCACCCACCAGTCCGGCGCGCTCCTCGACCAGGACGTATGCCGGGTATGAGGTCGCCGCAGCCACCTGCCATCAATCCATCTTCAGTGATGTAATGTTGCATCTACCTTGCCCAGTCTAGCTGTCGTCGACGCCACCATGACGCCAGATAACGCCATCATCCTACGCTCGTCCATCATCACACGCCCATTGGCAAGACCCCGCTGCTCCATGCCGCCGAGACCCGCCGTCGTCGACGCGAGAGAAGGCACGCCTCACCACCTCACGCCTCTTTCATCCGGCGCCACTCCACAAATGATGCCCCCAATAGGGAACACAACACCGCAGCGACGCCATCATCCGATCCGGAGATCTTAGGATTTCTCCCGGAGCGGCACGAGCAAGTTGACAATAGTTGCTTGACGATGCCTTCATCAAGGTAACGACGTAGATGCCGCCATCGCCCGCCATGACCGGAGTCGGCTCGGTTTTCACCGGCGACTATGTCTTCCCAACTCGCCGCCGGTGCTAATAGTGGGATCCAAGATCCGTCACTACCAGCCTGGCCAACCGCCTTCGGTGGAGAAGGCAGCCACCACCACCATGCTCGGGCCAAGAGACCCGGATGTCCTCGTGCCGCGAAGATTACTCAGGGGGGATCTCCTCTTGCCATTGTCGAGACGAGGCACAGTCGTAGTGGATCTCGATCTAAACCCCTGGGGCCTAGATCAGATCTCATCGCAGCCAAAATCCCATCCTCCAAACGGCCGCCGAAGATCTCCTGGCCACCGCCAACCCGCTGCGCACTGCCGTTGGAGGAGGGAGATGGACGCCGCTGCCCCCATGCGTTACCAACGGTCAAGGACTGCGCCACCGCTGCCGCCTCACCACAGAGGCTTAGCCCCGCGGCGTCATCAGCGACGGCGGCGGTATTGGGAGGCGATGGAGGGGGAGGTCTGAGGGCGGTGTGGACGGGGACTCCCCGGGGGCGGCGCGGCGCCACCGCCTCGGGGGATAGAGGAGAGAGGTGCCCCGCAGATGGACACTCATTATTGCACCCTTATCTGCTGTCCCCCCCCCATCCTTTGCAGTTCGTTGCAATCAGCATGGGGCCTCGGAGTTGTGTTCCATGAAGTGAAATCCTTGTAGGATCTGTTAGAATAAATCCGAGGCATACTGTCGATCATCCGAGGACCAAGCAATCACATCAGGCACGACACCGAGATTTGTTAACGAGGTTCACCGATATGGCTACATCCCCGGGGCATGACTACGGGCGCTCCTCCCCATGACACCGTCACAATTCCGCGCCCCGGCCGCCCGGGCGCCGGCACACGCCGCCGGCTCCCCCGCATGCCCGTGCTATTACGTTGGCATAGGTTACATCGCGTGTCTACCTCCGATATATATGAGAGGCCTAGGATACAAGTGTCCTATTAAGACACAACTCCTACCCTGTCTACACACAGTCCAAAACAAAGTCCAGCTGTAACCTAACTTGTACAATAATATTCGACACAACTCTAACAAACTCCACCTTGGCGAATATTCTCCACCACCTTGGATTCATCCGTGCGTCGAACCTCCATGTACATTGGACTTGAGATACACCATGAGCACCGCTGCTACTCCCAGACTGCATGTGACTCCACCTGCAACTTGTAGTCCCTCATTTTCTTGTCCACAGTCAACACTCGAGCAAAATTAAGTTCCTTGTTACTCTAGTCCGTGCTCCCAACTTCCAGAGAATCCGTTCAACACCATCACACACCGATCACTGACCTGCGTGAAAGTGAACAACTCACATATTGAATGTCACATATAAGAGTTACCTGAACTTCACATCACCGCTCTTTCTTGACCGTTTGTCTGAAACTTAAAAGAATTTCACCGTCGCCCCGTGTCACCCTGAGTCAAATTCACAGTTGTCTCATCTTTTTTTCGGAATAGTCTCTAGCATGTCCCATAGCTATAGCACTCCGCCTCCTTCTGTACTTGTCATCCGCACTTTGCCATGTGCACCGAACACCACAGAATATACGACCATGTACTCTTTCAGCCTTTGACAATTTCAGACTCTCCTCCACTTTCTCAGATTCTCCATGGTCAACTCCTGTCCATCAACCGGCACCGATAGACCCAGTCACCAACTTGAATCCGGTACTCGTAACACTGCTTCAGCACCCCCTGCACACTTTTTCTAACAACATATCTGACCACCGGTGCCCTGGCCTGTCCTGTGTCCCGTGCTTACCGCACGCCTCGCCGCTATCACCGCGTCGAGCCTCTGCTGTCCTGGTCGAGTCTCCCGGGTCGCGAACCCACACCACTCAAACCCCTACTGCAGAGAACCACCGGTCATCACCGACCGATGCCGAGTATCACGTCTCCATCAGACCACTGGTACCCAGTCCAATCCACGTGTCTCTCGCTATCCCGTTGAAATAGGCTTCGACTCTCCATGCATTTACGCCGTAGCCCCTCCATCAGCTCAGAGTGTAGTCCTCCATCGGACTCCAGCTCCACCTTCAACATGACTCCATGTAGCTGGCCACGCTACCCCACGCCCTGTCGACTTCAAGCTCCCTCGTGTGCACCGTCTTGAATCAACCCTGCGCCATAGTCTGTCGAAGCCGCACAAGCCCTCAGGCCTGCACCACGTGTTTCCACGCCCCAGAAGTCAGACACCATCAGCATCACACTCCTATGTCGTCGTTGCTGAAATCACCGCCGTCTTCTGCTTTGACCAACATCCTCGTCGGTCCATCAGACTGTACTGTCCGAACCAGCCAAAATTAATCGACTGCAACCATGCTCCACCATGCGTCGTATCCGTCCCGCACATCTCTTCGTGCATTGCTTAACGCCCTGTGTATGCATGATCCTTGCGCGACGCTCTCTAGGCTTCCAAATCATCTTCTGCGAATTTTCATCCACAAGATACTTTCATCTTAGCTGTCCTGGCCTTTGCAACACCTTCAAACGACACTGATATGCTAACCGAGCTACTCAACTCCTGCCATAAAATCCAACCAGGAAACATCCTTTGGTCTTCACGTGGTGGTGCTTCTCTTAGCACAATCTCCTACGCTTGATTTTGCTTTTCCAGCCAACGTACTGCTACCAGATGCAAAGCTACCCACGTGGTTTTTTTCCTTCGCTGATTAATTTGCTTCTAGCCTCCATGATACGTGCTTTTTATTCCAACAACATCTCGTGTCACCGCAGCGTATCCGTAGTTCCGTGCGTTCCTCGGCCTCCCGTGTACATGCGCGCCTGTATCAGCCACGAAACCACGCCTGGACCAGCAGCTATCACGTGCTTCCTCATGACACAACCTGGCCAGCCCCACGGCGTGCACCTCGGACTATGGGCTGCCCTTCCGCACCTGGCCGCTGGCACCTGGGCCTTGGCTGTATGCCTCGCACACCCTAGAGCAACAGCCCCAACCGGTCGACCAGCTGAAGCCGTGCGCCACGCGTCACCTCGCATCCGTGCACGCGCCGCCACCGAATCGATCTGGTCGAGAACTCCCAATCTGGCCAGCGCCTGACGCTGAGACTCCGCTGCCGTCGCCGCTTGCACACGATCTGCCGCACGCGCTGCTGCCTTCCGATTACTTCTATCTGGCCGAAAGAATCTCGATCCACATCGATCTCGCGATCAATCTCGCTGGCAACTCGCAGTCTGCCGCTGATTTTCACATCGACCCGATCAATCCTTCGACTCTCTTCCTCTGGATCAACTCCCACCGCCTCTTCGAACCTTGCTCATGGTACCACTTGTTAGAATAAATCCGAGGCATACTGTCGATCATCTGAGGACCAAGCAATCACATCAGGCACGACACCCAGATTTGTTAACGAGGTTCACCGATATGGCTACATCCCCGGGGCATTGACTACGGGCGCTCCTCCCCATGACACCGTCACAATTTCGCACCCCGGCCTCCCGGGCGCCGCAACACGCCGCCGGCTCCCCCGCGTGCCCGTGCTATTATGTTGGTATAGGTTATATCGCGTGTCTACCTCCGATATATATGAGAGGCCTAGGATACAAGTGTCCTATTAGGACACAACTCCTACCCTGTCTACACACGGTCCAAAACGAAGTCCAACTGTAACCTAACTTGTACAATAATATTCGACACAACTCTAACAGGATCCTCTTCAGTTCTGCAAGATATGTACACAAAGAAAATACATCGGCCATGTGATTGACTGACCGGCCGGCATGCATGCCCAATTAAGGGATCAGGTTTGGATAAGCACTCACTCTTACAACTAAATCCCAGGCACCACAAGTCCGCACCAAAATGCACCTGCAACTGAATGGAGGAAAAACACACAAGGACGAACAGTACTCCTGCATGTGTTCTTGATGCAGCTAAGTTTGGTTGGTGCTGGTAATTAATTGGCATTCTACCATATGTCCTGCTTCCCAGTACTACTACATTTTGGCCCGTACCCCGTTGTTCTCTTGTTGTCAGCAAGAAAGCTCCATTGTCATATCATTTTCTGCATTGTGTGGTAGTTAATGTTTGGGAAAGATTGGATCAAAGAGTAACTTAGACTAGTGTCATGCATATGACACTAGTCTATGTTACTACTATCTTCATAAGGCACTATGACCAGCCTACTTTAGCCTCTATATTGCATTGGAGACTTGGAGCCATGGTGGTCAGCGCTTTAACGATCATGTCAAGTGCCAACTAACATGACATGAGTTGATCATAGCCAAACTTTGGTGGTTGCGCTTTATTTACTTATAGGTAATTTTTCGTACATCTCCTATCTTGTTTTGGTCAATAAACTTTTGGTCTCCCACCTAAGCTATGGCCTAGTAGAGTGTAAATTTTGTGCATATGATCTTCAAGGTTAGCTCTTTTCCTAAGAAGACGAGCAACAAGTAGCATCTCTGCACAAGTTTCTTACATGTCGAACTTTAACCTCTTATTGGGATTACTATTAGTACAATAAAACTTTGTTGTTCGTAAGATGCATTAGTCTAATCTAGACTGACAATACACAAACTACTGTTGTGATTTCCTTGGCTCTCGCTGTTGAGCAGAAAGCCTAATCAGTTGTAGGGGTAGTTTTTTTCGACAAAGGGTGAATTTTATTGGTTCAAATGGAGCATCAAGATGATACATCACACTAAACACACACCTGGCCTTTATATAACTAAGATGCAAACAGGCAACCCAACACACACACACATAGAAACACACCGGCAACTAGCGAAGTCATAAGACCAAAAGCTATGTACAGATATGGAAAAAAGAAAAAGAAACAAGAAATAAGCCCCAAAGTTATAGGGGTAGTATATCTTAGTACTCTATTTAGTACTGTATGTCACTGCACTGTGCTGCCAATTAAACAAAACCAGCCATTTTTGGCTAGGGTTCAACCACATGGTCTGGCACTGTGGCACGATGGCCTTTTCACTCCTGACATGCTTAGCTTAAGGAAGCAAATGGCCCACGGTGACCCAAGGTCAGCGAAATGATTAACCAAGTTGTTGTTATCTGGATTCTCGAATCCTAGAGTCCTAGTACCTAGAGGCAACCACTTTGCATTAGGATACTTGATTAGAACATGGAAACCTTTGTTTAGTGGTTCATGCTTACGTTGCTCAAGCCTACATGATGTAGGCGGTTGTTCTTTAATCTCATTCGTCCTTCCATAAACGGCTAAAACTCGGAATAGCTTACTCATAATGATGGAGATCTGTTAAGAAAAAATGTGGTGTCTGGTTTGCAAATTTTTCTAAGATTAGTCTATGATAGCGACGATTGGAGCTGATATAAATACTTGGAGCCAATTAATAGTTGGAGCAGGATTGCATTTGGTTAGCCTTCATGGGGACTTGGAGCCACGGGGTTGGCGGTTAGGGTTTAATGGGTCTTGTGATAAATTCCAGCTATAGCTAGTTTTAGAATAATCCGACACGAATAGTCAATCCACCAAGAAAGAAGTAATCACACGAGACATAACATCGAGATGTGCTAATGAGGTTCGTTGAACATGGCTACATCCCGGGGCATGACTACGGCCGCTCCTCCTCATGACACTGTCACAATACCGCACACCAGCCTCCTGGGCGCCGGCACAAGCTGTCGGCACCGCATGCATGTCTGTGTTATCATGTTGGCACGGGTTAATCATGTATCTACCCACACATTATATAGTAGGCTTAGGATGTGAGTGTCCTATTGAAACACGACTCCTATAGCATAGTTAATACAAAGAGGCCAATGATACAAGTATAAAAGATATGGTTTTTATAATTAAATAACGTCGCTAACGTTAAAAAATAAGTATCCTATTAGCAGACACATAGCTACCATTCCTGATCTTTGAATGGTTCGATCTCCCGAATCAGCACTCATAAATATTTTGTTAGAAAAGCATATGGAGACTAGATCAATTGAACGACCAGATGAGCTGCTGATAAGATTGGTCATTGAGTGACACCGTGATGGAGCTGACTAAATCTCAGCAACTGTTGCTCCAAGTGCACTGCACTGCACACTACTCATCCTATGCTCCGTGAAAGTCGTTCAAAAGGTGCACATCAGCTTCTTTGCTATGACATCTTTTTTTTAGAACACAGTACAAACGCAGGCATTTATATATACGCGCATACACTCATTCTTAGAATATATGTATGCAGACCCTACCCTTATGAGCACTTTCGAAAGACCGAGCCGACATATCATCTTAAGATTGATGAAGTCACCACAGGCGCCTTGTAGTCTACGGGAAGGTCTACTTTCACTGAACATACATTGCCGAAAATCCTAACATAAAACCAGGAATAATGCGAGCACCATGACTTGAACCCTGGTGGGCTGAGAATGTCGTTGTCCTCCTAAACACACAATCACTGATTGGTTCGCTACGACATCCTTTCTTAAAAGCGTTGTTGTGAAAGAGGTTAATCTAACGGTTGGTGTTGTTTTTCACAGCTTGTAATGTTTCGACCCTACTTGTATTTGTTCTTCACTCTGTTAAATACTCCCTTCATGAAAAAATATAAGATCGTGTAGATCATTAAAGTGTTGATCTAAACGCTTTTATATCTCTTTACGGAGGAAGTAATTATAAAAATGTTTTTGTGCAGAGCCCAGAGTTTCAACCTCCTTCCAAAAAATGGAAAAATCATCTCGGCTGAAATGACCTTTTGTAACAAAGATAAAAACCTGACTAGCCTCTAAACTTAAGGAGCATTAACATAAACTCATTATTTATACATTTTTTGGAAGAGAAATATTCCAGCTATAAAACGTGGCCATGCCTGTCGAAATCAAAGTACGCGTACATATAAACAGCACGTGCCTAGTATAGATAAAGAGTTTACTTTTTTTTAAAGCTAAAAGAGGTTTAGTTCTACGACGTGCCTAGAATCGTATTCCTGAAGAGGATTTAGCAGAAGATCTCGTTATGTTAAATTGCTTTTTCTTTGCTACCACTACCTATTTTAATATTTTTAGCTTTTCATCGGAAATCTTTTTCTCTTTTTACGTTACTATGTTTAATTATTATGTAGAATAAATAATATGATGAGGTAGGTATTTCCGTGTACAAGTACGGGCAAATCCAAAGCGGACCCTCAAATCGACGGACCGACCTGTCCAGACACAGTTTGACAGCCAATGTAGTACCCGTCGGTCCGCTGACAGTCCAGATGTCCGTTTTTTCACAAACCAGAACCAAAACAGGAGACTTTGCGAGAGTCCGAACATCCACATGACAAATCAAAAGCCATCACGTGCCCCTGTGACGCCCCCGATTCAATCGTACACTAATCATGCACGCAAATGTGTATGATCAAGATCAGGGACTCACGGGAAGATATCACAACATAACTCTAAAACATAAATAAGTCATACAACACTAGTAGAAAAAGGGCCTGTTGACCCGGTTGGTGAGGGCCTTTAGTCCCGGTTCATGAACCGGGACTAAAGGGTCGGTACTAATACCCTGGCCCTTTAGTCCCGGTTCAATCCAGAACCGGGACTAATGGGCCTCCACGTGGCCTGTCCGCTGAGCCCAGGCAGGAGGTCCTTAGCATCCACGCGTCAGCATTTCTTTGGCTCTGTTTTTTGTTTTTTTTTTTTTTTGAAAAGGAGGGGGGGTTTGGGGGGTTTTGGGGGGTTAATTTAGGTGTTTCATATATTGTGCTATAGCTAGCTAATTAATAGAGAAAAGTGTCCTCTCTTTTGTCCGTGCTTGGTCGACGCTACGTACTATACATACGTATAGAGAGGACTAATTAGACATGCTAGCTAGCTAGTAATTAAGCAAACAGAAGATCGTCATGAACATATATATGCATACAGAGAGAAGTGATATCGACCACCTCTCCTTCTCCGAGAGATTGGTCGAACAACAAGTTCTCGTATAT
>LR880966.1:781157408-781183790 GCA_904067115.1 Aegilops sharonensis
GATCAAGATCAGGGACTCACGGGAAGATATCACAACACAACTCTAAAACATAAATAAGTCATACAAGCATCATAATACAAGCCAGGGGCCTCGAGGGCTCGAATACAAGTGCTCGATCATAGACGAGTCAGCGGAAGCAACAATATCTGAGTACAGACATAAGTTAAACAAGGTGCCATAAGATGGCTAGCACAAACTGGGATACAGATCGAAAGAGGCGCAGGCCTCCTGCCTGGGATCCTCCTAACTACTCCTGGTCGTCGTCAGCGGGCTGCACGTAGTAGTAGGCGCCTCCAGTGTAGTATCGTCATCGACGGTGGCGTCTGGCTCCTGGGGCTCCATCGACTGGTCGCAGCAACCGGGTAAAGAAAAAGGGGGAAAAGGGGAAACAAGGCAATCGTGAGTACTCAATCCAAAGTACTCGCAAGCAAGGAGCTACACTACATATGCATGGATATATGTGTAAAGGGTCATATCAGTGGACTGAACTGCAGAATGCCAGAATAAGAGGGGGATAGCTAATCCTGTCGAAGACTACGCTTCTGGTAGCCTCCGTCTTGCAACATGTAGAAGAGAGTAGACTGAAGTCCTCCAAGTAGCATCGCATAGCATAATCCTACCCGGCGATCCCCTCCTCGTAACCCTGAGAGAGAGCGACCACCGGGTTGTATCTGGCACTTGGAAGGGTGTGTTTTATTAAGTATCCGGTTCTAGTTGTCATAAGGTCAAGGTACAACTCCAAGTCGTCCTGTTGCCGAAGATCACGGCTATTTGAATAGATTAACTTCCCTGCAGGGGTGCACCACATAACCCAACATGCTTGATCCCATTTGGCCGGACACACTTTTCTGGCTCATGCCCGGCCGCGGAAGATCAACACGTCGCAGCCCCACCTAGGCACAACAGAGAGGCCAGCACGCCGGTCTAAACCTAAGCGCACAGGGGTCTGGGCCCATCGCCCTTAGCACACCTGCATGTTGCGAACGCGGCCGGAAGCAGACCTAGCCTAGTGGCGTTCCAGTCCAATCCGGCGCGCGCCGCTCAGTCGCTGGCGTCACGAAGTGCTTCGGCTGATACCACGACGTCGAGTGCCCATAATTGTTCCCGCGTAGTTGGTTAGTGCGTATAGACCAAATGGCCAGACTCAGATCAAATACCAAGATCTCGTTAAGCGTGTTAAGTTTCCGCGAACGCCGAACAGGGCCAGGCCCACCTCTCTCCTAGGCGGTCTCAACCTGCCCTGTCGCTCCGCCACAAAGATCCACTCGCGGGTGCTCCACAAGCCGACCCGACTTTAGTCACCACATGTATCATGTATAAAGTATATAGTATATACCCGTGATCACCTCCCGAGTGATCACGGCCCGATAGTATAGCACCGCGGACGGACAAGAATGTAGGGCCACAGATGGAATACTAGCATCCTATACTAAGCATGTAGGATTGCAGGTAAAGGTAACAACAGTAGTAGCAAGGACAGGCTATGCATCAGGATAGGTATAACGGAAAGCGGTAACATGCTACACTACTCTAATGCAAGCAGTATAGAGTAGAATAAGCGATATCTGGTGATCAAGGGTGGGGCTTGCCTGGTTGCTCTGGCAAGAGAGAGAGGTCGTCAACTCCGTAGTCGTACTGGGTAGCAGCGGCGTCGGTCTCGGTGTCTAGCGAGAGAAGAGGGGAAAGAAACAATAAATATTTAAGCAAACAGATGCATAGAGATGCATGACATGACAAGTATCGGTGCTAGGGGTGCCCTAACGCGGTATGAGGTGAAACCGGTGAAGGGGGAAACAACCGGGAAAGTATCCCCGGGGTTTCGCGTTTTCGGACAGATGAACCGGAGGAGGAAAGTTGCGTGTTTGATATGTTAGGGATGTGTGGTGGACGAACAGGCTGTGTATCCGGATTCGTCTCGTCGTTCTGAGCAACTTTCATGTACAAAGTTTTTTCATCTGAGTTACGGATTATTATATATTAATTTTAAAAGATTTAAATCATTTTTAAGATTTATTTAATTATTTTAAAACAACATTATCCAGAACAGTGTTTGCTGACGTCATCATGACGTCAGCAGTCAACAGAGGTGTTGACTGGTCAACTGACGTGTGGGTCCCGCATGTCATTGATTGTTAACTAACCTAACAGATTAATTAACTAAACTAGGTGATTAGGTTAATCTAATCAAGATTAATTAAGTTAAATAATTCTTTAATTAAATAACTAATTAATATTTTAATTATTTTATTTATTTATATGTTTTTTTATCAAATCTTTCTTTTTAATTTTCGTTCTCAGGGGCGTGGGCCCTGTTTGTCATTGGCCCAGAGGGGCCTATCGGGTTCGGGCGTGGTTGCTGGGGCGGAGCCCCGTGAGTGTGCGGGCGGTTACGGGCGCCCGATAGGGCAGACCCAGGCGCCGACGATGGGGCACCGCGGGGGCGCCGACGGGGAGCGGCCTGGGGCCAAGCGGCACCGGGCGAGCCGGCGGGGCGCGCGGGGGCGAGCCCTTCTGCGCGTGTTGGGGCAGTCAGGAGCAGGGGGTGTGTCGCGCGGGGAGCACGGGCTGGGGACCCCCGGGGCACGCACGGTATGGCCAGTGCGTGGGCACGGACGCGGCTACGGAGGGGTGAGCGCAGCACGGGCGGTGGGGCGGCCTACGGTGACAGGAGCAAAGGGGAACGGAGCGAGGGCGGACGAGGCCTCACCGGGGCCCTGTAGTTGTGCTTAAGTCGGCTCGGGGAGGGGCCGGGGAGGCGGTCGGCGATGGCGGGGACGAGGCGACGACGGAGAGGACGACGACGATGGAGTCCGGCGAGGAGGATGGGGACGTCACGCGGTGGGGAGGAGACGAGGTCGAGGCGGATCGTTCCGGCGGAGAGGCGGTCTGGTGGCCCTGGTCAGGTGAGGAGGCGGCGTTAGCGAGGTAGGGGCAGGGCGGCGGCGCCCTCGGGGGCGTGCGGCAGAGGGGTTGGAAGGGGCGCTCGTCCCTTATCCAGATCGGGACGAGGAGAGGAGAGACGTGGGGAGTGGGAGGAGTGGGTTAGGGTTCGGTGTCCCCTGGGGGTTAGTAGGTGAGGTGGGGTGGGCCGGTCCGGCCGGGCCAGCCTGTAGCTAGCTGGGCCATTCGGCCCAGGGAGAGGGGTTCTTTTCTTTTGTCTCTTGTCTTCTTTTTTTTAGTTTTGTTTTCTGTTTTCTTTTAACCTTTGTATTTTCTTTCATTATTTCTTTTATGTTTTAATTCATTTAAAAGTATTTAGGCATTTTATAAAATTGTGTTTACTTCACCATAATTACCGATGCAATAATTGATATAGCCCGAACATTTTTATTTTAATATTTGAAAACTTTTGTCGTTTGACTTATTTAGGATTTAAATTTGAAACGGTTTTGAATTAACCCGAGATTAATTACAGTGACAGAAGTGACGTGCCATCATTAACGTGAGATTACTATAGCATGATTATCCGGGCGTCACAGCCCCTCTCCTCTCCGTCCGCGCAGGATTTGGCGGAAGACTATAATGATAGCACATACGTTTGGCGGATAGCTTTGAGTGGCCAGGTCTCGTATCAATGTATGGACACCGATCCAGACCGGTATGCGGACATATGCAGTATCTGTTTTAGGGGTATGCGTTGAAGATGCCCTAACCTATCTATTGTTGTACATCTAGGTAGTTAATGGTAACTCGTTAATGCAGTGTTGTATTGGTGATGTTCTCCTTATAATCTCCTTCGACGGGAGAATAGTACTTGTCGCCAGGTACCACGGTGCAAACTACAAAGCAGGCGCAAGGTGTAGGACGATGCTAAAGTATTATAGGTTGTCAAATAATCGCAACATGGATGATGTTGCCAGCATCCATTGCAACATGGATCATATTGCGGTCACCTTCGACTTGCGTGACAATTGTAAGTGCGGGCATTTGGTCACCCATTGCAACATGGACCATGTTGCGATCACCCATAACAACATGGATCAAGTTGCAGTCACGTCGTGTTGCAATACACGGACGATCTCGACAAGAATATTGCAACATGGTGGTTTTCGACAATGTGGTTCTTGAAACACAGCGGAAACCATCCAATTGCAAGGTTAACCGCAGGATTTGGCGGATGGTTTACGTGGTTGCTTTGTAACACGACGACTATTGCAGCGATGGGCGGCGGCGTGCACAGTTCTTCTCATCTGCATGAGTGCATGAGCGTGCGGCTCAATGGCGATGGAGGCATCAACCATGGCGGTTGCTTGGTGGTGAAGAAATTAAGAACGAGAGGTTAAGGAAAAGTCTGTGAGGAGAAAGGTCGTGTGGGCCTAGGGCAACGTGATGTGTGATTGAGGTGGTTGATTTCTTTCCACAAATCGGCCAATTGAGGCCGAGTATTTCCCTGTGTTCCCCGTTCCCTTTATCTACAAACCGGCCAAGTTCGGTGTCATGCGAAAATAGCCTCTCATTTTTGCAAACATTACCCACGTCTATTGTGAAAATTTACTAGAAGTACAAAAATTACATCAAGATCATTGGACCACTAGCGCTGTCAGAACGAGACATCGACGTGCCACTGTCTCTGCTCCCTTACTGGAGCCAGGCCAACCTTGTCGATGACATCTGAAAAGTCTTCGTGCATGTGCCCTGGCGAGAGACTCTAACCTCATCGATCGACTCAAGGCGACGAATGGAATCTACGTCGAAGTTGTGTAGACTCCGCCCCGACGGGCAAACTCGAGGAGGATCGGAGCCCGTAAGACTAGTAGAAAGATGAAGCGTTCCCCCTACGAAGATTGAATAAAACCTAACATAAACTACTAACCGAAGCATCGGAACTCTCCTCCCCATCGCTGGCGCCGGAGCGGTAGATAGAGGGAAGTCCACAGGCTCAGCAGCGGAACCTCGAGGGCCCATGGTAGGGGGAGGAATAGGTACATGACGTTAGAGCAACTCCAACGCGCCTACCCATCTCGTTTGCACGTATCCGTTTGGGTCAAAAACGGACACAAAAGTCGGTCCAAAGCGCGGGCCCAAAAGGACGCGCGTCCGCTTTTCGTCCGCTTGGCGACCCACTCCATGCCAAAATTTAGGCCCCATTTGCGTCGGCGTGGACACAAGGCGGATGCGCGTGACGCCCGCCTACTCCTCCTCCTGGCTCGCCAGTCGGTGGCACATATGGCATTCTCTTTCTCCCATCCACAACAAGCACCCGGCCGGCCCACCCCATCGACGCCGTCGCCGCCTAGTTTCGGTGCCCTCCCAGCCAGCCGCACCCACATGCCTCCCCCTGCAGCATGCACCTTCCAACATCGCCGCCGGGCCACCGCAGCTTCCTCCAACGTCGTTGCCATCACCAACTTGCCCCCCCTCCCCCAATGCCCCGGCCAGGTCCTTCGGCGAAGACGCCACTCTCGTCTGACGCCGCCACGCTTGTCAGACGCCACCAGGCCAGCTATTATGATATATTTATTTGGCTTGTAAACTTTGTTGTATATTTGTTTGGTTGTGAAACTACGTAAGATGTTTGTATTTTGTTTGAGAACAACACGGTTGGCCGGCCGCGAGGGCGAAAATGGGTCCGCGCGTTGGTGGCACGGCCGACCCAAACGCAAAAGGGGGCGGATGATGAGTGGGCGGCCGATCAAAACGAACAAAAAGCAAACAAAGCGCGCGTCCGTTTGGGTCGACGCGTTGGAGTTACTCTTACTGCTCTGCTCAACCATCCAAATGAATAGCTAGAACACACTCAAAAATCTAGTTGGAGGTTCATGTAGTCCAGCCAGAAGCCCAGAAGTGTGACGGCTAACAACAACACAAAATCTGAGTGACGCTAACATCCTCCCTTGGATGGGTACTCATTACTGCGTCCTTATCCGCTGTATCCCCCCATCCCTTGCAGTTAGTTGCAGGCAGCATGGGCCGGCCCTCGCAGCTGTGTTCCATGAAGCGAAATCCTTGTATCATCTTCTTCGGCAAACATAGGCCCTGTGAGTGACTGACCGGCATGCATGCCCAATTAAGGGATCTGGTTCGGATAAGGAGTCACTCTCAACTTTCCCGGTAATAATCCAGAACATGATGTATTTTTTTCCTCTTCTTTGGCAAAGTCTTGCAACAATGCACAGCAACCGAATGGAGGATAGATAAACGCACACGGATGAACAGTACTCCTGCATAGCCAAGTTTAGTTAGCCCTGATAGTTAGGTCACATTCAAGCATATGTTCCCAGTAAGTACATCATGGCTGATGTTAAATCAATTCATGACCGTACCAGTTGTTCTCTTGTTGTCAGCAAGAAAGCTCCATGATTTGTCTCATCACTGTCTCGTTGAATCTCTGATAAATAATTCGGTGCTGGTTTTTAAGCTCCAACGACATGATCGATGATCTGTATTTGAAAGAGCAGCGAGAAATAACAGCACCACCGATCGATCAAGTGAAGATGAAAGATCTAGTCTTGAGCAAGATGGCATGAAGCATGAAGGAAATTGCCGTGGTCAATTTATCTTCTTGTTCAGAGGCCAAATCAAATACGTAGAGTAGAAAATAAGGACAAATGTACGTATGCGCGTTGAGTGCCCTCATCATGCATCCCAATTAACTGACGCATCAACTAGAAACAAAAGGATTAAACCAAGCAAGGATCATGGACCATGATCAAGAACAAGAAGTAGAATTAGGAGACAATGATGAAGATTAGAGAGAGCCCCTCGCTAGCTTCACTTCACTTCAGTCTCCCTGTTTAATCAATCCCTCTTCCCCTGTCGGAAGTACAAAAATTAGGAGACAATGATGAAGATTAGGGGGATTCGTGAGCTTGTCCCCTCCCATGGCCACGGCCACCCTACTGTTTTTGTTGCTGCTGTTGGGACTGTGGTGCCTGCGGCTGCCTCCTGTGGTGCTTGTTGTTGTGCATCCAGACCTTGAAGACCTGCCGCCGCACGCCGGACTGCGCGCAGTGCTGCTCCACCAGGGCCTCGTCCTGCTTCAGCATCCGCCACCCCACCCGCTCCGCCAGCGCCAGCATCTGCCCCCTCTGCTCCGGCGTGAACCTCGTCCGGAACCGCTTCCGCGGCCGCGCCGGCCCGTGCCCGTGCCCCGGTGCCGACGTCGAGGGCGGGCCCGGGCCGGGCTCCTCGCTGGACGACTCGGTCGTCGTGCCACCGCCGCTGGGTGTGCGTTGGTACTGGTGGTGGTGGGGGTTGTACGCGAACGGCGGCGCGTGCGGGTGCCCGGCGGCGTAGGGGTGGTGCTGCTGCGGAGGCGGCATGAGCAGCGGCACGCGCGTCGTCGGCGTGGCGGCGGGCGCGGGGAGGAAGAGGCGGGGGTGCTGCTGCCCGTCGTCCCTGCGGTGGAAGCTGCGGTGGCACCCGCAGGCGGCGCACCTGAGCAGGTCGTGGGCGCCGGAGGGCATGAACTCCCCGCACCCGTCCACGGCGTGCCCGCCCTGCGCGGCCGCGTGGTTGCGCAGGCACTCGCGGTACCTCGCCTCGCCGCTGTTCCCCGAGGAGGCGTCGGAGGGCGCGCGCGTCCCGGCGGCGTGCTCCGGCCCCGTGAACTCCATCACCGCATGCCTCTGGGCTCTGGATGGATGCAGCTAGCGCGCAGGCGCTTGGCCTCTTGTGGTTTTGTAGCCAAGGGGCGAGAGCGAGAGATGGGCTTCAGCAGGGGAGACACTGGTTCTGAAATGGCACTTTTGTCTCCTAGAGGGCCGGCGGGGTGGACGGAGATGCGTGGTGGTGGTGGAGCGACGAGCGACCGACAGCGCCGCGGCAGGGGAAGGCGTCACCCCCTCTCCCTGCAGCCCGGCCCCATCCTTTAATTGTCCCACGTGCAGAGCCTGGTTTACCAGCGGGGTACTACGAGCATGTGCAACATTCGGTAAAAAAATAAAAGGTTGAGAGCATCTTCTGCCAGACTTGACAAATCCGGGTCCTCAAACATCCGCGGATACTGAACGATCATTTCTCAAATCACGTCGTCAATCCCTATATCCATAGTATATCATGCAACATCGATCAAACTATGTAGATCAGCTAATCGGACATAGAAATAGAACAATAGTTCACCAGAAGATTCACCAAATTTCACATAAACAACGGACAACTTTATAGAGAGCTGCTATACGTATGATCAAATTTCGTACGATATCTGTACGACCAGACTGGTCTGGTGTTGTGGGCTCATACATCGGGAAACGGGCCTCTCTCTGGTCGTAAAATCGTATGAAAATAGGTCGTACGCAAAGCAGTTCCGCTTTATACTACATATAAAACTTAAGATTTTTCACCGGTAACCTACATCGGCGACGGACAGAGCTTTCCACAGCCTCCCTCTCCCTTGCCTGCTGCTTCTCGCGGCGTGCGCGTCCGGGCCGGCAGGGCGGGCACAAGCACCCACCGCTGCCCACGAGGGGGAGCAGCAGCTGGTGTGGCGAGGGGACGGTGTAGGGGAGCAGCAGCCGGCGGGGCGAGGGGAAGGCGTAGGGGAGGCGCGGATTGCGCTGGCCGCTTGTCGGAGCTGCCCATGGGCCGCGAGGGGCCAGCGCCGACGTCCAAGATGCACCGACGGGGATGCTGCGGTTGTGGTGAGGCTGCAGATCCGGAGCTGCCCCCGGTCTCCACCTTGGACCGCTACAAGGCGGTGCGAAGGGCAAGTTCATACTCCAGCTCCACCTCGTCGTCAGAGCGGCTGCCGGAGCTCGACATTTCGCGCCAGAATCGGTAAGGGAAAAGGAGGACGGAGCGAGAGAGGAGAGTGAGTGAGCTAGGGTTTCGGACCGACGAGGCCGATGTTTTTTTTTTGGACATCCGTGGGGTCGGTGTTGGGCCGGGCTAGTCAGGCGGACGCGCCCGGGCGTGCCCGCGCCACCCCATGTCCGCCACATATTTGGGCTGGATATGCGGGGTGCCGGTTAGTCCGTGTGTTTAAGGCCAGTTTGAGGCGTCCGTCTGGGTCAAAAAAATGTGACCGGGCAGCCCGCCCAGACATATGAGGTGGGTTTGAGAGGTCCGGCTGTAGATGCTCTAACAATTCCCCGGTCTTTGTTTTTTTTTTCTTTTAACCAGCTCAACTTCTTTGAAAGCCAAAATAAAGTTTTTGACAAAACCATAGCAAATCAAAATAATTTCTCGACACGGGGGACTCGGATCTATTCTTTTGTGATCCATGTCTTCTTCCTCAAGTATACAACGACAAACATAAATTTGGTGGATATAAACTTCTGTGGATGATTCATGTGGTTATTGAGAACCCATGAGGTTGGTTAAGCTTTGTGCAGGGTTGGTCTTGTACAAGATCTTTATTTGAAGCATGGTAAAGATGCAAAAGATAAAGCTCAGGACAACAATTTTGAAGTAACCTTTTTTTTTACGGGGTTAAAAGGATTTCATTGCTGAACTAATGGAGAATTCGTTCCTATATCATTGTTCTTTGTTTTTCTTTCATTGTTCTTGATCTCATGTATTTTGTTCGAGTAATCAATAAAATACAGTCATCATCTTGAGTCCTTTGCATTTTCTAGGTTTTATCACCATGACTAAAGCATACACGAGCATAATTACATCCGGTCATGTGTTTTTCAGTTAAGTCAAAATGTGTCTATTATAATAGAGAAAAGTATATTTTTCGTCTCTCAACGGTTGGTGAAGTCTAGATTTCGTCCCTCAACTTTAAAACTAGACAACTTGCACCCCAACTAGTGAAATCGGACAAGGTTCGTCCCTGGACTTACTATTTTGACTGGTTTTGCTGCTGACTCACCCAGTTTTACTAAGCGGACTCAGATTCCTGGAAAAAAAATTAACCCACATATTTTTTCAAGTTTGCATATTTTCTTAAATTCGTGTTTTTTTTTCATAATCACTGTACCTTTTCCAAACCAACGTTCATACTGTAACTTGAAAAAGTTCGCATATTTTTTCAATTCACATACTTTTTCCAAATCCGCATAATATTTTTGGAAAAAATTTATGAATTAAATAAGTACGCGAACTAGAATAAAAGTACGCGAATTTGCTAAAAATATGTGAACTTTGAAAATGTACGCGGTTTTGTAGAAAAATATGTTAATTTCAAAAAAGTATGCGAACTAGAATAAAAGTACACGAATTTGGAAAAAAAATACGAACTTGAAAAATGTACGCGGTTTTGCAGAAAAATATGTGATTTTCAAAAAAGTACGTGAATTTGAAAAAATATGTGAACTTGAAAAATGTACGCGGTTTTATAGAAAAATATGTGAATTTTAAAAAAGTACGCGGACATGAAAACATTACATGAATATTGAAAACTACACGAACTTGGAAGAGGTACATGGACTTTAAGAAGTACATGAATTTTTAAAAAGTTCATGGATTCAAAATAGTACAAGGATTTGAAAGTTTTACACGAATTTGAAACAATCACACGAACTGAAAAAGTACACGAAATTCAAAAAGGTTTACAGATGTAAAAAACAATTTTGAATAAAGTACATGGATTTGGGAGAGTAAACAGATATGGAAAATGTACGTGAATTTCAAAAAAAAACACGGATTTGAAGAAACTACATGAATTTGAGTCAGCACCGGGCAAAACCAGGGTGAGTCAGAGCATCTCCAACGGCCGCACAAAAATCCCGCGCCCAATAAACGTTATAGCACGCCACTGTAGCGCTTTTAATGCGCCGGGACCAACTTTGGTTTAGCAGGCGCCCAAAAACGCGCGCCCAAAAAGCAGTCAGTGCAAATTGTGAAGCGCGCGCAATCCGGCGCCCCAAATATGTTGTGCGCGATAGCGTTTTTCAGCGCGCGCCCAAAAACTTTTAGCGCTACAGCTTCTGCTGGAGCTGTCCGGCGCCCAAAAAAACAAACTTTTAATGCGCAGAGCTCTTTTTGTGCGTCTGTTGGAGATGCTCTCAGCACCATAACCAGGCAAAACCAAGACCAGGGACGAATCTTGACCGCTTTCAATAGTAGAGGGTGCAAGTTGTTCGGTTTCGAAGTTGAGGGATCAAATTTAGACTCGGCAGAGATGAAAAGTATACTTTTCTCATTATAATACAACTACTAGGTTCAGTGTTTTGAGATTGCTTGTGTCATAGGAAAGAACAGGCCCTTGAAAAAATGTTACTATAGTTTTTAATTTAAATGTTATATGTGAAGAAGGTGAGGATGAGAAATTTCAGTTTGATCTCATAGGTCAAAATAGGATTAAGATTTAAGAATCTCCTGGAACTTAGGAATAAACAATCCTCACTCATGCCATTGCAAAAGCATACATAAAGTTCTCCATCCGCCTATATGGGCACGAAACTAGATAGAAGATACACTTACACATACATATGGATTTGCCATCGACCAGACGAGAAGAATGTGTCTCCTTATTCCTCATTGTCGTTGACTCATGGGCCCAAAAAATTCAATCAATCAAGTTTAGGTGATTCATTCGAGATGTCAAAATTGATCTCCACCCAAACCACATTTGCCCATTTCATGTGCGCCCAAAATACACTGGCAGACTAACTACCCACCAACGCATATGGCAGCTATAGAGCGGGCAATAAGGTTGCTCACATATGGTCTCTTGTTAGCTAGAGGCCAATTTGTATGAACTGGAGATATTCATATTTGTATGTGGTTGTGTGTCAAGAAATGCAAAATAGTTGTGTGTCATTGTATGTGGTTTTCCAAATCAAAATAGACAATGCATAAATCTTAATGAGTTAAGTCAATTTTATGTGAGTTAAGATAATAAGTGCAAGTTATTGTTACTTTTGGTGTTGAACTAGTTGTTGGGGCGCGCCATGGCGCGCCACCTGAGTGGCATCTCTGCGGTGCCAGGTAGGATACACGCACTTTTCTAACTTTTTTTTGCTGCACATGTCACACCTGCACACCCAGGTCATACATGTGGACACTGAATTGGCTGACACCAATTCAGCTCCGAATTGTAGTATGTGCAGAACACAACCTACTGCCATAACATAAGCAATCAATAATCTAATTATAGAACTTAGTTTAAGATGATAAGAGTTATGCTAGGTAGCCAGTGTCGGTATAATGACATTGTACATGAACATTTTGATAATTTATTTCTCCCAGTAACTGTAAGCTGATATCAACAAAGAAAGCAAGAACAACATTGCACACTGATACGATTATCACGACAAGATCGTTCTCATTGAAGCTTGATAAGAAATGCACGCTTGTTTTGTTGCCTTGCATACATATACAGAGATCTTGATTCTTCTAACCGGCTAAATATGAAGTAGATTAATTAGATCGATATGAGTACNAACCTACTGCCATAACATAAGCAATCAATAATCTAATTATAGAACTTAGTTTAAGATGATAAGAGTTATGCTAGGTAGCCAGTGTCGGTATAATGACATTGTACATGAACATTTTGATAATTTATTTCTCCCAGTAACTGTAAGCTGATATCAACAAAGAAAGCAAGAACAACATTGCACACTGATACGATTATCACGACAAGATCGTTCTCATTGAAGCTTGATAAGAAATGCACGCTTGTTTTGTTGCCTTGCATACATATACAGAGATCTTGATTCTTCTAACCGGCTAAATATGAAGTAGATTAATTAGATCGATATGAGTACCTACAAACACATCAAGGAACGAGCAAATTGCTAAGTTGATATTTTTAGTGAAATAGAAGATAGAACCAATCAACTCTGGTTAGCAGCACAAGAAGTGTAAAATTACCAGGTAGCAACATGCCCCCATTTGCAGGCTATTCATGAGGACGCCGCGCTTGTTCATCAGGAGGATCTCGCCGGATGAGTGCACGAGAATCCTGTCACGCCCAAATATGCCTGTCACTTTGAACAGGCTGAAAAAATTAATTTACAGCAATTGAAATCCATTACAGCCACTGCACATGCATAAAAAGATCAGACTTAGAAGCAAAGATGGCAGCAGCATAGATACTGATAGACGCATATGAATACAGAGACAACAGGTTTGTAATCTAGATGATTGACCTGCGATAAGGTGAAACGGAAAGGTGAATATCGTGCTTAGAGAATGTGTATAAATAGTTAACGTCAAGATGGAAAACACAATAGCATGGACTTTCTGTATCAAAATTTTGGCTTCTGGAGATGACAGTTGGTAAACCTCATCTAAGATTAACATGTGGCAGATCGTTTTGTTTTCTGTTATGTTAAGACCTTTCAAACTGCTTGTGGAGGCAGCAGTATGAGCTCTGTAGACAGTCTACCATGAATAGGATCCAGGGGTTGCCATGCCCCCTCTTTTGTGTAATATTCCCAAGCTCCAAATCCTAATTCAACATAAATGCATGTAAAATTTCAAATGGTTGTATCATCTTCGTCAGATTTTCAAAGCTAATCCCTGCCTTCCGTGTCATGGATAATCAAAGGTCTACAAAAGGGACAAGTTGGAAGATCTCTTTACAATATGGTAGGCATGTACCGATAATCAGCATTACGCTTCTGCAGCTTTTATAGCAATAACAACATTACATATTACATTGCCTCTATGAAAATCACTGCTGCCGAGCAAAAAAAACATAAAGTAACATTTGGTGGTGAGAGATTTTTTTAACCAAAATGAAGGCAAGAATAGAAATGGCGCTGAACTAAACAAAGGGAAGTGAGCACCAGTTGAGTAATAGCGTATTAAAAGCGAAAAATGCCAGACATATCAAGGAATATGCCAATATGCACTCAAATGGAAATATATTAATTGGGAGAGGATTGAAATTAAGGTCGAAAGACATTTCCTTATCTCAGTGAATCTCACATTGGGATTTCAATATCTCAACAAATCTCAGATTTGTGGTTTCCTAATAGCTGCTATAATTCTTTTATAAAATAGAGCTTACCTGAAAGAAAAGAATTTCTTGCACAGAGGCTGAGGTAGGGACTCCTTCAGGCCACATTGGTATGACTACATAAAATGCAAATCGTTCGCCAGCTCTAATATTGGTTGCAATTTTGAAGGCCAATCCATTAGTATTAGATTGTAGGAACCTGCAACATCCCAAGGGATCAGAATTTCAGTTTGTGTAAATCATGTCGTAACATTAAACATCAATTTTCAATTTACACGATAGTACCGTCAGCAACAGAGGCATGAATGGAACAAAAAGAATGTACCCTATCTAACAAAAGTAGGAAGAGCAAAATAAAAGCATGCTCTCCCTGCAATGTAGCCTATCTAATAAAAAAAGAAAAATAAATCTATGCTCTCCCTGCATTCTGTGGTGCATGTTTTGCCCTATCTTACCAGCAGAAGAATATGCATGAAAATGTGGAAGTTAAGCTATGCCTAACAATCAATATTCCAAGTTTCAGACATGATACATAGGAAGAACCCAGACCTGAATTCACATAGGATGGCCACTCATACGAAGAACCAAGAAATTACTGATTTTAAATATAAATGAAATGGTGTTTTGATCTGATTGCCCGGACATATGTTGTGCGAATGCTCTTATTGATTATGAGGTTCTTTCGGATCAAAAGATTCTGCACAGGTCCATTTAATGGTTTAGTAGTTTATACAAGAAGAACGTAGTTTCAAATGGTACATGACAAGAAGATGAAAAATAAATAAAACAAAACAGCACCACAAACTTCAGCATAGATGTACATTACTGAACATTGCGAAGGAATACAAGGAAGATGTGCCAAACTAGCCTGCTTTGAAGCTTCTTTGCAATCACTATGAAATCCTTTTAGAGAGCCCGAGTCAATTGACCAAAATACCTGAAGAATTAATATCTTAACCAGTGCCTATAATTCACAAGTATTAACATAAGCACAAATTAAAGAGCAAGTGCTAAAGCCTAAACATGCCAATTTTCATCTTGTTCTTTTGAAACCTACAAACTAACATGATCATTTGGAACATTAGGTGAACGACTAAGTATCCTGAGGTATGTTCCAACTTTATCAGGGCATCATCTTTCCAACGAGATACTTTCCTAAGTTGATTACGGAATTAAAAATCAACGAGATAGGAACATTAAAACTCAAAGAGATTAATGTGGTTGTGGTGCAAGATAAGCACTGGCAGCCAGCATGCATTCACGCATGACACTAGTTCGCAGAAGCTTACGTCCTTGACTCCAACTTCATAAGCATAACGAAGTTACATTCGTCTAGATACATCTTTTTTTCAGCGGCAGTTAATATGGGACGGCGGAGTACAACATATTGGTAAAAATGAACTCACTGAAATTGTCAGAGTTATGAAAATCATTTTCATATACTGTGTCAAGATCTTTAAAAAGCCTCACAAAGATCTAGGTCCCCAACGAAAGCAGCAGCTTTCTACTTGTTTCCCGAAGCCTGTGTATCAACCAACAAACATATTTGGGGGTGAGTAAATGTCCCAACAACCTGCAAGATAGTAGTACAAGATTGCCAAATATGGCACAAAAGAGAGCTTATGATTAGCCTGCAGAACACAAAAGATATTTACAAGACTGACATGATGCTTATTCTGAAATCAACATAATGGTGACCTCCTGATTTTATTTATATCTACAACTATTTGTTAGCTTAGTAGCATCATTTACTATCCATATGGCACCAACAAACACATCATGGTTTGAAATAACATTCAAATTCTCCTAAAAGATGATGCATGAGTATATATATACTTTCTTAATGTCTATGATGATAGCAATTACTTGCAGCTTATAAAAAAGAGATGAAATATAAGCATAGAACCTGGCTATCACTCCCATCCAAAACGCCCGCTGCGGAGGTACAACCCACATAATCGATCCTACCTCATAATGCCCCGATCCGTGAGCACCACCCCGCTAGTTACCTTGACGGATATGCAGGTCCATCCCGCCCCGATCGTGGTTGAGGAAGAACTATGGCAGGCGACAGGACAGAGAGAATATGATGGGGTGGCTTTCCCGAGACCCGTCGATGCGGAGCGGGATGGGGTGGCGGCGGCACTAAACCTAATGAATCACCTCATCCGCCCCGGCAAGCTGAAGGCGAACCAGCCGCGGAACAGCGCCGCGACCACCGAGCTAGCCATGCGCCGTTGCCTCCTCCTCTGCTCGGGAACGAAAGCGATCTGACGGGGAGCGCTCGCGCCGCCGTGGCCGTGGATCCAGACCTGCTGCTCGATCTGGGGCGAGGGGGAGGAGAGGAGCTCGCCCGGTGGTAGGGATAAGGTGAGCAGAGGAGAGAGGGGCTGTGGGGGAGGGCGCCGGTGAGTGGTGGCGGCGGCCAAAGAGGGAGAGGGAGAGGGGGAGGGGGAGGAATCGGGTCAGTGGTGAATCCGTGAATGGGAAACGAGGGCCCCGTTTCTCTTTTCTTCGTCGGTTTTTTTTTTCACCTCACACAGTAAAAGCTAAAAGGGACAGGTGGATATGGCGAGAAGGCGCCCTTGATGCGTACGTGAATGTTTTGGATTGCACATTCTTATGGAAATTGTACATCAAACCAAGAGAAAAAAACCAGGTGTAAGTTTCCTTTGTATCTAGCTATACTATGTCATGGCAGAACGCAACGACCCCCTAGTTTCTAGGGTTCCACCGCTCCTCTGGCGATTCTCGCCAGAGTCCACGTAAACTCTCGCCGATCGCCGGTTTCCTCCGGCCGCCGGTGAGATCTACCACTTCTCGCAGCGCTCGCTCGCTTGCATGGCGGATCCAACGCGTCAGATGACAGGGGGGCAGGGGGAAGAGTCGGAGGCGGAAGTAGGGTTAGGGCTGGAGGGGGCGACCGGATCTGGAGTTCATGATGGGGTCAGGGGAGTTGGAAGCCAAGACAACTCGATGGCGGATGGGGGGAGCCACAGCTCCCAGGCTAGGAGGAGTGCATCGGGAGGAGGGGAGGATGAGTATGGCTCGTATTATGGGCCGGGGCCTGATCTTGAGGATCAGTTCGCCGGGATGAAGTTGCATGGGAAGGAAGAGGAGGATCTGGATTTCTCAGAGGAGGTGGAAGATTTGATCAAAGATGTCCGCTGGTTAGCCTTGTTCCGGGTTCATACGACCAAGCCGTTCAGTCATGCGACGCTCTTAACACAGATGCATAATGCGTGGTCGGCGGCGCAGGGCGTGACTTTCAATATCAAGGGGCCCAATTTGTTCCTTGTTCAGTGCCACTGCTTGGGAGATTGGAGGAAGATCATGGAGGGGGGGCCGTGGCTGTTCCGACGGGCGCCTGTGGTGATCCAGGAGTATGACGGATTTTCTGATGTCAAGGACTATAAACTAAACAAGGTACCGCTGTGGGCTCGTGTCAAGGGTCTGCCTGATGGCCTTACTAGAAGAAGGGAGTTGGCGGAGAAGGTAGCAGCAAAGGTGGGAGATCCTCCGTTCACTGTTGTGGTGAATGAGGGCAAAATAAATCCATCAAGCATGCTACGAGCCAGAGTATTCGTTGATGTTAATGAGCCTTTGGTCAGGTTTGTTCCGATCTCCCTAAAGGAACACAAAAAGTTCAGCGTGTACTACGAAAAGCTCCTAGATTTCTGCTTTTCCTGCGGCCGAATGGGTCACTTGGCTGATGAGTGCGGCGATGGTGTACATGACCCTGAGTCGTTCGAGTGGGGTGATTGGCTGCTGTGGGAGCCGGAGATGCCAGCGGCTCAACCATATGGAGGTGCAGGAAGAGGAGACAATGGGAGAGGCCGAGGAGGCGATGGTGGTAGAGGAGCAAGGGGACGAGGTGGTAGAGTCCCTCCAGGGGGTCGGGGGAGGGGCGATGTGGGAGGATTGTATACGCACGGGCCGCAGCAGATGGAGGTGCAGACGAGAAGGGAGAATATGGGGGAGGAAGGAGAGAAGGGAGCTCGGAAACGATTAGTGGCGGCTGATGGTTCAATAAATATTAGAGGACAACAGCTATCTCTGGAAGGCAAGGTTGCAGACACCGTTATGCTGATCGAGGGGGCGTCTTCGTCTACGCCGATCAATACAGTGGTCACTACGCCGGAGAAGATTCACATCGTGAAGAAGAGGAGACAGGAGGGTGAAGAAGGCGAAGATATGGAGCTCATGGACAAGGCGGCCTCCCTAGAGGAGGACCGCCAAGCCTGATGCGGACCTTATGTTGGAACTGTCGCGGTATTGGCGACCCTGCGACAGTTAACGAGCTTCGTGCTCTAGTGGAGGATAGTGCGCCGTCGGTTCTTTGTGTTGTCGAGACGCAGATTGCAAAAAATCGAGTGGAGGGCTTGGCGGTGTCATTAGGTTTTCAAAATAGTTTTGCAGTAGCTAGCAGTGGTAGGAGTGGAGGTCTTGGTATTTTTTGGAAGTCAGATGTTAATCTTGTAATAAAAAGCTTTTCGCAGTATCACATTGACTCCTGGGTGTTGAGCCCGGGTTCGGAGCAGTGGAGGCTCACATGTTTCTATGGGGAGGCGAACAGGAGCATGCGGTATAAAACTTGGGAAACTATGAAGAGGCTGAGGGGGGAGAGTACCTTGCCGTGGCTATGCATCGGCGACTTCAATGAAATCCTTCGCTAGGAGGAACAGATGGGACCGAACACACGGGATAGTGCACAAATGGATGGGATCAGAGATGCGGTGGATGTTTGTGGCTTGGCGGATATTGGATATTTGGGTCTTGACTGGACATTTGAAAAGCGAGTGTCAGTTGGTCAAAACTGCAGGGTCCGGCTTGACCGAGCGCTGGCCTTGCCGAGCTGGTCCTTACTTTTCCCTTTTGCAACACTAGAACATCTAATAGCAGCCAAGAGCGATCATTGTCCGATCCTACTCAGGACGGACACAGAGATGGGTAGCCAACGGATGGTTGGGAGGAAACCTTTCCGGTACGAGTGTGCTTGGGAGACTGACGACCGCTTTCGCGGCGTGGTAGACGAAGCCTGGATTGGAACCGGCCCGGCGTCAAATCTAGCTGACTTGGCTAATAAGCTCAACAATGTTTCAGCATCAATGTTAAGGTGGAGTAAGAGGACATTTGGATCTGTACGGCAGGAGATGAGGGAGTTGCGCCGCCAGCTTGCTGAGCTTAGAGCTGACCCATTGCGGACGGGCCCTGGACAGGAAGAAGCAAAGGTTATGGATCGCTTGATTGAATTATCGTACAGAGAGGAGATCATGGCAAAACAACGCTCTCGGATCATGTGGCTGGCTGAAGGAGATAGCAACACAAAAAAAATTCAGCGGAAAGCAAGTGCTCGGCGGGCAAAAAATAGAATCGTCCAACTGGAACGAGCTGATGGAACGGTGTGCACTGACCTGAGCGAGCTGGCAGGTATGGTCACAGAGTTTTATAAAAACTTGTATTCGTCGAAAGGCACGATTGGTATGGGGGAAGTTTTGTCTCATATTCCTGTTCGTGTGGATGGAAATATGAATGCTCGTCTTAACGCAGATTATAGCAAGGAGGAGGTAAAAGAGGCCCTGTTTCAGATGTTCCCAACCAAGGCACCTGGCCCAGACGGTTTTCCCGCGCATTTTTTCCAGAAAGACTGGGATTTATGCGGTGACGAGGTTACTAGGATGATCATCCGAGTGCTTGATGGAGTTGATTCCCCGGAGGAGATAAATAACACGTTCATCGTATTAATTCCCAAGATCTCCAGTCCAAAAGTTTTAGGACAATTTCGCCCTATAAGTCTCTGTAACGTAATCTACAAGATTGCGTCAAAGGTCTTAGCTAACCGGCTGAAATTATTTCTCCCCGATATCATCTCCGAAGAGCAGTCTGCCTTTGTCCCAGGACGTCTCATTACGGACAATTTTACCACAGCCTACGAGTGTTTGCATTATATGAAAACAAGAAGGGTGAAGGGAAATAGATTTTGTGCGCTTAAGCTGGATATGATGAAGGCATATGATCGCTTGGAGTGGCCGTATCTGAAAGCGGTGATGATCAAACTAGGGTTCAGCCCTAGATTTATGGAGACGGTAATGAGGTGTGTCTCTTCGGTCACCTTCTCAGTTTTGTTTAATGGTGGTTGTCTGGATAGTTTCAAGTCGACTCGTGGGCTAAGGCAGGGAGATCCAATCTCGCCATATTTATTTCTGCTTGCAGCGGAGGGACTTTCTTGCTTGCTCAAGTCACAAGTTGGAGTTCAAGGTATTGCAGTTGCACCGACAGCCCCTTTAGTTAATCATCTCTTATTTGCCGACGATAGTCTACTCTTTTTTGAGGCAAATGAGGAGTCTGCTACACGGGTGAAAGGTCTCCTCAGAGTTTACTGTGAAGCATCGGGCCAGAGAATAAATGTAGACAAATCATCGATTTTTTTCAGCAAGGGGGTAGCGGACTTGACCAAAGCAGCGGTCAAAAATATCCTTGAGGTACACAATGAGGCGCTCACTGAGAAATATTTGGGTTTACCCTCTGATGTGGGGAGAACGAAAGAAGGATCTTTCAAGTATTTAAAGGACAGAATCTGGAAACGTGTGCAAGGGTGGATGGAGAAGTGTCTGTCAGCGGGCGGGAAGGAGGTCCTCATCAAATCTGTCGCCCAAGACATCTCTACATATTTGATGGCATGTTGCAAGCTACCTCGAGGCCTATGCGAGCACATCAATAGTCTGATACGGAAGTTCTGGTGGGGAAGTAAAAATGGCGAGAGAAAGACGGCTTGGGTGTCGTGGAAAACTATGTCAAAACCCAAGTATATGGGTGGCCTGGGCTTTCGAGATATCAAACTGTTCAATCTGGCACTCCTAGCTCGTCACGCATGGAGGATGATGCAGCAACCAGGGTCTTTGAGCGCTCGCGTTTTGAAGGCTCGGTATTTCCCGGATACTGATCTGTTGAATGCCACTTTGGGAAATACACCTTCCCAGGTCTGGCGATCTCTCCTGGAGGGTCGCGACATTCTGTCCCTAGGACTTATTAAGAGGATCGGCACAGGAGCTACTACTAACATTTGGTCCGACAACTGGCTGCCGAGAGATTTTGAGCTCAGGCCTATTTGTGCACAACCAGCAAATCCGATGGAGTTGGTGTCGGAGCTAATCAACCCTGCCTAGTAGAACATTTTATCCCTGCTGATGTCGAGGTCATCCTCAATATACCACTCAGTACAAGGCAACAGGAGGACTTCTGGGCTTGGCATTATGATAAGCGTGGTATTTTTTCGGTAAGATCAGCGTACCGGATGATCTGTGCTATCAAGACACAGAGAGAGGACTGGCTAGATCATCGGCCGGGTCACTCGAACATTGAGGCTGATAAACGCTCATGGACCCAGCTGTGGAAGGTAAAAAATCCCGTCAAAAATCAGAGTATTTGTGTGGCGTTTAGCACACACTTCAATCCCAACTGGCTCGGTTCGATATGATAGACATATGGCAGATTCGGCATCCTGCTCTATTTGTGGGGCGGCGGAAAACACGTGGCGCCACTCTTTGTTAAGTTGTCATATGGCAAGGTGTGTTTGGGCCTTGGAGGACGATGATCTGGTAGAGCATGTGATTTCGAATCAAAGCGACAATGCGAGGCTCTGGCTGTTTTGGCTCTTCGAGGCTACTTCACAAAAAGATCTAGCTAGAATTCTAGTGACCATGTGGGCAATTTGGTGGGCAAGAAGGAGGGATATTCATGATAACGAGTTTCAGAGTCCGCTTTCTACTACTGTGATGGTGGCTTGTCAACCCTAGGAGACAAAGGTGCAGCGGGAGTGGTGTGTCGTGACAAGTTGGGCAATTTTTTGGGTGCTTTAGCAATGGTCTTTGATGGTCTAACAGAACCGGCAAGTCTTGAGGCGCATGCATGTAGAGAAGCACTAGCCCTAGCTCAGGACTTGAATCTGCAAGATCATGTCATTGCTTCAGATAGTGCAGAAGTTATCGCTAATATCAAATCTGCAGCATCCCCACCTTATGCTCCTATTCTTAGAGAGATTCGAGTTAGTAGCAACAATTTTTCTTCTGTTGTTTTTTGTTTTGAAAGTAGATGCAATAATTTTGAGGCCCACATGCTAGTTAAGGGAGCTGCGTCTCTCGCGGTGGGCCGCCATGTGTGGCTAGGGGTTTTACCAGATATTGCCTGTATTCCAGAGGCCGTGAACTTTGAATAAAATCCCTAGTTTACCTTCAAAAGAAAGCTATACTATGTCATTGAGTACATTGAAACATTTTAATGCATATTGTATATCAAACCAAGAAAAGGGGACTCGTTCAATCCAGGAGGAGCTAAGTGTTGTTATTTCAACAACAAATGAATAAAATGCCGACTGGTTGTTATTCTTATATGGCCATGGGAAAAACTCAAGTAATGTTACTGATTCAAAGCAGTTTCCCCATACATAGTTGGCTTGCTCTAGAAATTTCTACTAGGTACGTTGGTAATTGCCCCCTTATATTCACTTGCACCTAAAACCTCACGGTTTAGGAAACTTTGTCAAGTTTGGAACTCGCCACCTTCATAATTATGGATTTATACCAAACAAGATGTCGACACATACATATATTGGCAATGTATCTAAGTGACAACAATTGATTTTAGAGACCTATAATTTTTTATTTGTGACTAGTTTAGAATAATTCAGTTCAACAAAACAAATTAAGATCAAATGTCTCATAAAGGAAATTAGTAATGTCACTTTCCATGCAATAGATATTTTTAGCTTAGTGCAAATACATTTTCTTTACATCGGTTTACAGATACATATCAAAATAATGTATCTTAATTTTGTGAAGATTGTTATGTGATTAATTTTGGCCTTATAATCAAACAATGTACATTAAACATTGTATATCCAAAAATTGAGCTATAAAAAGGTAAAAAAAAATATTGTCTTGTGCAGGCTGTCAATCTTCCTAAAGTGGTTGTTGGTCATTGTCGCCTCCTTCAACACCTTCTAGCTCAGACTGTATAGAAACTGATTATGTCGAATCTACACCTTCGAGTTCAACATTGCCGGTGCAATGGATGTACATCTTGGTGGAAAGAGAAACACAACTAGCAAGGGTGAGCTGGGCAGAGGATGCGCCAACGACCTGACGTGTGGCTGCTTTAGCAACAATACTAACTTGAGTTGAGTAGAGTGTGGGGTGGCCGCGTTGGCTATCATATGGTATAGCATTATGATGAAGTCAGTCATGGTGCTGTTAGTGTATTAAGTAGTGGCGCTCAGTGATGGGCAACTTCGGCGGCCATCCCTAGCTTAGGAGATTTTTCATCCATTAACCCGTAATAGATGGCCCACATAAAAAAATAAGCTCAAATCTTGGTCTGACCACCCTCTCCCCCTCCCTCTCCTAAAGACCATCGCAACTCCAAGATTTTGCCCCAAACTCCGCAAAAGGGCAAGATTATAAAATTTTGATGTGCCAATAAAAAGAAAGCCAAGAGTCTAGAAACTATAGGTTGAGCAGAAAGAAATGTTTCATTAATCTCTAGATCGATTTGATGTTCGTGGGCATGGCCAGATGATGACTGATGCCACTTTGTCTCGCTACTAATCTCCTCCGTTGCTCGAAGCTTGCATCATGATAGTGATATGTTCCCAGCATCACACAACAGTTCGATGCACCTCCCGTTCTAGCATTTGGTTAGAGGACTAGGGTGAATCGATTTATTGTGTTATGGTAAAAGTATGGAAATCCGAATGGTTTATTGTTTTCTCATAGATTTGTGGAAAACGCCACAAAAGCATGACAATTTTCATATAGTAATATTGGATACCCTATTTTTAGTTGCCAAATTGTCATGGTTCAATGGTCAAGTGTGGGCGACATTGCAGCCTAGAATTAAAGTTTGTTAGGAAAAATGTTTAAACCCCAAACCTTGATCATGAGTTAGACAACACCACAACCTTTCATTAAGAAAAAAGGTGTGTACACAACTGAGAATGCGAGCACTAGTGCTCAAACTTGGGCGGGTGGGAAGGTTTCGGCACCTCTCGACCATCCTGGTGGAGTCACGATCCACATGTTTAGTGTCCAACGATTTATGACATAGTGCGAGTTTACTCCATATGACTCTTTGACCAAAACAGAATTTGTATTTATGATCTATAGGATACAACTATCAAGAGCACAAAAAAGACATAAAAAGGATTCATAACATAGACTTCGGCCACTTTAAAGATGCTCACCATACCGATATTTCAAGTGGGAGGCCGGGCCCATATGCATCCGATGAATAGTAAAATAAAAAAGCACAAACAAAACATTCTGAAGTTTTTGTGGTACAAGATGGTCAAATGTGTGGTGTTTTTGTGAAATTTTGGGCTGTTTGGACATTCGAGGAGTTCGTGGCAAAAAGTACAAACTCGGGTGTGAACAATGTTGTTTTCAAAAGTTTCTCGGACACCAACATTTGTAAACTTCACCAAATTTTGCACGGGCCTCACACGCAGGATCATCTTGCACCACACAAAAAATAGATCTTTTAAAATTTTGTTTTCTAAATTTCGCAAATTTATAGTTCATCATCGGGCTCACCTGAGCCCGGGTGCCGAAACGTCGCTCCCTCACCATACATGGATCCCAAAATTCCAAGATATGCCTACAACAAATATACTCTTTTTATTCCATCTATAATTTATGTTGTAGCATACTCTTCAGTTTGTTTCGGTTACTGGGATTAGTAATGACATTATCTATATTAAACACTCCGGGTTCACGGTCAAGACATCCCTTCGCCCGTGCCCAAGGGAACCCAACCGCTTAGGGTTTCTTGTGCCTCCCGCCGGTGTCGCCGATCTATCTTGCCTCCTGTTGTCTTAGAGCCATGGAGTGGATCTCGGCCCTTGCCGGCTGGAGGACTCCGTTTTTAGGTGTATTTTGAGTTTTTGTTAGGCTTTCTGTCCTACTTAGAGAGCCAAGGCAGTGACGACTCCCTGGAGATGGAATATGATTTTCTCCACCTTGTCCCTGCTCTTGTGGTGCTTTTGATGAAAAAGGGTTTCTCCCGTTTTATATTATAAAGCAATCACCACACCAAGGATACATAGCGCAATAGAAAAAACAAAAAATGAAAAAGAAAAATTGGATGACAAAGATACAAGCAACTACAGCTAATAGGCTCTGAATGCGCCAAGCAAGCTTGATCGTCGAAGACCTCAGTGAACCCCAAGACCTGCCTGTTGGGGAACGTAGCAGAAATTCAAAATTTTCCTACGTGTTACCAAGATCTATCTATGGAGAAACCAGCAACGAGGGAAGGAGAGTGCATCTACATACCCTTGTAGATCGCTAAGCGGAAGCGTTCAAGTGAACGGGGTTGATGGAGTCGTACTCGTCGTGATCCAAATCACCGGAGATCCTAGTGCCGAACGGACGGCACCTCCGCGTTCAACACACGTACAGCCCGGTGACGTCTCTCATGCCTTGATCCAGCAAGGAGAGAGGGAGAGGTTGAGGAAGACTCCATCCAGCAGCAGCACAACGGCGTGGTGGTGATGGAGGAGCGTGGCAATCCTGCAGGGCTTCGCCAAGCACCGCGGGAGAGGAGAAGGGAGAGAGGTAGGGCTGCGCCAAGAGGGAGAGGTTCTCATGTGTTGGGCAGCCCCAAAACCCCCACTATTTATAGGAGGAGGGGAGGTGGCTGCGCCCCCATCTAGGGTTCCCACCCAAGGGATGCGGCAGCCCTAGATGGGACTTGAAGGGGGCGGCCAAGAGGGGGAGAGAGGGGGCGCCCCCTAGGGTGGGCCTTTAGGCCCATCTGCGCCTAGGGTTTCCCCTCTCCCCACCTAGCTGCGCCTTGGGCCTTGTGGGGGGCGCACCAGCCCACCTGGGACTGGTCCCCTCCCACACTTACCCCATGCAGCCCTCCGGGGATGGTGGCCCCACTTGGTGGACCCCCAGGACCCTCCCGGTGGTCCCGGTACGTTACCGATAAAACCCGAAACTTTTCCGGTGACCAAAACCTCACTTCCTATATATTATTCTTTACCTCCGGACCATTCAGGAACTCCTCGTGACGTCCGGGATCTCATCCGGGACTCCGAACAACATTCGGTAACCACATACAAACTTCCTTTATAACCCTAGCGTCATCGAACCTTAAGTGTGTAGACCCTACGGGTTCGGGAACCATGCAGACATGACCGAGACGTTCTCCGGTCAATAACCAACAACGGGATCTAGATACCCATGTTGGCTCCCACATGTTCCACGATGATCTCATCGGATGAACCACGATGTCAAGGACTCAATCAATCCCGTATACAATTCCCTTTGTCTAGCGGTATTGTACTTGCCCGAGATTCGATCGTCGGTATCCCGATACCTTGTTCAATCTCGTTACCGGCAAGTCTCTTTACTCGTTCCGTAACACATCATCCCGTGATCAACCCCTTGGTCACATTGTGCACATTATGATGATGTCCTACCGAGTGGGCCCAGAGATACCTCTCCGTTTACACGGAGTGACAAATCCCAGTCTCGATTCGTGCCAACCCAACAGACACTTTCGGAGATACCTGTAGTGCACCTTTATAG
>LR880966.1:781194175-781211830 GCA_904067115.1 Aegilops sharonensis
TTCTCCTAATGATGTGATCCCGTTATCAATGACATCCAATGTCCATGGTCAGGAAACCGTAACCATCTATTGATTAACGAGCTAGTCATCTAGAGGCTTACTAGGGACTTGGTGTTGTCTATGTACCCACACATGTATCTGAGTTTCCTATCAATACAATTATAGCATGGATAATAAACGATTATCATGAACAAGGAAATATAATAATAACTAATTTATTATCGCCTCTAGGGCATATTTCCAACACTGCCATGTGCTACGAGGCCAAGGGAGCGTTATGGTGGCGTTTTTAGCATCATCGGAGGGTGTGTGGAGATTTCTTTCCGGCGGATCCACATGGGATTCGGTCGATGTTTGTCTTTAGTGGATCCACATGGATCAGGTCTTCGTTCATCTTTGTTTGTGTGTCTACAGGTTGGCCCCTTTCGATGTACATGTGTCTTCATCGGCAGCGGTTGCTATTCTGGTGCGCTGGTCCTATGGTGTTGTTTCGATGTACTACAAGGTCTGCCCGGCTCCGACGAGTGAGGGGCTATGACTGCGGTGTGCCTTTGCTCCAGTGCTTGCAGTCGTCCCTAAATGGTCTACGGGTCTGGATGTATTTTTTACTTCTGGTGTTCTTTATACTATCTTTTTTTTACGGAAAGTTCTTTATACTACCTTGACCGTTCATGAATAGTTTAGAAGTTTTCCTCGCAAAAAAAAAAAAAACACTTCAGGTTCATAAGCACAAACTTGAGAATTAAAATTGGAATGAGAACCGTTCAGATTAAAATTGGAATGAGAACCGTTCAGATTAATATTGGAATGAGAAATGACTCAACATTCTGCCATGCAGGTTTTTAATGCCTACCACTAACACAAACTTCATTAAAAACACTAGATCTTCAACTCCCCTAAATGGACATCAAGACATAATAAAACATGGCAAAAAGGGAGAGGTGCTAAACATGTCATCAAACATGATCACCAAGACAAACCAAACCAAACCAAACAATTCCATTCATCCTACTACACACTTTAACCTTCGAAAACTTCTTTCTCACAGAAACGATTGGACGCGAACACGGCGGCTTGCACCACCTAAGGCCGTGGCCATGGCGGGCACCCCACCCTCTCCTGCCATCCAGCTCGCCGCGCACCTCTCCTCCATTTCCCCATCTTCGTCACCCACCGAACGCGCCGGGCCTTCGCCGTCACCGTCGTCGTACAGGGCCTCAAAAACCACCGGATACCTCCGGGCGACCAGCTTCTCCCTCGCCGCCCCACGGCGCACCTTCCCCGACGTCGTCTTGGGCACCGCGCCGCTCTGGACGAGCAGCACCCGCCCAACCCTCACCCTTTCCGCCTCCCACACCGACCGCCTTATGCCGTCACAGAGACTCGTGTGGTCACCGCCGCTCCCCTTCTGCAGCTCCGCGACGACGCACATTTGCTCCTTCGAAGACGTTGTCGCCGGCGCGGTGAAAGCGGCGATGCAGCCACCCCTCAGGCGGTCCGGCGCGCTGCCCAAAGCGGCCGTCTCGACGTAGTGTGCGTGCACGCGGCTGTTGAACGCCGTGCCGACCACGTCGACGCTACGGCCGACGACATACAGGTACCTCTCCGGTCCGGTAACCACGCCGCGGTCGCCCGTGCGCACGAAGCGCGACCCCGCCCTCCCCGGCATCCTCCCGCAAAATGCCTCGTGGCTCGCCGACGGGTGGCCTAGGTACCCCGACGCGTTGCTCGGCGAGGACACCCAGACCTCCCCCTCCGTGCCGTCCCTCACCGGCTCACCGGTCTTCTCGTCCACCACGACGATATCGATCTCCGGCGCCTCGTGCGCCCTGGACGAGGACGATGGCAGCCTCGCCGACGGCAGAAGCTTCTTGTACGACGGGAGGCGGTCCACGCGCCCGCTGGTGCTCCGCCACGCCGTGGACACGAACGTGCAGTTCTCGGCGAGGCCGTACGACGGCGAGACCGACTCGGAGCGCAGCCCGTGACGGCTGAACTCTGCGACGAACTCGTCGACGCACGCCTTGTAGATCGGCTCGTTTACCAGGATCAGGTTCCGGAGGCTGCCGAGCTGCACCGGCCGCTGCAGTCCATGCGCCGACGCCGAGCGCCCGCCGCCACGGCGGAGGACGAGCGGCAACGTGAATGACGGAACGGGCGTGGACGTGGCCTTGAACTCGGAGATGAGCTCGAGCCAGAGGCGCGGGCGCCGGAGGAAGGCGTCAGGCGAGGCCAGCACGCAGGTGGCGCCGGAGACGACGGTGAGGAGCAGGAACATGAGGCCGCAGTCGTGGTACTGCGGCAGCCACGAGACGATGGTGCTGCCGGGGCCCAGGTCGTAGGCCCGCCTCGCCGCCCGCACGTTGTGCGCCGCCGAGCCGGCGGTGACCACCACAGGCTTCGGGACGCCCGTCGCGCCGGACGTGTACTGGACCAGGTACGCGTCTCCCGCGCCGCAGCCCGCGTGGCCCGCCATGGCGCCCGGCAAACCAGCTTCTCCTTCGTCCAGCGCGTCCACGGACAGCCAGCGCAGGCCGCTCAGCGCGGCGGCGAGCCGGCTCGAGGAAGCGACGGCGGTGACGTAGCGCGCGTCGGCGACGGCAGCGCTGGGCCTCGTCTGAGACACGGCGCGCAGGAGGTGCGCGTGCGCGGGGCCGGGCCTGGACGGGTCGGGCGGGATGACGGGGACCGCGGTGAGCCCGGCGCGCTGGCACGCGAAGAGGAGCTTGACGAGGCGGAGGCCGGGGGAGGCGAGCACGAGCACGGTGTCGCCGCGCCGGAGCGTGGCGAGGAGCCCGGACGCCATGCACTCCACCGCCGCATTGAGCTCGGAGTACGTGATCGCGGTGTATGACATGGCGCCGGTGGCAGCGTCATCGTCGGCCCAGACGAAGGCCGGCTTGGCGGCGAACGCCGGCATCCTGGCCCACAGGGGCAGGTACCGGTGCACCGCCGGCTGGTCCGGGTAGCAGGGGTCGTAGTTCTCGGTCGCCATGGCCGTGCGTGCTGGCAGCTATGTCTGCAGTGTCAGTAACTTGTCTGCAACAACTCATGCAATGCAGCGGCATTTATAGTGCCACCCGATCCGCCATGGCGATGGCGACGGTCACCAGCGCAGGCGATGTGTCAGCCGACGGCGACGGTCGCCAGCGCAGGCGATGTGTCAGCCGACGGCGACGTGGACGAAAACAAAGAGGGCGGTGGCTTGGTGTCGCCTCCTTGGGTGCATCCCGGCGGCGGCGGATATGTGAGGGCATATGCCGTGCAAGCTGTTTATTTTTGCCGCGCTCAACAGTCTCGTGATCGGGACCTGAACCACTGCACGCACCAGTATCATCAGTGATCCCAATCTCTGTCGCCTGCAACAATGTCCGAATCCGTTGATGCCGAGGAGGATGTGAGAACGACCCCTGGAATTTGGGATCTGCACGGGCATATTCACGCTATCGCAGTCAAGGAAATATATTTTTGGGAGGAAAGTAGCGATTGGGCGATATCGCTCGTGTTGATGCGATGACGCCGACGAGTCTATCCACCTCTACCCGGCGCAACCAGGGTTTTTTTGAGGGGAAATCATGCCGCTTTATTTAACCAAAGCTAGGAATCTCGTCTGAAATTACATCTAAATTAAAGTCTGGTGGCGAGCCCACCCAAATCTCCGAACGGTTCTCCCCTACCCCTACTTTTGCTAGCTTATGAGCGGCTACATTCCCGGAACGACAAATCCACGACACCTTGGACTCCTCCATGGACCGAAGCATCTCCTTTATCTCCTCCACCCAAGGCCCGACAACAGACAGGTTCTTCTGCGGGTCGTTGAGCATCCTGACCAGAGCACAATCAAGCTCGACATGCACCCGCCTTAAGTTTAGATCATTCGCCATTCGAACAGCATGTCTGCAGGCCAACACCTCAACCATATCAGGATCAGCAATATTTGGGAAGAAGTGGCACAACCCTGCTCGGAACGCCGCTTGGTGATCGCGAAGGACCGCCCCTCCTCCTCCTTTCTCCCCGTACCTGAAGACCGCGCCGTCGGAGTTGATCTTTACCCATCCAGCATCCGGTGGTTCCCAGCGCTGAACAGTCTTTGGCTCCGATTGTGACGCCCTCGTCTCGTGAGATGCTCTCCACTCTGCGACCTGAACCTGCACAGTAGCTGTTATTTCATGTGGCGGTGTAATCCTTCGCCCTTCCCTTGTCTCATTGCGCGCCAGCCACAGGCTATAGGCCGCCTGAAGCAACCAGGGTGTTTCATATTCAATTCTACGCTCGCTGCGTGCACACTTGTCCGTTTTTTTGTTTTTTGATTTTTTGCGAGAAAAAAATGAGCCAACTCATTTTGTCGGAACCTAGTGGTTGTGGAGTTCTCATTTAAAAAGTTTTAAAATGTGTGAATCTTTTTGAAACTTTCATGAGAATGGTATGAAATATTATTTACAAATTATGCGAACACACATTCCTAAATTCTCATGAGCATTTAAAAAATGTAATTATCATAGTTTTTAAATGCATGAACACTTTTTAAAATGTGGATATCTTCTCAATTAATTCAGTTTTGTTTCTGTCACTACTAGACCCAAGCACATGTATCAAAATGTGTATATCTTCTACAATTTGAAAATAAACAACATCTCTAGTTTTCTACAAGAAAATCATTAGTAAAAAATCTTCTACAATTTGAAAATAAATAGTATCTCCCTTAGACTCTTACACATGTATCAAACTAATTATGCATCCACCATCAGTATAACATACAAGGTCACATGTTTGCCTTCTTGGTGGACAAAAGATACACTTGTACATACGCATGGTCTTAACATTGACAAAAACAATTCGTTCAAGTCGGCAGTTTCTTGAAAATGCAAAAGTTGGCCTCCATCCAAGCCAAATTGCCTATGTCACATGGATTCAAAAGACCCAGGTCACCAAGTCAGCAATACGCATGGCTGACCCCAAGCTAGGATAATAAGAATGATCACTTATGGATTCTCTTTTGTGATGCCCAATTTGCACACACTGAAGGCATTCAAATTTATCATAGTATAGGCAATGCGAAGGTAATTTTGAAAACTAGTTGCCCAGGCACCCATATTCCTCTCTTCTTTTCCCATACATGTGTTTGCAAAAAAAAATTGAATAATTCATGGATGCGAATCAGTTGTATATTTTTCATCTATAAAAATTATTAAGAAAACAATGACTTGTCGTCATATGTATAAAATGACAAATTTTGATAAGGTGGTGCCTATTTGGCTCAGGCACTATTACTTTATATCTTTCCTTTTTGTCTAGGTCCCATATGGTCATATCTTTTTATTAAATTTGTAAGTCCACATGATGTAACCTGACTTTCATCCATGAATCATATTCTTTCACATTTTTAAGGCTCGAAAAAGGGGGAAAGGAAGGAAGGATAAGATGTGCACGGAAAACTAGTTGCACATCTATATATTATTTCCCAAATAATTAGTTAATGCTTAAATATTGATGAGTTAAGTTGATTTTGAGTGAGTTAAGGGGTTGAGTGAATGATAATGTTACTTTTGGGGTGGAATTGCACACTCGTATGCACATTGCATACCAAAGTAAGAAAAAAATATAGTGCGGAAATTTCTCTGTGGATATATTTAAAACTTTAATATTCCACCAAGTACAAGGAAATCATTTTATTAGAAAACACATCAGACTTATAAAAAATCGAGGTGCGGTTCCAGAATGCATGGGATGTTGACTGATTGTTGAACCAAAAACATGTAAGAAATATTTGGCCACAAAGAAACCAATAAACAAGCAATGCCAACAATTCGACAACATATCTCCTGTAGATATTCTTTACTCCATCATTATCCCTTCAACTTAATTACACCAAATCATGCACTCTAGAAATATTTATCAACTTTAGCACTCTTTGTCATGGTATTGAAGGTTCTATAACATAGAAACAAACAAATACATATGCATTGAATTCATCTAAGTTCCATAATTTACATTCTAAAGACATGTAGTTTGTTCTTTTCCAATTCTTCACCGATATAGAATAATTTGGTTTGACAAAAAATAATTAAGAACAATGTCTCAAAATAAACAAATAAGCTAAGACCACTTTATTTGCAATATATGTTTAAATTTATTGAAACAATGTCTTACAAAATTGATAACATAATAAAATATGGCTAATTGTATTTGAATAGTTAGCTATACTGTTATGTGTTTAATTTCAGTAGTATAATAGAAAATTATGCTAGTTAAGATTGTATGTCGAGAGAGTAAATTATAAAATGGTATAAAAGTTTAGTTTAAATAAGTGCTAAAAGTCTTCTTCAAGTCTAGGATCGGCAGTAGCTCACGGTTGACCATCAGGTTTCGTCGCGGAGGGACACTAGCGGCTTGTCATATCACCCGCTCACGGGCAGAATCATCAATACACAGCATCCACCCTGTTTTCTTCTTTTAAGGTAAGTTTTTGGGACAGCAGGTGTATGAACGGGCGTCCACCCGACTGTGGCCACATGCATTATCGTCTATTGCGAAAGGATGGCGCATAAGGACAAATTGAGTATTATCTGTTCAATTAATACAAGCGTATCCCATTGTCCCTCTCAATCGGGAGGTTGAAGACAACGAACAGGGGCAGGCGACCTGCACGCGGGACCCACACGCCCATGGCTCACGGCCCGGGCCCGCGCAGACGAAGACCCATTCTCTAGTCTTGGATATTTCCTTGGTAATGTCACAATTAATGGAACTTCAAATTAGATGAATGAAGAAAAGGCAAGGTGATGATATGTGCTTTACTGGATTACCCCCTTTCCTTCCACCAATGGCGGTTTACTTTGTTCACCCTCCATCTGTAACCTGTTAGCAGTATTGGTACATCAGTGGCGGGCACCCTCCACTGCCACGCCCGTCAAAAACCGAGCCTTTTGTGCCTGACTGCCCGCCACACATCACACCCACACTATCTTTCCCTGTAAAAAACGCAACTAGCAAGCCTCCATCATATAACTTAGCCCCCCTCCCACCCACACCACTCCCTCGAATGCCCTCCTCCAATGCACGGGAGGCATTCTAATTAAGGTGACCCGGTTGCACTCAGCATTCCCCTGCCCCCCTTCGGTGTAGCTCCGATCCAATCAGTAGTAATCCACCTCACACTTGCCTCTCTCTCGTGAATTACAAGAATTTGAAGCATCTCGAGGTATCCGGATCTAACAGGATCTCCAGCAACAAGTTGATCAAGCAGTAGAGCACCCACCGGTAACCCCTTTAGATCAGCTGAAACTCAACTATAATTTGTGTTATTTTTCCGTAGGTTAGCTATTCTTCCGGGAATTTGTGTTAGCTGCAAGTTGATCACGCGTAGGTTAGTTGTTGATCACGCGTAGGTTAGTTGTTCTTCTGGGAATTTGTGTTATTTTTCCCTTGGATCTGAGCGTGAGCGCCCTAAATATTTGCGAAAGAAAGTATTTTCTTAGGAGATTTTGGATTTTGGCGGGGCTGGGGATCTGTCCTCTTACTGATTAAATTATGTTTTTTGTCATTGTTTTCAGGTCCGTACAGATTCAATGGCCTTCCTCGAGAAGACCATTGGGGGAGTCCTGGATTAAGGGGTCCTCGAACAGCCGGACTATGTACATGGGTCGGGCTGTTGGGCTATGAAGATACGAGATAGAAGACTTCGTCCCTTGTTCGGATGGGACTCTCCTTTGCGTGGAAGGCAAGCTTGGTGATTCGGATATGTAGATTCCTTTCTCTGTAACCAACCTTGTGTAACTCTAGCCCCCTCCGGTGTCTATATAAACCGGAGAGTTTAGTCCGTAGGACAACAACAATCATAATCATAGGCTAACTTCTAGGGTTTAGCCATTACGATCTCGTGGTAGATCAACTCTTGTAATACTCATATTCATCAAGATCAATCAAGCAGGAAGTAGGGTATTACCTCCATAGAGAGGGCCCGAACCTGGGTACACATTGTGTCCCCCGCCTCTTGTTACCATTAGCCATAGACGCACAGTTCGGGACCGCCTACCCGAGATCCGCCGGTTTTGACACCGACATTGGTGCTTCCATTGAGAGTTCCACTGTGACGTCGAAGATAGGATTGATGGCTCGCCTTGTTATCAAGGACAACATCACCTCCGGAGGTGCCCTAGCCTCAGGCCAAATCCTCCGGCTGGGCGGCTTCACCATGACCGCCCGTTCGGCCATCGGGCCGATGATGACTTCTCGGGTCATCGAAAATCGCCTCCATGTCAGCTCAGAATACTCCGAGTAGATGGATCCGACGGAGTTATCATCTTTAAATGAACTCCTGGATCGCATCACCGCCTTGGGAGTCGCTAAGGACTAAGATTGGATTGGGCTTAAACCCGATCAAAGAGATTCAATCTCCGCCGATCACCCATCAGATAGCGGTAGTAGAGGAGCAATACGACAACTCTTCCCCTATATTGAGGACGAACTATGTCCGTATTTCCGAGCTCACCGAGCCGGATACCCGCCCGCGGGAAGACAGCCCCGTACTCCGAACCTAGAGTCGGACCGTGGGCCCGAAAAATTGGTCGATATCCCGAAGCCCGAACCGTTTAGCTCGGAAACACCTCAAACTCCGGACCCCAGATTGGGCCAGGGTTTGGACTTAAATACACCCACCCACCCAAATACAAGCGATCTTACCCACATCAGACAGCAGTCCCAAGAGACGGTCCATCACTTTGGGCCAGATTCCTCCTTGTCAAGAACAACGTCAAGGACTGCCGCGATGAAGACGCAATCTCATTATTTTGCAAAAACTGCACGGAAGAGGGAATCCTCAACGCCATAAACTGACGTCACATATCACACTTCGCTGACTTGGCAACCATAGTACAGAAGTACTGCGCGATGGAAAGCGCCTGGAAAACTCAGGTAGCCTCTTGGGAGCCACCGGTTTCTAATAAACCCCTCGTTCGAACAAAAAGGGTGTACCCTCACAGGTCGCCTGATCCAATAACAAAAAAATCAAAACCCATTACAGGGCGTGGAACCGTTCTGGAGGGATGGCTCGATAGACCATGCAAAATACACACCACACCGGATACCGTACCAACCCACAACCTTAGAGCATGTTGGATACTTCGGCAGGTGGCCAAGAGCGGCGAGGATCTCCTCACCAAAAATACCGCAGAGCAACATCCCATAGAAAACAACAACCCTACAGTATTGACAGTCTTCAAGACTTTCGCCTCAAATAACAGGCGCAAGAGGGCACTCCGCGACCTCACTGAAGTCTGCCAAATTGCAGCAATAAACCCCTGGAACGACACAGCCATAACCTTCAATGCCAGTGACGAACCACAATTCAGAAAAGTCCGGGCACCTGCCGTATTGGTCCTCAGTCCAATTGTGGACGGCTTTCGGCTTACCAAAGTGCTCATGGACGGCGACAGCGGACTAAACCTCATTTACGAGGAAACTCTCAACAAAATGGAAATAGACAGGAGCCGCATTGAGCAAAGTAGCATGACCTTTCATGGAATTATTCCCAGTCGGGAGGCGCGATGTGCGGGAAAAATCACACTCGATGTGGTATTCGGCACGCCGGAGAATTATCGGTCCTAAGAGATAACCTTTCAAGTGGCCCCTTTCACTAGTGGATATCACGCCTTGTTAGGGCGAGATGCATTTGCAAGCTTCCAAGCTATACCCCATTATGGGTACATGAAGCTCAAGATGCCCGGGCCCAATGGAATCATCACTCTTCCCAGTGATCCGGAAATAGCACTCTGCGCCGAAAACAAAACCGCCGCCTTGGCCCTCGAGGCATTGTATGAAGCCCTCGCGGCCGAAGAATTAACTGCATTACGCTCCACGGTGGATAGGGACGACGTGATACTTGATAATCGACCCAAATCCACCTCATTTAAACCAGCAGACGAAATAGTCAAATTCCAAGTCCACCCAACGGACTCCACGAAGACAACATCCATTGGGGCACAACTGGACCCCATGATCGACGCCGCACTGCGGACGTTCCTACACGAAAACAAGGAAATATTTGCCTGGCACCCTTCGGGTATGCCAGGGATCCCACGCAGGCTGGCCGAACACAGCCTAAACATACTGAAGGAATATAAGTCGGTCAAGCAAACACTATGGCGCTTTTCCGAACCAAACGACCCATGGGGGAGGATCTAGCCAAGTTACTCGAAGCCGGATTCATCAGAGAGATAAAACACCTGAAATGGCTAGCAAACTTGATGATGGTACCAAAGAAGGATAAATCCTGGCGCCTATGTGTCGATTTCAAAGACCTCAACAAGGCCTGCCCTAAGGATCCCTCCCCCCTCCCCCGCATTGATCAGATTATCGATGCTACCGCAGGACACGACTCATTGTGTTTTCTCGACGCATACTCCGGATACCATCAAATTCAAGCCGCAACGGCATTTATCACCCCATACGGGCCTTTCTGCTTCAACACTATGCCTTTCGGGCTCAAAAACGCCGGTGTCACCTATCAGCACAAGATTCAAACATGCCTGGAGAAACAAATCGGCAAAACAGTTGAAGCATATGTGGATGACGTAGTCATCAAAACCAGACACGTCGAGTCCTTAATAGACGATCTGCGTCTCACATTCGATAACCTCCGAACATATGACCTCAAGCTCAATCCGGAAAAATGTGTTTTCGGCGTTCCCGCTGGGAAGCTTCTGGGCTTCAACTTTTCCAATAGAGGAATCGAGGCAAACCCAGCTAAAATCCGAGCTTTGTCACAGTTGGCTACGCCAATAGACGTAAAACAAATCCAAAAACTAGCTGGATGCATGGCATCTTTAAGTCGTTTTATCTCCAGATTAGGAGAAAAAACATTGCCACTTTATCGCCTTCTCCGACGAACCGAACACTTCGAGTGGACGGACGTGGCGACGGCCGGACTGGAAGAAATAAAGGCTCTTTTAGCAAGCAACCCAATCATGGCCACGCTGAACGTTGGTGAACCCATGTTGTTATACATATCGGCAACACACCAAGTCGTGAGTGCGGTGCTCGTCATCGAGCGAGAGGACGGACAAAAATTCCCGCTTCAAAAGCATGTATACTACGTATCTACTGTCCTCACACCATGCAAATCCCGGTACCCTCACTATCAAAAAAATAGCATACGCGGTCTTCATGGCATCCCAGAAACTATGACACTACTTTCAAGAGTGTTCAATCACGGTGGCCTCCGAAGTACCACCCAATGACATAATAAACAACCGCGATGCCATGGGCCGGATTGCCAAGTGGGCCATCGAGCTCCTCCCATTCGACATTACATACAAACCGCGGCGGGCCATTAAATCTCAAGTACTGGCTGACTTCATCGCCGAATGGACAGAGGCCGAACTCCCTAAAGAGTACGACACATATTCCAACTAGGTCATGCACTTCGATGGCTCCAAAATGCTGGCAGGCCTAGGGGCAGGCGTTGTCCTAACATCCCCTACTGGAGATACAGTCCAGTACGTCCTCCAAATATTATTCACGGACTCCAACAATGCAGCCGAATACGAAGCCTTATTGCATGGTCTTCGGATGGCCGTCTCCATGGGAAAACAACGCCTGGAAGTGCGCGGGGATTCAAACCTCGCAATATCTCAAATAAATGGAGATTTTGATGCCAAAGATCCTAAGATGGTGGCTTACCATAACACCGTTCTCAAAATGTCGGCTCGGTTCGAGGGGCTCGAGTTTCATCATGTGGCTCGAGAAAGTAATCAAGCAGCAGATGTTCTTGCCCGCATTGGCGCTAAACGCAACCCCGTCCCGCCTAACATCTTTCTAGAAAGGCTCTTCAAGCCATCCGTGGTGTGGCAAGGGGAGTGCGGCAACTCTAGTCCGGATCCGACTATAACCCCAGACACTGAACACACTGATATCATCGGGGGCTCAGCCACCGAAATTACACCATCGGCCCATCTTATCATGGCAGTTATTGCCCCATGGACTAAACCCTTCTTGGCCTATCTTAATAGGCAAGAACTCCCAAAGGACAAGAATGAGGCACGCTACACTGTCCAGCACTCAAAATCCTACAAAGTCCACGAAGGAGAACTCTACAAGAAAAGCGCTACCGGAGTACTTCAAGATGTATCTCCGAGGAGGAGGGGCGACAACTCTTGGCGGAAATTCATGCCGGTCTCGGTGGCCACCATGCCGCAGCTCGAGCCCTTGTAAGCAAGGCCTTTCGTACAGCATTCTATTGGCCGATGGCCCGAGCAGACGCACAGGACCTCGTCCAACATTGCGTCGGATGCCAGCTTTTTGCCAACCAAAGCCATATGCCACCCACTGCTTTACAAACAATCCCCATCACTTGGCCTTTTGTGGTCTGGGGGCTCGATATGGTCGGACACCTTAAAGGAGGAAGCCATAAGAAAAAGTACTTGTTGGTCATGGTGGATAAATTCACCAAGCGGATAGAAGCCAAACCAGTTAAAATGGCCAAAGTCGGGCCCGTGATAGACTTTATATCCGGTGTTGTGCACAGTTATGGTGTTCCACACAGCATCATCACCGACAACGGCTCCAATTTCATAGCCGATGAGGTGAAAGCCTGATGTGTTAATCTGGGCATCAAGCTCGACTATACCTCTGTCTATCACCCGCAAACCAACGGTCAAGTCGAACGAGCCAATGGTCTTATTATGAGCGGCATTAAACCCAGACTAGTGCGGTCTTTGAAAGAATCAGACAAACACTGGGTGAAGGAGCTCGACTCCGTACTCTGGGGGCTGCGGACCACGCCCAATCGTTCTACCGGATATACACTTTTCTTTATGGTGTATGGCGCAGAGGCTGTGTTACCCTGTGACATTATTCATGACTCACCTCGAGTGCGCATGTATGAAGACAGAGAAGCCGAATTGGATCGGCAGGACAACTTGGATGCCCTGGAGGAGGAACGTGACGTCGCAAAAGCCCGTTCCGCATTTTATCAACAACAGGCTCGCAGATATCAAAGCAGAGAAGTATGGGCCAAGACTTACAATGTTGGCGAACTCGTTCTACGCTTACCGGAGAAGAAAAAGGACAAACTCAAGCCCAAGTGGGAGGGTCCCTTCATCATTGACGAAGTACTCACCGGAGGAGCGTACCGCCTGCATGACGCGTCAGACAATCGCCTAGAGCCGAACCCGTGGAACGCGGCCAGACTCCGAAGATTCTATGCCTAGCGCCGGACTCTTTGTTCGTCTCCTTTACCCTCTTTTTAATTTTTTTAATATTTATTTTCCTCTCTTTTTACCTTTTCCTTTCTTTTTAAGCCTTAAAGCTTTTGTGCGGCTATACCACGCATAATCGACGCACACATTCTAAAATTTGTACGTCCAGTATACATGGGGGTTCTCGTACAGAAGCTTATTATTATTACTACTATTACTATTATTTTTAGAGCATCAAGCTCACCACATATGTGTCTTTTTCGCGTATGTACCTTTTCTTCGCCATTATATACATCGATATGACTTAAGTTTTGGCCAAGCTGGGTTGCCTGGCTCCTGTGCGTATGCCCTATGTTCCCGTTAGTTCGGCTAGGGCATAAAGGGAGCACCTCTCCGATTGTTACTGTCGGGTTATCCAGACGTGTACCTCAGACTGGGTGAAGCCGAAAGCTAACGTTCTTAACGGAATATTCGGTCGACGAACTAAAGATGTTCTTTACTCGTTACACTATGAACCCCCAGATGTTAAGCCTGCTGCGATTTTTTCAATCACAGTCCGGACGTGCATGTTAATGCATGTAGACCCAGGGAAAGGAACCCCTAACGGAATTATTCTCTCTGGAAGATGTTAATTACGATCAAAATGTAATATAACATAGCTAGCCAGATACTTGTCTGTTCAAGCAACTATGACCCCTACGCCTGGTTTCCATGCATACCCCGGTATATATTACTGAGCGGGTATTCGGAAACACTCCGCACCCTTGGGTCCAGAGGTTGAAGCGAAAAGGTCTGCCATGACATTTAATTTATAATTCAGCTAGAGACATAATTTATCAATTGAAGTACATAGTCACTTAGACTCAAAAACTTCTTCTTCTATGCCATCCAACATGCTATCTAACCTACAATCCTGTTGGGAATACTTGGCGACTACTTGTACCTGGTCATATACCAAACTAACAGGAATTTATTTTCCATCTGACCCTAAAAGTTCGACCCGGGCCATGTGATTCGGGTCGAGCTTGGTATACCGTGTCTTTACCATGGCCCAGGCCTCTCACGCGCCTTCCTGGCAGGCTGATATCTTCCATAGCCGGAAGCGCTGCCGCGCTCCCTTAAGCAGTTGTACAAGCCCCTCCATACTCCCTGAAGGGGAGTCGGATGGCCACAAGGCCTTGGCAATACTTTGCATCGCCTGCCGAGCTCTCTCATGCATTTGCGATAGTTCTTGTAGCAGATCGCCCGAAGATCCGGGCATCTCCTCTTCGGGACGGGCAGTCGGCATATCTACAGACATAACTCTGTCAATTCCTTTCATTGCCGAACTATGTAAATGTAAGTTTGAACACATACTAAATATGCCGCATCGCAGCCTCTTATTTTCTTTCATGGAGTCAGCTAGCTGGGCCCGAACATCTTTTAGTTCCTCGCCCAGCTTGGTGTTGGCATCCTGGAGTTTGTTCTTGTCATCCTGACCCATGTTAATATACGTTCGCCCGCGGCCAGTCGCCTTTGAGCTCCTGGACCTCCCGCTTGTGCGGCTTCCGGTACCTCTCCCGGATGATCTGACGAATCTGCCATAAAATGTGTCCTTGCGTTAATAATTCTGGTATATGATTATGTTTTCTTGATAGAGAGGAACATTACCAGACACTGCCTTCTTGGATTTCTCCAGTTCGGCGGTAGCAGCAGCTAGCTGGGCCTGACAATTTTTCAGCTCTTGAGACAATAGGTTGTTCTTCTCTGTGAGCATCTGGTTGTATAATGATCCTTAAATCAGTTTTACTAGTTGTTTCAAGTCTCGGGGGCTATTGGTATATGATTATCTGACTTGTACAAAATGCGGCCCTCACCCGAATATCTTTCAAATACTGGTCTGTGGCCCTAGCAAGCCCATCTTGAGCAGCTCGGATGTATGCACCACCCAAGTTGAAGGCATTGAAAGCCTCTTCTGAAAAACCAGGGTCGCAAAGCGCGGCCTGCCGGCGCCGATGATTCATGGCGCTCTCCACTTCAGAGTTTGTGATGGATACTCTATCCGAATCCTCTGCATAAGGACAATCCGGTGTCACTTCCGTGTTAGCCTCAGCCCTCGAGACAGGGTCCGGAATCTGGCTAGTAGAGGCATGACCGGCAGGATCCCTGGACACAGTCCGGAAAATGTTCTTCCTGGTAAGACACAACGGATAGTGTCATATTTTAAGATGACAACCATGGAGCATATTTAAAACCATACCTCTTCGATGACGGATCGTCCATATTTCTATTTGCCTTTATCTTCAAAGGCCTGCTCGGCATAGGCACCGCCGTCTGGCGAGTCGCCTCAGATTCAGCATGGCGCGCCGATCGTCTTCCCTTTAGAGCATAAGATTGTGCGGTGGGTAAGGCGGAAAGAGTAAATCCTTTTGAAGGATAAGTCTCCTGATTACTTACATGCGACGCAGGGAGGAGGCCGGGATAGTCAGCAATGATAGCCACTTCTGTGCCATCACAGCTCGCCTGGTAAAACACCCCTTCCCCGAGCTCCACGGATATATCTGGATCCTCTTAGAATCCGGGGTCAAGGGCCCGGTCGTGGTCCTCTGGCTGTGGTGTTGGGCTGTGGATCTCCCTGGTGATTTTCCGCCATTCATGTTATAAATGGACGGATTAATATTTATGAAGAAGGACTCAGGGAGTAAACAGAGTAGAGTAGTGGGATGGAAACTCACCCAGCTGGGAGGGTTGTACATGGAAAATCCATCTCTGGGCTTAGTGTGGATGAACTCCTCTTTCTCCCCTTTGTATAATCCGGACATTATTTTCGCCAAAGCGGTGGGAGTGCCTAGACCCTTCCGACCGCAGCGGGTGGCATCATCTTCTCCATTGAAGTGACACATAGGACGCCTTCGGTATTGGAGTGGCTGAATCCCTCGCATTATGGATATCGCCATAACCTCGACTATTGACAATCCAGATTGAGCAAGCGTCTTTATCTTGCTCATCAATTGATGGACTTCCTGTTGGGGAACGTAGTAATTTCAAAAAAATTCCTACGCACACGCAAGATCATGGTGATGGCATAGCAACAAGAGGGGAGAGTATTGTCCACGTACCCTCGTAGACCGTAAGCGGAAGCGTTATGACAACGGGTTGATGTAGTCGTACGTCTTCACGATCCGACCGATCCAAGTACCGAACGTACGGCACCTCCGAGTTCAGCACACGTTCAGCTCGATGACGATCCCCGGACTCCGATCCAGCAAAGTGTCGGGGATGAGTTCCGTCAGCACGACGGCGTGGTGACGATGATGATGCTCTACCGGCGCAGGGCTTCGCTTAAACTCCGCAACGATATGACCGGGGTGGAATATGGTGGAGGGGGCACCGCACACGGCTAAGGAACGATCCGTAGATCAACTTGTGTGTCATGGGGTGCCCCCCTGCCGTCGTATATAAAGGAGCAAGGGGGGAGGAGGCCGGCCCTAGGAGGGGGCGCGCCAAGTGTGGAGTCCTACTAGGACTCCCTAGTCCTAGTAGGATTCCACCTCCCTTGTTGGAGTAGGAGAAGGGGAAAGAGGGGGGAGAGGAATAAGGAAAAGGGGGCTGCGCCCCTTGTCCAATTCGGACCAGAGGGGGGGGGGGCGCAGGCATCCTTCCTTTTGGCCTCTCTCCTCTATTCCCGTATGGCCCAATAAGGCCCATATACTCTCCGGCGAATTCCCGTAACTCTCCGGTACTCCGAAAAATACCCGAATCACTCGGAACCTTTCCGAACTCCGGATAAAGTCGTCCAATATATCGATCTTTACGTCTCGACCATTTCGAGACTCCTCGTCATGTCCCCGATCTCATCCGGGACTCCGAACTCCTTCGGAACATCAAAACTCATAAACTCATAATATAACTGTCATCGAAACCTTAAGCGTGCGGACCCTACGGGTTCAAGAACTATGTAGACATGACCTAGAACTATTCTTGGTCAATAACCAATAGCGGAACCTGGATGCTCATATTGGCTCCTACATATTCTACGAAGATCTTTATCGGTCAAAAGGCATAACAACATACGTTTTTTCCTTTGTCATCGGTATGTTACTTGCCCGAGATTTGATCGTCGGTATCCAATACCTAGTTCAAGCTCGTTACTGGCAAGTCTCTTTACTCGTTACGTAATGCATCATTCCGTAACTAACTCATTAGCTACATTGCTTGCAAGGCTTATAGTGATGTGCATTACCGAGAGGGCCCAGAGATACCTCTCCGACAATCGGAGTGACAAAACCTAATCTCGAAATACGCCAACCCAACATGTACCTTTGGAGACACCTGTAGTACTCCTTTATAATCACCCAGTTACGTTGTGACGTTTGGTAGCACCCAAAGTGTTCCTCCGGTAAACGGGAGTTGCATAATCTCATAGTTACAGGAACATGTATAAGTCATGAAGAAAGCAATAGCAACATACTAAACGATC
>LR880966.1:781315643-781328675 GCA_904067115.1 Aegilops sharonensis
CGTTCGGGGCTCCAGAGAGGGGGATTCGTCGCCGTCGTCATCATTAACCATCCTCCATCACCAATTTCATGATGCTCACCGCCGTGCGTGAGTAATTCCATCGTAGGCTTGCTGGACGGTGATGGGTTGGATGAGATTTACCATGTAATCAAGTTAGTTTTGTTAGGGTTTGATCCCTAGTATCCACTATGTTCTGAGATTGATGTTGCTATGACTCTGCTATGCTTAATGCTTGTCACTAGGGCCCAAGTGCCATGATTTCAGATCTGAACCTATTATGTTTTCATGAATATATGTGTGTTCTTGATCCTATCTTGCAAGTCTATATTCACCTATTATGTGTTATGATCCGACAACCCCGAAGTGACAATAACCGGGATACTTCTCGGTGATGACCGTAGTTTGAGGAGTTCATGTATTCACTATGTGCTAATGCTTTGTTCCGGTTCTCTATTAAAAGGAGGCCTTAATATCTTTACCTTTGCCACCGTTACCTTTATTATCATACTACTTTTGCTACTAAATACTTTGCCGCAGATATTAAGTTATCCAGGTGTGGTTGAATTGACAACTCAACTGCTAATACTCAAGAATATTCTTTGGCTCCCCTTGTGCCGAATCAATAATTTTGGGTTGAATACTTTACCCTCGAAAGCTGTTGCGATCCCCTACACTTGTGGGTTATCACCGCGCCGTCCTGGTCATCTTTTGTCTACATGTATGACACGCGTCTGGACGGGTATCACACATGGATGATCTTCTCTCCAAATGACGGCCACACGCTAAGTGACAGCCACTTAACCACCCAGGGGCTTGACACTGCACCAATTGGTGACTTGCGTTGCAAGGCGGTGGAGCGGGGGAGTGGATCTCCGCTGGCCCCGGCAGGCCTGCCGGGGCGTATCTGCTTCGTCTTCGGGGAGGCCTCGACCTGACCAGGCTCGCCCCCCTAGCAAGGGAGGTTTCTCCCTTGGTGAAATCTTGTTCTTCTGGTTGATCTTGGTCTTCTTGATCCGCCCTTTGATTTCTCAAAGAGATCTCACTTGGCCTGGCCTTGGCTTGTGCACTTGATGAAGCTTACTTCCTTGCCGCCATGCCGGAGGCTCGCTGTCCGTGCACAAGTCAGGGAGGAACATATACCCCTGTTTGTGTACCCCGAAAAATCCTACTCCAAAATTTTCTCCTTGGTTTGATTCATGCCAACTGATGTATTAAGCTGCACATTGACCCAAGCATGGCATAAAGCAATGTATTCGTCTTGGGAGTAGTTTTGTGTCCTTGATCCCTTGGTGCTTGCTTGAGTATCCACGGGATCTCTGACCTCCTCCGGGATCGTCATTCTCCTCATTATCCTCTTCTTGAGCATACCTAGAACTACCATTTACCTAGATCACTGAGGCCTTAGATGTGCGACGAATGTAATTAAGACATGAAGCTTCCCTCCTGGACACACAGTCAACAATAAGAAGCTCAAACCCACAGTCGCAAACCATCATCAATGTGCCAGGCAAAAAACAAAAGGCAAATTTTCTTACCTCTCCAACATATCATTAAGCACGTGGAGGCCATGGTCCTCAACCACGGCTGCGATGGCCGAACGCGCCAGAGCAGGAGGTGTAGGGGTGGCCAAAGTGAGGCTACGAGCCATCGGACAATAATGAGGTGTAGACGTCTGCTTTTTTCCTCCCTCCACCCATGTCCTTCGCTACTCTCTCCTCATTTCATCCGATACTCCTCTCTCGATTCATTTATCCAGATCAGATGGTCACTCAACGATGTACTCACGAGTTAGATTATTTGTTCATTTGTATTTTCATCTATATCAATATAAAAGACCCAAGGGGCAAATTCAGGTAATCCCGACACATCAAACCAGGTCAATAGATTGTTCCAATGGTGAGTGCTCAACATGTTTAGTGTGCGTAAATATTCTACTGCCTAATTACCTATGCATTGCAACAGGTGTGTACTTAATGGTTCAACATCAATCTTGTCTGGCATATACCTTACATCCGTCTTCTAGATTTTGGTAACATTTAATTTTATGGGAGTATGGTTAGCGGAAGGCAAGAAACGTGCTGATTTAGTTGAGATTTTAGTAATATTGATTTGACTGAGTTATTGCAGGATGTGGTTTTGGGACATCATCGATTTGCATTAGATTATTTCGAGTTAGTATATTTATGTTGGTTTTTATTTTGCGTGGCATCAGTTGGGTTACCAAAAACCAACACGAAACCAAAGGGGAAAGGGAAACATGGGAGGAAAAAAATAGGACGGGTGGTGGAGACGACAGAACCAACTCCCCTTTAAGTACAGACTATCAAGTATCAACATTAGTCCCACTCAAAAAATGAGGACCCTGATAAGTGCCACACGTGTGACACGAACACATGGCAACTTCGAACGTTTTCTATGCCAAGTTTAGTGACGTGAGGATGTCAACTTTAGTTGTCAAGTATGACAACTTTCTTTTCGGATGCAAAGTCTCAATTTTTCTGGGTCCTTTTTTTTTCTTGTTGGATGACAACTTTAGTTGTAAAAAACTTCAGATCCAGATTGCTTCGTGTCACATGTGACACTTATCACTTGAGAAAAATTATCAATACTAGTGCTAATCATATAACTAATGTGCAAATAATATAGTACCTAATAAGACCGGCAGATCCAAATGATCTTGATCAGCAAACCAGGTCAATCCAATGACCTAGACTACTCTAATTTTTAGCATGTAATTAATAAAATACCAAATATTCAATATTAATGTTAATCACATAATTAATGTGCACATAATAATCACCTAATATTTTTGTGTAATTAATTTAATACTATCTCCGTCTGGAATTACCTGCCGCTGTATCTAGCACTATTTTAGCGCTAGATACATCCATTTGAGGTACTTAACATCAAACATCAATGTGCAATTGCGGGTACATATTTACTAGTAGTAAAAAATGGGCCGCACATAGTAGACAATTAAAACAAAATCAGGCACTTTTGTAGTATCACATTGATTTGTAGTACATGCTCCCATGGGATCCCACACGTGAGCGTTGGACGGTCAGAATTTTTTTGGAATTATAGAATCACAATAATAGCAGCAGGAAAGGGCCAAACAGGTGGAAAGAAAGGCACGTCTCTCTCTCTCTCTCTCTCTCTCTCTCTCTTGTCTCCAGCTCACCGTCGTCAGATCTCACGCACACAACACAGGAAGGAAAACCGGAGGAGAAAACACAGCGACACTGTCCATCCTCCGTCCACAAAGCTCGCTCCTTTGTCCTCCTCCTCCCCCGCCCCCAATCACGCCCGCGAATCGTGCCACGCACGGAAGCCAGCCAGCCAGCCAGCCAATCCGCGATCCGAGCCCGCGCGGCGGCGGCGCGATGAGCTTCCGGGACGAGAGCGGCGGGGAGGACGGCAGCGGGGGCCGGTCCTCCTCCGCGTCCGACCTGCGCAAGCCCTTCCTGCACACGGGCAGCTGGTACAGGATGTCCGCCGCCGGCGGCGGCGCCATGGACCGCCTCGGCTCCTCCGCCTACGGCCTCCGCGACACCTCCATCTCCGCCCTGCTCTGCACCCTCATCGTCGCGCTCGGCCCCATCCAGTTCGGCTTCACCTGCGGCTACTCCTCGCCCACCCAGGACGCCATCATGGCCGACCTCGGCCTCACCCTCTCCGAGGTCCTTCTCCTCCTGTGTAGTCCTATGCTTCTTGCCTCCATGGCCTTTGCTTTATGCCGTCTCTTTGCTCGCAGTTCTCTTTATTCGGATCCCTGTCCAACGTCGGGGCCATGGTGGGCGCCATTGCCAGTGGCCAGATCGCCGAGTACATCGGCCGTAAAGGGGTGAGGTTTCAGTCCCCTTTGACCTCTGTCTGCTCCTGTGACCGACAGTTGTACTGTTAGATGTACGGAGTATTGGATTCTCGGATCTGTTCCTGGAATTTTCTCATGGAACTGGATTCAGTCGTGCACTCACTGACTCACGATGCTCTCTGCTTTCCTTGTCTGCAGTCTCTGATGATCGCCGCGATCCCGAACATCATTGGGTGGCTTGCAATATCATTTGCAAATGTAAGGCTGCTTAATTTACCTTACCCCTGTTATTTTTAGGGATGCTTCGTTCAGTATGATGTCCTCTGTTTATGAATAGCCTGTGCTCTCTGTCCTGTTTAAGGATGCTCGTCCATTTCGATTTGCTTCGTTTAGGGTCATATCTCCTCTGTCTGCTTAACTTACTTCTGAATTGTTTTCTGCAGGATTCCTCATTCTTGTTCATGGGCCGTTTGCTGGAAGGATTTGGGGTCGGTGTGATATCCTACACGGTCTGTATCCCTCTGCTCCTAACCTTGTAAACAAATTCACTCCAGAGTGTACTGTCTTCGTCAACTGCTTCTTAAGTTCATAAAAAACACAGTGGCAGCTCCCAAGTCCCAACACATGGGAGAGTAGACTGTATTCTTGCTTAACCAAATACCAACTGTAAACAGCAGTTGTATTTCCTATTCTGGGACATCAAGGTTGTAAAGATGTGCTGTTGCCTGTTGGTATGGCCTATGATATGGTAGCTTCCCCTGGCCTAATCATAATCCAACAATATTTATCATCAGAGTAGCTTCTCTGTCTGTTCAGTCTCTGTACAGAAAAGGATGAAAACATCAAACTCTTTTCTGGATCAAAATGAACTTAATTAGCCTATAAGAGGAACTGAAGAAGCTGGTATTCTGTATGGACTTACAGCTGTGCAGCTGAGTTGTGGTTTTTTGACTTAGAACCTCTCTTTTTGCTGGGTATTGAAGTTGGGGATTTTCATGAATGCTATTGAACTTCAGTGTTACTTTGCGTAAAAATAGCATATCTAGATATCATTCGAACTCGTGCATACTGATTGTTCTGAAGTTTATTGGATTGGGTGTTCACTGATGAACAATATCTTATACTTTAGGGGCACTCTAGCTGCATCCACTTGGATATTTTCATGCCTGACATTACTTTCTGTCTGAAAATTTCGTTTCATGTTGTCAGGTGCCAGTTTATATAGCAGAAATTGCTCCACAAAACATGAGAGGAGCTCTTGGTTCGGTCAATCAGGTCAGCACTTGTATAAACAATAGCATTTGATTTAGTGTAGTCTGTCTTCTGGTCTGACCATTTGTTTTCAAGTTTTAACCCTGTCCATAATTTCTTACGCAGCTCTCTGTTACAATCGGTATATTGCTTGCCTACACATTAGGCATGTTTGTTCCCTGGAGAATTCTTTCTGTTCTTGGTAAGATGGACAAACTAGTTTGTGTTCATGTGTTTGTTTACTATGATAAGATGTCTTGCTCCTCTAAATCAGCTTTGCTAAATTAATAGATTGGTTGATACAGAATATTGTCCTAACTCATTTATGTCACATTCACATTTCTAAGGCATTTTACCTTGCTCAATCCTGATACCTGGGCTGTTCTTCATTCCTGAATCACCAAGGTGGCTGGTAAGTGAAGTGATGTGTTGCATTATTTTTTGCTGACATTAACATAAGCATCTAAACAGAGCAACTGTTGTACCAGGCAAAAATGGGAAAGATGGAAGATTTTGAATCTTCACTGCAGGTCCTGCGCGGATTTGAAACTGATATCTCAGCAGAAGTAAATGAAATAAAGGTAACATGTAGTAACAGGGATCAATTTTGTTGCAATCATGTCATATGCAATGGACACATTGCTGGCAACTTTATGCTTTATGCTACACCTGAAAATATTTTTCTTTTAAGTATAATATATGAGGGCCTGAAAATATTTTTCTTTTAAGTAATATATGAGGGAATGTAAACCTTTTTTTTTTACATTTTGCTAACGCAGAGATCAGTTGCCTCATCTAGGAGGAGGACAACCATACGATTTGCAGAGATCAAACACAAGAGATATAGTGTTCCTCTTATGGTTGGTAATTTGCATTATATACTTTGCTTTAACACATCAATGTTCCTCTATTTGCTTACTGGTTTTCACTTGTTTAGATAGGAATTGGTCTCCTTATACTTCAGCAACTAAGTGGTGTCAACGGCATTTTCTTCTATGCTGCAAGTATCTTCAAAGCTGCTGGTATGTTCTGCATGATTTTATGAGGCTCTGCTTATTAAGCATGCTTGTGTGCAATAGTTTTCCTCACACATTTAATAACTCTACAGCATACTGTGAACATGCAAATGAACTAAATGGTAAATTCAAATGTTAGTAAGCATGCTGCACATCCATAGCAGTTTGATTGGTATATTCGGAACACTTGAAAACTGTAATGCTGCCCTGTTTGTATGTGAATTGTACTCGCAGGAAGCTCATATTGCAGTACTGAGCCTTAATACGTCAGCAATAGCAATAGCTTGTCTTTCATGTCTGATCTCTTACAAAGTTCTTTTCCTAAACAGGTCTTAAAAATAGTAATCTAGCAACATGCGGTTTGGGGGCTGTTCAGGTATATTCATCTTATCGTTACATCTACATTGCGCCTATGAACTTTGTGGGATTGTGGGTTTGGTATTTGCATACTTATTGGGATCTTTTCATTGTTAGGTGGTTGCTACTGGAATCACAACCTGGTTGACTGACAAAGCTGGTCGACGGCTACTTCTCATTGTTAGTTACATCACAAGACACGTTTTTTTTCAGAAGAAAATATGATTTGTGTTGATTAATTTCTCTTACTTTCCAGATCTCTGCTGTAGGGATGACAGTCAGTCTTCTCGTTGTTTCTGTGTCATTTTTTGTGAAGGTAACTCCACTTAAAATGTTAATGGCATATGTAATGGTTTGTTGTACAATTGTCTAATCAGATCAATCAGTACTACCTGAGTTTCCCTCTGATATATTTTAGTGTCAATTCTGAAACAGGACAACATAGAGGAAGCTTCTCATTTACACTCTGTGATGAGTATGCTTTCACTGGCTGGACTTGTGGTTAGTTTCAGTTCTGTCTATATACGTCTCTGCTTTATTGGTCAGAGTGAGCAGGTTTAATGCCTTGCTTTTTGCTACTGCAGGCATTTGTGCTTGCATTTTCCCTTGGCATGGGAGCCATCCCATGGATCATAATGTCTGAGGTAATAGTCTTCTCCTCCTCGCTGCAAATATCTAGAGAGCCTCAAGTTCAATAATTACACTTGCATCTATCTGATTTTATCTCTGTAGTTGTTACCACTATCATTTGCCACTTCTGTTCCTGTCTGTGAATATCCTTCATAGCCTTTCTTTTATCAGTGAACCGTCCTCCGAACACACCTTTTTGCCTATGAAATGGAGCGAAACGCTGCAGTTGCAGTTGCTCTTGTGGTTTTGTCGACTAGCTGCTGCTTCGAGACATACAGGAAACTGCATTAATGTAGCCAAGATTACACTGACCGTAGCTGTACCTATCACTAAAGACTGCAACTACTGTCTTTAGCGTTAGCTGTACTATCACCAAAAACTGCAGTGGTTGCTTTGTGTTTCATATCTGTAGTTGCAAGTGACAGTGACAACTTACCTAGAGCAAAGTTCACACTGAATATATCTAGAAATATAATAATGCGTCGTCCACATTGTGTCCCTTCAGATTCTTCCTGTTAACATCAAGAGTCTTGCTGGAAGCACCGCCACCCTTGCAAACTGGATGACGTCGTGGCTCATCACGATGACCGCGAGCTTGATGCTAAACTGGAGCAACGGAGGTCAGTCTATTCCTCCCTCTCTGTCCCTCTTCCTTCCTACTCCCTCCGTTCCATATTACTCGTAGCTGATTTAGTACAACTTTGTACTAAATCAGCGACAAGTAATATGGAACGGAGGGAGTACCTCTTTTATGACACCGTGTCTTACCACGTACCATCCATCTTGTTTCGAGCAGGAACCTTTGCTATATACGCGGCGGTGTCCATGGGCACCCTCCTCTTCGTGTGCCTGTGTGTGCCGGAGACCAAGGGAAGAACGCTCGAGGAGATCGCGTTCTCGTTCCGCTGAAAGCCCGGAACCACGGCGTGTAGGGTAGACAGGCAGGCAGGCGGACGGGGCGTCGTGCTACTTGATGGCTGTTTCGGGTCAGGCGTCGGGGCCTGGATCAGGTAGTCGCGCAGCCGTGTTTTTTGCAGGAGGGATATTTGTATCATGTGTTTGTGTAATAGTGTACAATCAGTGTACCATTTGTGTATGTGCAATAGAATGGGGAGGGGTGGAATGGGCACCCAACCCCCTTTGCAGTCAGTCAGTCAGTCAGTGGGGTGTGCAGTAAGTAGAAGAGCAATTTGCTGGTCAGTACATTGGGTTTCATATATACAGCAGCAGCTGTTGCCAAAGGAATAATTCAGATGTAATGTCAAACAATAAATTTTGAGCTACTTTCAGTGTGCTGCATTATGGCTGTAGACTGTAGTGTGCATGCCAGTTCCCAGAACCTATTGCCTGAAAGCCTTGTTGAGGAGAAAAAAATGTTCTGCAGTCAGCTGTACATTTGGGCCGTCTCCTTGGGCTTAAGACACATATCTGCGCCCTTCTTCTTCTACAGCCAGCCCCAGAAGGGATATGTGTGTTAAGCCCAAGGAGACGGCCCAAATTTGTTTATTTAAAACATTTTATCTCTTAAACCGTGTGTCTAAATTTCAAATTGTTTACACCGTTGGATCCTCGCGTCGAGATCTTCAAAACTAGATCCTACTTTGATAGGTTTTGATGAACTTTTTTCACCAAAAAACAGGGCGAGAAAAACCAAACCGGGGGCATGATTTTTTCCTTTCCGAATAGGCACGCGCTTTTTTTCCTTTCTGAGGGGCACAACTGTGCCTCTTGCTGAAGCAAATTCGTGCCTCAACGCGAAGCAAATCTATGCCTTTCGTAAAAAAAAAAAACGTTTTTTTTCTCCTTTCCGAGAGGCACGGCCGTGCCTCTTGTCTAAACAAATCCGCGCCTCCATGAGAAGTAAACCTCCAAAAGAAGTAAATATGTGTCTGTCGCGGAAGAAAAAAACACATTTTTTTCCTTCGAAAAGCACGACCGTATCTCTGACGGAAACAAATCCGTGTCTCAACAAAAATAAATCGGTGCCCTGGCAGAAGGTTTGCCCTTTCCTCAGTCAGTTGCTCCCAGGCCAGACACCAGCGAGAATTCGTTTTGCATGGACCGCATCCGCATGACAGAGGGGCCCTGACGTGGGGGTCTTGGGCCGGTATGCCACTGACGTGGCGATGACAGCTCGTATGCGTAGTAAACTGTACGTATGTGTGGCGTCGGGTGGCGTAGCAGTATTATACTGTACTGTATTTTTTTTACGAATAGTAGGAGTATTATACTGTACTGTTGTACTGTAGTTACCTACTAGTCGTGGCATGCAGTATAACGTTGGAGGTTGATGCCGACAAGAGAACGAGACACCACGGTCAAGGAAACAATGGAGGATCAGCAGGAGATGTCTCGCTTCTCTCAAGGTCACTCAGACCCCTCCACGATCCTCTGTGCTTGCCTACTCCCCTCACCAAGACTTAGGCAGTAAGCATGCTTCAGATCCCCAGCACCAGTAATCCAGTATACCACTATAGATTATGCCCCCTCCATTTTTTTAGTCTAAATAAAAAAATTCTCATGTCAAACTTCATGTGTTTGACCATTTTTTTTCAAATAATTTGGATTGCTCATCACATGTGTCACGTGGTATATGTTTGACCAACTTTACAGAAAAAAAACATTAGTACTCGCTCCGGTCCTTTTCACTCTGTGTATTAGATTAGTGTTCAGTCAAACTTTGTAAAATTTGACCAAATTTATATTAAAAAATATCAACATCTATAATATCAAATATATATACTATGAAACTACATTTCATAATGAACCCATAAATATTGTTTTGGCGTTGTGAGTATTGCTATCTTTTTATAAGTTTGATCAAAGTAGAGATACTTTAACTTTCAAAAAAAATTCCATTCGGACTAAAAAGGACCGAAGAGAGTATTATAGATGTTGATATTTTAATATGAATTTTATTAAACTTCGCGTAGTTTGACTTCAAACAAATTTATATACGGAGTAAAAAGAAACGAAAGGAGTCCATTAGTCCCTTGTGGACACTGACTACACACGTCCCTGGTTGTAGGAATTATTTCAGTGAGATTTGGTTGGGTGAAACAACATTACTATTTGAATCGCTTCTGGCTAGTGCTGAACTGTTGTTTCCATTCTGCATCATGTTAGTTAAACCACCCTGTTCAGATGTTTCGATGCCTGTTTGCAGTTGCAGCCTGTTGCACCTGGCTGATGCCCTGGCAAGGCGGTGGGTTAGAGTAGTCTGTATGCCGGTTTGATGTTGTGTTTTGTGGCAGCTAGTTGTAGCCATGGCGAGGCCGTGTGTGGGTGTGTGCGGTTGTTCTACTAGAGTAGTACTTTCCCAGCTGTTGTCCCTGCCAGTTTGGCTATGTCAACAATGATGCTTGCCCAGTTTCCAAATGACAGAGCACAACCTTGCAATTCTGAACTGCAACATTCGAGGTCTAATTGCCCGGACCGTCGCTCAACGTTCCATGAGACTGTCGCCGCTACCCCTTGTCACATTGTTTGTCTGCAGGAGTCCAAAATGGAAAACGTCGACCCCTACACTGCTGCTCACATTGGAGGCCAAAGACTTAAAAAACTTTGCCCAACGCCCGGCTGCCAGGACCCGTGGCGGTATCCTCCTACTGTGGGATGATGAAGCGGTTCAACTCTCCAATGTGCTATTTGGGTCTTTTACCCTCTCGACCATTGTTTCCTTGCGTTCACAAAACCATAACACCACCTCCTTCAAGGTCACGGCCGTCTATGGTCCGACTAGAGGCAACCTCAAGGATGGTTTCTTCACCGAGTTCGTCTCCAAAAAACCACCCCCGGGTTCCTTGACCGGTCACGGGAGACTTCAACCAGATTTATCGGGCAAGGGATAAGAACCGCGCTAACGTGATCGAAGCTGCATTGTCCGGTTTAGAAATGCGTTGACACCTGTGAGCTAAAAGAGATTCATCTTCAAAACAGAAGATTAACTTGGAGCAATGGCCAGAATGACCCCATCTTGAGCAAGTTGGATAGCTTCTTTTGCAATGAGGAACGGGATATGTAGTTTGGTTCTCACATTCTGCATGCACTCTCATCTTCCCTATCTGACCACTTTCCTCTTCTACTCTCAAATGGAAATGGCCCTAAGCGATCCAAGTGCTTCTACTTCGAGAACTTCTGGATTAAGATGCCCGGTTTTTTGGCAATCATCCAAGAGGCATGGAATGAAGATCACAGCCATGTCGAGCCCTAGCATGTTATTCACCATAGACTCCAGAAAACTAGTATCAAGTTAAAGGCTTTGAGCAAAACTCTTTTCTCCAATGTGAAAGTTCAGTTGCATATGGCTCGGGAGATCATCCTCCGCCTTGATACCGCGCAAGAATCTCGATCCTTGAGCCTGGAGGAACTTGACCTTCGGAAGAGGCTTAAGCGACGAGTAGTTAGGTTGGTTGTACTTGAGAAGGCTAGGAAGAGGCAGAACTCTAGGATCACTAACATCAAAGAGGCCGATGCAAACACTAGATTCTTCCACCTGAGAATTAACTGCGGGAGAAGGAATTATCCACCGTCTTAAGAACAACGCGGGTTGGGTGACCGATTATGATCACAAGAAGGCCATCATCCACAGTCACTTCTCCTCTGTCCTCAATAAGGGTCCTCGATGACAAAGGGACATTAATTGGAATTGTGTTCCCAACCCAGAATGTGATCTCACTGATCTTGGCACCCCCTTTCACCATGGATGAAGCTAGGCGTGTTGTGTTTGATTCTCCAAATGACAAGGCACCAGGGCCAGTCGGGTTCACGGGTGCGTTCTTCAGAGCATGCTGGGATATTATCAAGGTGGATATCATGGCCACCATTTACCACTTCTCCGATCTCCATGCCTCAAACTTCCATTGGCTGAAGTCCGCCAACATAACGCTCATTCCTAGGAAAGATGGTGCTGAAGATATTTCTGAATTTAGGACTATCAGTTTGATCCATGCCGTCGCTAAGCTTATTGCCAAGATGATGGTGTCCCGCCTCTTGGTTTACATGGATGAACTTATTTCACAAGCCAAAGTGCTTTCATACAAAAAGTATTCACGACAAATTAACTTATGTTCGCAACCTGGCTAGAAGATTCCACATGAGTAAAACCCCCAAGTTGCTCTTCAAGCTCGATATCAAGAAAGCCTTTGACTCGGTTCATTGGGACTACTTAATGGATGTCCTACAGCATCTCGGCTTCCGACACATTTCCGAGGTTGGGTCTCCACACTCCTTTCACCGGCTTCCTCGAGAGTCTTGCTAAATGGCACTGTTGGAGACCCTATACATCATGGAAAGGGATTACGACAAGGGGACCCATTGTCCCCTCTTCTATTTGTGCTCGCCATCGATCCTTTGCACCACATCATGAGCAAGGCCACAAGCTAAGGCAATCTGCAGCCGCTCCATGCAAATATGTAAGTGCATCTAGTGCCCCTTAGTGATTTTAGTGTATTGAAGACTTATAGGTTAAGGGACTAATGTGTTTGTGAGTGTACACAGGTCTATAAGTCTATGAGGAGTTCGATATTTACAGAGTAAGTCGACCCCTAAAAATGAAGTTCTTTTACTGAAGACTTTGATATTCTGAAGACTTTCTGAAGACTTTGAAAGTGAAGAAATTGGTGTGACCTTGAAGACTTGGTATTATTTGAGTAACATGAAGCGTGAAGACTTTTGTTCCCGTAGTTTCATTTTCTCTTTCTTGAGTCATAGGAAACACCGTACTGTTAAAGGGGGTCGAGGAAATACTAAGGAAAAATTTCCATGTGATGCTCAACTCAAAATCCTACACCTACCAATCCCTTCGAGTGAAGCCTTTGGAAATCTCATACAGTTCAGTCAATTTCTTCAGTGACAAAGACGAAGTTCTTCTGGTCGCTGAGGAATTTGTTCTGACTGAGGAGTTAGGAATTCGCCAGTGCGGATTGCCTACACAGTGAGGAACATGATAGCCTTGAGGAATTT
>LR880966.1:781355007-781365558 GCA_904067115.1 Aegilops sharonensis
GGGGGGACAGAGGCCCCCTCAACACTACACATAGCTCCACCACTGCTAGTACATGTCGTTTTGGTGGGCAGGGGCATCCCCGCTCCCCCACGCACACGTCACGCACTATATTCATTCAAAAATTGTTTACGGCTGGATACATATATGTCCGAGGGTGTATGCGTACCTTGGGTCCGTGAGAGCCGTTCTGCTAGAGCAGAGTGGACGCGGTGCCGTAGTTGACTCACCGCCAGTTCATACATACTACTTTTTTTTCCTTTATGAGGGAAACATGTTTGTTTTTCCTGAGGCCCCTCACCTTTTTTTAGAATACCCGAGACCCTTCACCTGTGGTACACCATCATTTTTTTTTGACAAAACACCACTATTTTCAGTGTAAATTCGATTTGACACTTGGGCCTTATTGGGCTTAAGGCTCATTTCTTCGCTTTTTTTTGGGGAGATCAAAGCTCATTTCTTGGCCTATCCAGCCCTATTGCAGCTTTTCAGTAGCAAGTGTAAGTCAACCGCCTTACAGACCAATGCAGGCCCAGAAGCCCATGCTGCGACAGCCCATGAGTGAAGCCCGCGCCACTGCAGCTAAAAAGAATCCAGCTCCGGGTCCTTCTTCCCTCGTACGTACTACACAGTCTACAGTCTTCGAGTTGGCGGTCAAACCAAACGACCGTTGCACTGCATGGATAGATACGCCCCCACACGCCTGTACTCTACAGTACAGTACAGTATAGTACAGTACACTGCAGTCTACGCGACTACGCCTGTGTGTGCTGTGGCCTACGTACTAGCCCCTACCTATACGACTACGAATCTGCCCTTGCACCGCAGACCCCAGTCCGCAACGAGAATCCGTTTTGCAAGAGCTGCGCGGCAGGGTGGCCCTGGCGTGTGGGGCCTCCTGTGGACCCGCCGGTGGGGCATGATGGTGACGTGGTGATGACAGCGTGTGTGTATGTATACGCAGTACTACGTTGGGTGGCGTAGGAATATCCGTATACTAGTCGTAGAGTGTAGCGTTCGAGGTTGGTGCCGACAGAGAGACGGACAGACACCACGGTCAAGGCAAATGCAGAATCAGGAGCAGGAGCAGGAGCATGTCTCGCTTCTCTCAAGGCCGCTGAGACCCTTCCCGATCCTCTGTGCTTGCCTATTCCCTGGCCAACACTGACTAGTAGTAGCTAGCAGCCTAGCACTAATCTAATCTATGTACTTCCTCATTTCAGGTTTGAAATATATTAGTAATTTGTATTCGAAATAAGTTTTAAATAATATTACTTTTTTGTTACATATATAAATTATATTTAGGCGCCATTGTTATTTTAAGAAAGACAAAAGAATCACAACGAGGCCACTGTACTGCATTCACTTTTTTTTTAAGGAATCAGCAGGAGCACTGTTTTTTCTTATAATTATAGAAGTAACGCTGTGGAAATGCAATGTACACAGTGGTACTCCTCAAACGCGCGAGGACCACTTCTCATATTGTCATTAACAGAAAATCGAGGGCCACCTAAAACGTGGGATCGAAAGAAATCTGGTCCTCTTTATAGCATCTATATAATCGAACTACCCGAACACACCGGAATACCCTTATATCCTGATATCCTGATATACGAGGGTTCATGGACAATCCGGATATATGAAGACAATTTGAGGAGTTCAGTTGTATGACCTTTTTTTTCTCTATTTCATATCCAGACACTGGCAGGCTGTCCACCCAGACGTATAGGGGAAAATGAGGGTTCCCATTGTATATGCTCTTAGACAGCTGGAATTTGGTAAGATTTTTACTCCCTCTTGTCATATATATAGAGAGCCTAATGCGTTTTTTTATGCTAACTTTGACTATATATTGAAGCAATAATATATGATAATAATATATGATATGCAAGTTACACAAAGCATACCATAAAAATCATATGTGAAAGAAGCTTCCAATGATATAATTTCCACATTATACATCTTACTATTAATCTTACCAATAGTCATATGCAGTCTCGAAAAACGCATTAGGCCCTATATATATATAGATGGAGGGAGTACATGTTTCCAATCCTTTGGAAATTTCTTTTTTTTTTTGCCTTTAGATCACAGTAATGGTGGCGACCATATTCCTATTAAATGGGTTCCTATACCTCAGCTTCTTGAATAGGAATTTGAACAACAACTCAATCCTCTTTAAATACTTAATCCGATAAAAGGACGCACGTTTCTCAAGTTCCATCCAAACTACTACCTTTATATTTTGTTAGGTAATCCTCTGTTTTATATTGACAATCATGTCAATTTGATGATTCAAAGATTTTCTATAGGAATTAAAAAACATAGTAATAAAAGGAAATACATACACCACTAAATAAATATGAAAATTTGCAATACCTTTTCGGAGCCCTAGGAATTTGGATGACCAGACTAGCTTAAACAACTCATGGCATTTGCTGGAGAATCTATATTAGCAAAACCTCCACCCCCGCCACTTTCACAATATTATTACCTTTTTTAGACAATGCTGTAACCCTTTTCTAGCAAACACAATACTACTAAGTGGCTAAAACAATAAAATAGACTTTTCATGCCACACCTGACAGGGTTGGTGCCTAAATTGTATGAAAGTGTCACATAGGAAAAACATTACAACCGGTGACAATAGGGAATACTTTTTTTCTTTACGAGAAATAGGAATGCACATTTTAAAATTGACTAAATAAAAAACCATCTCATTAGAGTTTCTCTGCATCTCGCCGGTGCCGTCGCTGGTCCACCCCGTCTCCGGTGGCCTTAGGGCTATGGGGGAAGAGTGGATCCTCGCCCTTGCCGGTTGGAGGGCTTCGTTTTTAGATATTTTTTCGAATTTTGTTAGGGTTTGTTTGTTGCTCAGGAAGGCGAGACGGCGGCGGCTTCCTGAAGATGGAATAAAGGTCTCCTCGCTTAGTCCTTGTTTCGTTGATGCGTCTAGCACTGTTGGTGGGCGTGTGCATCTGTGTCTCCGACGGATCTGTCTTTGGTGGAATTATTCGGATCTTTTCATCGTTTGTCTATGTTCTTTTGTCTTCAGATTGGATCCTTCTGATCTACACTCTTCATCCGTGGCGGTTACTCTTCTGGTGCGTTGGTTCTATGTGGTCTTAGCACGACGACTTCCCGACTGTCTACTACAACAAGGTTTTCCCGGCTCCGGCGAGGGAGTGGCGATGACAGTGGCGCGCCTTCGACTCGCTTCAGTAATTGTAGTCGTCGCTAGGTGGTCTACGGATCTGGGTGTAATTTTTACTTCCTCCATTCCACAATATAGTGCGCCTGCGCTTCTCGAGATTCAAATTTGACCATAAATTTAACTAACGAGACCTATTGCGGTGGGAACAAAAATTATACCACTGAATTATATCGAACACTACAAATTCAGTGGTATAACTTTTGCTCCCGCTGCAGTCAATCTTGTTGGTTAAATTTATGGTCAAACTTGGATCTTGGAAAGCGCGAGCGCACTACATTGTGGAACGGCAATGCTACACTCACGGGGTGTTTACGGGGGATTACAGGGTGGTTAGAGATGATTGGTTGTGGTTTAATTAAGTGGGGGTGGGTCCACTAGTTGAAATCAGGGAGTGCCAATTAGATGAAGGCCTGCTTTCCGTCCCGTAAAGATGAACAGATTGCAAGTTTTTCTGAAAAAAGAAACATCTCGTTTTTAAATGGTTAATTCTGCTAATATCTCTGTTCGGAGTACTATACTCGAGCAGTACTCGTACTACTGAGCAACAGGGTGCAAAGAGCGATCAGCCATCGGACGATCTCAAAAGATGCTCTCTGTGCATTAACAAACATGCATGTCTCTCGTGCTTAGCGCTTAAAGGAAAACAACATTGTTAATTATAGCGATCTCGAGGCCTTTTTAGGTGACAGCTTTTTGAGCAGCGATCTCCTTCCCCTTTCCTCGGGGCAACCGATTTGGCGCTAGCTACTGCTAATTGTTCCATCTGATGGTTGATTCTGCATGCCAGCTATATTTAATCTACTTGATCAGTCATCAGCCGTACGTAGGTTAGCTGAATGTTTTGGGGCATCACACGTGCATCGGTACGTGCATGTCCATGCATGTGATCGACCAATCTCAGGGTTTGAGAACACTAGTTAAACTCCACTAGCTGCTGTTAACCACGGATGGGGGTGGACTAATCTGTGGTGCGGCATTGACTACCATGAGCCTGTGCAATGCAGTACTGATTCTAGTTTAATTAATTCGGTTGCCAGAGTAGATCTGGGCGTATATCTGACAAATGTTTTTTTTTGCAAAAATATATACTATGACAAAATTAAGCTCAAATTTTAGTCAAAAATTACATTGTTCATGCATTATAATATTTGTATGTGCATCACCAATTTAAGAGAAATTAAGCCTCATATGAGCTAAGATAATATATTCATATTTTCATTCCAAACGACATGCATGACTTTATAATTATTTTTGCAGTTGACTTGCTTGTTCTACGGTTGTTCTTAACATTAAGTACCATATATTTATACAAAAGTAACGGTCAAAGCTGCCAAATGGATGCTGTGCAATATATTGGACAAATCTAATATGTGAAGTAAAAAAGAAATGAGCAATACTATTTACTTCTTGTTTCCTTCTACTTTTCTTAAATTTTGGTGTGTCACCTCCTGCAAAAAATACATATCATATGCCATTGTTAGTTACCGAATTTTTCTACTTTTAATCAAGCTGTTTTATGCTGTTCTTGGTTAGTGCACTCTCGGCCCGGAATTATTTGTCATAGAAATAGATGTATTTTAAATTTTATATACATCCACTTCTATCCATTTTTCAACAAATAATTGAGGTCGGAGGGAGCAGTACTCAGGAGACCCTAGATACTACAGCTCCAGTACGTCCAGACATGCATGTGCATATTCGCATTGATATTTCTTCTCGAATACACCAGATCACCAGCTAATGCCAACTCTAGCCAATTCCTAAAAATAGAGGAGGAAAAATGCGGAGTAAATTTAGTGGACTATGTCTAGGGCCAGTTCTTTTGGGCGATTCTATCAGAATCGCCCCCCTCCCCAGCTTCTTCCAGAATCGTCACTCCATATTTTTTTTATAATCCTATCTAGTGAAGGTCTAATTAGCTAGGATTGTAAAAAAAATGAAGTGACGATTCTGGGAGAAGCTGGGGAAGGGGCTGATTCTGGGAGAATCGCCCAAAAGAACTGGCCCCTATTCCACTATTGGTTGGTCTACAACCACGGAAGCCTAGGCAAACCAAAACCTTATTAATCGGTTGGACTTGGCGGGGCGAGCCACTCCGCCCGAGAAATCCCATCGCCCATGGGGTGAGGCCCTATGACGTCGTCGCCGGAGCCGGGGAAGATCCTCCGCCATTCTTCAAAGTCAAAGTCATTGTCGGCGCCGCCTCCATTTCCGCCGTCCTCCTCGTCGCTTTAGAGGATGATAGCCTCCTCCCCCTGCCCCCCCCCCCCCCCCCCGGGCGGGGGGGGGGGGGGGGGCGAGGCCCCCCGCGCGCGCGCGCGGGGGGCCTCGCCCCCCCCCCCCCCCCCGCGCGCGCGCGCGGGGGGCCTCGCCCCCCCCCCCCCCCCCGCGCGCGCGCGCGGGGGGCCTCGCCCCCCCCCCCCCCCCCGCGCGCGCGCGCGGGGGGCCTCGCCCCCCCCCCCCCCCCCGCGCGCGCGCGCGGGGGGCCTCGCCCCCCCCCCCCCCCCCGCGCGCGCGCGCGGGGGGCCTCGCCCCCCCCCCCCCCCCCGCCGGCCGCGCGCTCAACGAAGATCTTGTGCTCCGCCTCCACCAGCCCGGGGGACTGGCGGCGGAGGTCCGCCATGTACTCCTCATCGACGGCTCCCACCGCGATCAGCTTCCTCCCCTCCCAGTCTTCCCGAGCCGCCGCAGCAGTCACCACTCCCGGCAGCAGCGGCATCTCGCCCCACGAGAAGTTGAGGCGGGCATCGCCGCTGTGAATCTGACATGCCACTGGTCGCACTCACGGGCGGTGAGCTTGACGGTGTGGAAGGACCCGAACCAGTGCTTCTTGTGGGTGCCCGGTCGCTGATCTCGGCCACCCACGTCCCACACGCCCGCTGCCGAACGCCGAGGTAGTTCCTCTGTGGCTGCCATGGCGCGAGGAGACCCAGGAAGCTGGCGAGCCGGCGGGACGGGGCTGCATTGTCGCGGCGGCGGCTTGAGGACGTGCCCATGCTGCGCTTGTGGTGGCGGGGACCGGTGGCTGCGGGATCCGGCCATTAGGGAGGGGGATGGGGACCGGCGGGTAACAGCGGGGAATTCACCGGTGGCGGGGATTGGGGAGGAGGAGAGGCAGATGAGGCGTGGAGATTTTTTGTACTCCGACGCCGAGCAACGGAGTAAATATAGGTGCCGGATAAACAACAGGGTAAAAGTTTTACTCCTCTAAGGGTTTTAGGGATCGGCCAGGTATCGATCAGAAAAGTAAAACCGGACTATTACTCTCTTAAGGCCAACTCCAGCGCGCGACCCCATCCTGTTCGGGTGCGTCTGTTTGGGGAGGAACGGACGAATAGCGCAGCCTAGACGGACAAATGTCCGGATTCCGTCCGTTTTCGACCCATCCCCGCGCAAACTTGCGCCGAGTTTAGGGTGAAACGGACATCGCGCGGACGGGCTCGACGCACGCCCTTGTCCCCCCCCCCCCCCGGGCCCCCCCCCCCCCCCGGGCCCCCCCCCCCCCCCGGGCCCCCCCCCCCCCCCGGGCCCCCCCCCCCCCCCGGGCCCCCCCCCCCCCCCGTGGCCCGCCTGTTGGGGACACTAGCAGTCCCCACCCTGCCGCCGGCACCGCCCCTATTCTCCGGCCGCCTCCTCACTGCGCACCCTCCGGCCGTCCATACCAAACCACGTCTCGACATGGTCGCCACCACGCCGCGCTTGCGCCGCAGATTTGGTCGTCGATTGGCTGGTCGAGGACGAGCGTGATGACAGCATCTTCGACCAAGGATTTGATTATCAAGGTGAAAATGTTGAGCCCCTGCACCGAGAACCGGCCATGTTTGAACAATTTTCCCAATTTCATCGTGAAATGCGTGATTGGCACACTCATTTGGATCTTCAAAATGACTTGGTTGAGCACGTGTGGGCTTACATTGGCAACCAATAGATGTATTGGTTCATTTAAGACTATTTCGATATATGGTTGTAAAACTATTTTATTTAGAGACAATTTCGATTGGGTTGTAAAACTATTTTTATTTGGACATGCAAAATTGTTTTAAACATTGAAATATGACTATATGGGCATTTTTGGTCGTGACGGGTAGGATGGGGCTAAAGGATGCGGCCGCGCGCTGGACGCATGACCACTACATCTCAGAATAGGTCCGGACATGATCCCATTACACTATCCAAATGGACAAAATTTGCGCAAAACGAACGCCCGTTTGGGTTGTGCGCTGGAGTTGGCCTAACCGGTTTGAGGGATAGAGTTGGCCTAAAGATACAGCTCCATGCAAGCTGTGGCGATGCGATGGCAAAGTTCGCGTGACCACCGATGCGCACTGCTGCATCGATCTGTCCGTACTACCTACGCTAAGCCCCTGCGCCTTGTTCCTCGTGAACCTCACCTAAGCCGGCCTCTTTCCCTTCTTTGACTCGATCGAAAGAAAGCTTCATGTAGGCATCTCTGCATACATATCCGTTGTGTTTTTGTCGTCGACGTAGAGTACGTACTGTACGTACACGAGTGCCTCGATATACGCGTGCACGTACTGCATGGCAGTAGGAGGAGTCCGAGTATATACATGGTTTGTGATGGATTGGATGCGTGGAGAGTCGCGCGGCTCCGAAAGGGAAAGCCGGCCGATGCCCACGAAAAACCGGAGAAAGAGAGCAAAGCAGCTCTCTTGAGGCAACGTAGATGCAAAGGCTGGATGTAATTCTGTTTCCAGTCCCTTTCCTGTCTACTTTCGCCGCTCCTGTGCATACACTCATTTTCATCTGGTTTGCTCCTTTCCTTTGGTCTTTTCTTCCTTTTGATGCTGGCTAGCTATACACTTCCTCCTTTGAATCTTTGATGTCTAATATAATCATACGACCGCAGCGGCCTTCCTTCTCCAGTAAAAAATAGCGGTAATTTTGCTGGAAACCACAGACTTAGACTAGTACGACGATCTCTTTCTCGTGGAGTGCATGGACGCGGGCAGCCCGCACAGTGGTTCAATTTAACAGAATGCACGGGCATCGGCCGGCGTGCACGTGGAGCAGTACAGCAGCGTCTAGTCCATCTAGCTAGGTGCATCCACATCATGCACGTACCAACACGACCTTGTAATTGTAGAGGTACACTGGTACGTGGTGCACCTCTGTATCGCGACGTTTCATGGGTGTACGTTCTTTTTCTCTCTCCCGAGTGCGTGCCCAGGCCACTGTACCACACGGCCGGCCGGGCCATCACATTGATCGGTCGCACTTAACCAGGGCAGGTACACGCAGAGGGCACGGACATTCATCTATCCGTCCCAACCGACTCGGGTACGCTTCGCCGAGCCAGGAGTGGGCAGGCCGGCGCCTCCGCCCGCTCGACACGACGCGCCAAGTACGCGCGCAGGCCGGCGGCAGCCAGCCGTATGTGCATGCATGACGTCGCCGGCCGGAGCTGCATGCACGCACTCGCTTTCCGAGTCGGTCGTTATGTGTCAACCTGTGATTAAGGCAAGTGCTCGCCTTGCCCGCTAGACACGTGTGTGATAACCCTTTTCTTTCTCTACGGAAATTAGTGCATTTTCATATATTTTTCGGAGACATTCGTAAGCTGCCTTAAAAAATTGACGTCACTCGATCTTCCAACTTCCTGGATTCAGTTCAGTGGTTGGGTGTGGTCTCCTTGTTCGAGCATCTATAGTCGGGTCCCTCAAATTCCTCGAAAAAAATTCAGACCCCTCAAATTGTCACTGTATGTCCGCACGGACGGCCAAGTCATTGATCGGTCACAAGAACTCAACTCAGTTAGACCCATCAAACAAGCCCTCTACGTTCGGGTTGTCCGCAGGGGCAGCTCTCAAACACAGCCCATATCTGGGGTGGATATGGAGAGGTTCGGGCACGCCTGGACGCGTCTGCCACATCGGATCCGGCACAACCGGCCAACCCCGAACCCACAAATATCCCCTCCTTTCCGTATGTGGGCCCTTAAACCCTAGCCACTCTAGTATTTTGAACATGCTAATTTTTTATAGTCCGATGACATGTATGATGAATTGTCCCTACGCTATGTGTGTGATCTTGATGACCTACGTGTGCTTTATTTATACGTTGCATGAGAATGTATGGTTTTGAGGATTTGAGGGATGATATTTGATGGGTCGGCTATAGATGCTCTTAGAAAACTGACGGCTATTAGAAGTTGGTGGGCCCACATCGGCCACCTCTCCTCCCTTTGGTCAAACGTTTTCGAACTTAACTTAAAGTGAACACTTATCCCTCACCCCCTATCTCTTTTATTAAAGGGGAGTTGATGATTGTACGTTCATATATTCCTCTCCCCTTGAACCCATTCTCATGTCCTGCATTAACTCAATTAATTCTCATGTCCTGCATTAACGCAATTAATTCAAAACATATTTTAACTAAATTAAACTTTCTTTGCTTCTCTTACCCATACCCAAATCAAATCTTACCAAAATCTCAACTAAATCAGAATTTTCCTTACTTTCCTCTACCCATACTCAAATCAAACCGAATCTTACCAAAATCTACAATACGACGCGTGTAAGATTTATGTCAGACACGGTTGATGTTGAACCACTAGAATATATATGCCACCGTTACAATGCACAGATTATTAGCTAGCAGTTATATAAATAGGAGGGCGTCCTTTTTGTATGTACAATTGATGAATCCGAAATAAAGAGCTCTCCAACCATAATTCTTTGTGTCAATTTTACTTTAAGAAACGCTGTTAATCAATAATCTGATTAGAAGCTGACATTGGACCACACGACTACCGTCGATTCTAGCATAATCTCATGGCCGACATATCACCATTTTGGCCCGCTGCTAACCGCTCACATATCACGCACCCCTAATTACTCGCTTGTTTATTAACTAGGACGTTGTTCCTCTCTCCTGCCTTGCACACACCTCCGCCTACGGCCCTACCTTGCCGTCAACCCCACCACCAATGTACTCCTAGTTTCCATCTACTCCCTCCGTCCCAAAATAAAGTTGAGACACTTATTTTGAGACGGAGGGAGTACTACGCACGGTGCTTCCTTCACAAGTCGCCGACGACAACACCATCCACCCTCTCTACCCAGATATGATCCCCTGCCATTCCCACTCCATCTACCACACCATCGATGGCCCCTAAGGGGGACCTAATGTTGCGCCATTTCGGCATTAGGAGGGCATGCCCACCATCTCCTCCCCGTCTGGTACTTCACCAGGTTACCCAGAGGTACAACCCACTGTCGGTGTACCACTCTTTCGCCAAAGAACAAGCAGATGCCTCTCCATTTGTATTTCCCTCTTTGAAGCCCCTCCTCGAAATATAAAGTATCGCACTCCATAAATCC
>LR880966.1:781410662-781423990 GCA_904067115.1 Aegilops sharonensis
ATGATGAAAATATCTCTCATAAGCATGTCAACTTTTGTGGAGTGCATGTTTGCATTAACACACCAAATAAAGAAGATATATATTGCAAGAGGCATAAGTATTTAGAAACTAAGAAGTTGCAAGAAAGGCTAGATAAGAGTGCGGAGAATTTAAGATATCTTTCCCGTTGTGAATTTTGCAATAAACAAGATCATTTACATCTCCAATGCAAATTGTTTCATGATCGGATCGTGTCCAAAAATTGTGATGATTTGATCTCCCTTTCTCATTACAATGAAATTAGATTGCTTTTGGGTTGTGAAGAGTTGAAACGTTTAACTAAGCCTATTCCAGAATTTAATCTTAAGCATTTTCTTGATATTGATCTAGAAAAGATTTATATGTTTTGTGCGGAGAATTGCATTGAAAATCCTTATATTGCTAATTACCTAAAGAAAAGAAAGCAAATGGAAGATGATGAAAGTACTAATGAAAGGGAAGAGACTTCCCATTCTCCTCCTATTATTTCTTATGATGAATCAGGTAACGAGGCGGAGCTTTCTATTCAACCAATTTCATCAATAATGAGCTCAAAGAGGAAGGTTGAACCTACACATAATGTGAAGAAGAAAAAGAAAAGAAGGAGCAACAAAGGTAGAAAGGTATCCCTCCCAAATGATGTTGCTCCTACTACTGATTGTGATGATGATAATTGCTTTACTATTGGTGCTATCCATATTTTTAATGATGAAAGTGATTATGCTTATGATATGAAAGAGCCCAAGCTTGGGGAAGCTACGTTTGATGAGGATGAAATATTTGAGAATATATTTGCTGAAATTAATGTTTGTCCCAAGCTTGGGGATGCTATGTTTAATGAAGATGATATTTTTAGCACCCCAAGTTTTGATATGCAAAGTTGTTATGATGATAGCATGCCTCCTACCTATGATGATTTTATTTATGAAAGTGGATTTGGAAGTGTGTCAACTTTATTTAGTGATTCCACTATCCTGGGAGAGGTTTCAATCGATTATGATGAGAACGAAGTTGCTACTTATGATGGTTATTGTGATGAAACTTATGCTATAAAAAGTAGTGATGATTATATTTACAAATCTTGTCATGATTATGATTACCCTTTTTCTGAACATTACTATTTTAGTGTGGAAACAATTTTTAGTGTTCATGTCTCTTATGATACTCCGACTATTCCGAATGAGAAGAATTTTGTTTATGTGGAGAGTAGTAAATTTTCTATGCTGGTAGATCATGAAAAGAATGTTTTAGGTGCTGGTTATATTGTTGAATTCATTCATGATGCTACTGAAAATTATTATGAGGGAGGAACATATGGCTTGTAGGAGTTGCAATGTGCTTCAATTTTTGAAGTTATGCTTATTTTGCCTTCCTATGCTAGTTGATTATTGTTCCCATAAGTTGTTTGCTCACAAAAATCCCTATGCATAGGAAGTGGGTTAGACTTAAATGTGCTATTCATATTCTTCATGATGCTCTTTTTATGTTTCAATTCTTATGTCTTATGTGAGCATCATTGAAATCATCATGCCTAGCTAGGGGCGTTAAACGATAGCGCTTGTTGGGAGGCAACCCAACTTTATTTTAGTTTCTTGATTTTTGGTTCTGTTTAGGAATAAATAATCCATCTATCTTCTGTTTATATGTGGTTGTATGTTTTAATAGTGTTTGTGCCAAGTAGAACCTTTGGGAAGACTTCGGTGAAGTCTTTATGATCATGCTGTAAAAAAAAACAGAAACTTTAGCGCTCACGAGATTAGCTTCAACCTTTTACTAGAGAGTGATATTTAGTTGATTCTTTTTGCAGATGATTACTAGACAAATTCCTCAGGTCCACCAATTTATTTTAGAATTTTTGGAGTTCCAGAAGTTTGCTTTAGTTACAGATTACTACAGACTGTTCTGTTTTTGACAGATTCTGTTTTTCGTGTGTTGTTTGCTTATTTTGATGACTCTATGGCTAGTAAAATAGTTTATAAACCATAGAGAAGTTGGAATACAGTAGGTTTAACACCAATATAAATAAAGAATGATTTCATTACAGTACCTTGAAGTGTTGTTTTGTTTTCTTTCGCTAATGGAGCTCATGAGTTTTCTGTTAAGTTTTGTGTTGTGAAGTTTTCAAGTTTTGGGTAAAGATTCGATGGACTATGGAATAAGGAGTGGCAAGAGCCTAAGATTGGGGATGCCCAAGGCACCCCAAGGTAATATTCAAGGATAACCAATAGCCTAAGCTTGAGGATGCCCCGGAAGGCATCCCCTCTTTCGTCTTCGTTCATCGGTAACTTTACTTGGAGCTATATTTTTATACACCACATGATATGTGTTTTGCTTGGAGCGTCATGTCATTTTCTTTAGCTTTGCTTTCTGTTTGAATAAAATACCAATATCAGAAATTATTAAATGGGAGAGTCTTCACATAGTTGTATAATTATTCGACTACTCATTGATCTTCACTTATATCTTTCGGAGTAGTTTGTCATTTGCTCTAGTACTTCACTTATATCTTTTGGAGCACGGTAGTGGTTTTATTTTTGAAGAAATAGATGAACTCTAATTCTTCACTTATATTATTTTGAGAGTCTTAAATAGCATGGTAATTTGCTTAAATAATCTTAATATGATTGGTATCCAAAAATAGTAAAAACTTTCTTATGAGTGTGTTGAATACTAAGAAAAGTTTGATGCTTGATAATTGTTTTGAGATATGAAGATGGTGATATTAGAGTCATGCTAGTTGGGTAGTTATGAATTTGAGAAATACTTGTGTTAAAGTTTGTGATTCCCGTAGCATGCACGTCTGGTGAACCGTTATGTGATGAAGTCGGAGCATGATTTATTTATTGATTGTCTTCCTTATGAGTGGCGGTCGGGGACGAGCGATGGTCTTTTCCTACCAATCTATCCCCCTAGGAGCATGCGTGTAATACTTTGCTTTGATAACTTTTAGATTTTTGCAATAAGTATATGAGTTCTATATGACTAATGTTGAGTCCATGGATTATACACACTCTCACCCTTCCACCATTGCTAGCCTCTCTAATACCGCGCACCTTTCGCCGGTATCATACACCCACCATATATCTTCCTCAAAACAACCACCACACCTACCTATCATGGCATTTCCATAGCCATTCCGAGATATATTGCCATACAACTTACCACCGTTCCGATTATTATTACACGGTCCATCATTGTCATATTGCTTTGCATGATCATGTAGTTGCCATTGTATTTGTGGCAAAGCCACCATTCATAATTCTTTCATACATGTCACTCATGAGTCATTGCACATCCCGGTACACCGCCGGAGGCATTCATATAGAGTCATATTTTGTTCTAAGAATCGAGTTGTATTTTTTGAGTTGTAAGAAAATGAAAGTGCGATGATCATCATTTTTTTAGAGCATTGTCCTAGTGAGGAAAAGATGATGAAGGATATGATTCCCCCGCAAGTCGGGATGAGACTTCGGACTTTACAAAAAGAAAAAAAAAGAAAAAAAGTGAAGGCCAAAGAAAAAAAAGGAAAAAAAGAGAAGAAAAAGAAAATAAAAAAATAAAATGAGAGAAAAAGAGAGAAGGGACAATGCTACTATCTCTTTTTCCACACTTGTGCTTCAAGATAGCACCATGATCTTCATGTTAGAGAGACTCATATGTTGTCACTTTCATATACTAGTGGGAATTTTCATTATAGAACTTGGCTTGTATATTCCAATGATGGGCTTCCTCAAAATGCCCTAGGTCTTCTTGAGCAAGCGAGTTGGATGCACACCTACTTAGTTTCTTTTGTTGAGCTTTCATATACTTATAGCTCTAGTGCATCCGTTGCATGGCAATCCCTACTCACTCACATTGATATCTATTGATGGGCATCTCCATAGCCCGTTGATACGCCTAGTTGATTTGTCGGAGTAAATGGCCACGGGTAGCCTAGCCGGCTCCCCCTGGGACCTCTGAAAAAATTATAAGCCAATCAAGCCATCCAACATCCAAGACACGGGGCCGCCTTCCCCCGGCTGGCTGACCCTCAGGTCGGCTGTCAGGAGGCGGCCCGGCCCCAAAACCTACAGGAAGAAGGCCACATAGGGCCGGCTTCCAAGGAGCCGGCTACCAGAAGGCCGACTCCGCGGAGCCGGCCACGAAAAGGCCGACTCCAAGAAGCCGGCCCCTGGCAAGCGGCCAAGGCCGCCCCCTCAGAATCTGCGCCCACATAACTGTGACTAGAACATGAAGGCGCGCGTTGCCGCGCTCGTCTATTTTAACAGAAAAATAGTAGAAATATCTTTTATAGTTTAGATGATACCAATATATCTAACAAGTATGAGTGTTCGAAAGTACAACGCCTGTAATATGAAGATGATTATTTGCTAACTACCTTCGACGCAATTTGCTGACTTAATGTGAGAAATATTTTGGAGGCAGAAAAATAATTGAATGTAAATCACCGTAGCAGAGCTAACAGAAAAAAAAATATGATTTCCGGTGTTCTCTGAAAAGTAACAACTTGCAAGGTGATGCCAGCATCAAGGAACCTCTCGAAAGCACAAACATCAAAATCCTGCAAAATGTAAGATCAACTCATAAGCTTACCCAACAAGAGATGAATACGTGACAAGCAAAAGTTGAATATGGATAAAAGAAGTCTGGCTCTAGAAGTTGAACATAACATTGTTGTCAACAACGGCCTCATAAAATGGCTTGCACCAACTAATTAATGGCCTAGCTGTAAAACATATCAAGAATTTCAGTGTACTAAAACATGCAATGCACCAAAACAAAAAAGCACACACATGGTAAATCTTTAAAGTACATGAGCATTTGATCAGATATCCAATAAATAGTAGCACCAAGCTGAACTTATAAAACTGATCCCATTGAGATTGCTAAAGAATCAAGGAACAATTTCACAAAGAAAATAAGCCCACATAATCTGATAGTAAATTCCTATATAACCAATAAAGCTAATGCACGTAAACAACTATGCATAATACATGAATTCCAATGTTCCAAGTTAAGCTTCTGATCTTATCCATTATAAGAAGACAAATAACTGAAACCTTGCCCTCCAGGATTGATGAACAAAGTAAACGAATCTGCCATAAGAAACAGTACACCGACTGTTCCAACTACACCTCTCGAGATGCTTATCATGCATCAGCACAACAAATCAACAACTTCATCCTCCCAGGAGATTATCAAGCCAACTGAAATTATCAATAAATCAAACATAAAATTAGATGTTGCAGTTCAGAATCTAATCTCTACAGTCTGTTGGTGCAGAGACGTTGTCCGCGTACCTTGCTGGGCAGGCACGAAGGAAGAGGGGACGCTGATCCTGCAGCGTAAAAGAAGGATAAGGCGCTGGCGACTAACTACGATTTTTCTCTCTGGGTCACGATCGGCATTGTCGAATCTCCTTCGCCGTCCAGGGAGGGTCGGACGAAGAGGCATCTTAGGTAGGAAACGGGGAGGGACGCGCGTTACAGCTCCAAGGGCTAAAGGGCATGCTAGCAGACACGGTAAGACAATCGGAGATGGACGCCGATGGCGCGTATGGCCGCCTCAACTGCCATGAAGAACACTACAGGAACGACATAAAAAAAAGGTAAAGAAGGAACCCACCATGGGGGCCTGCAAAGGAAGAGTAGAGGGGCAGTGGAAGGCGCCGATGCCTAAGCAGACGTGCTTCAGAAGCTCGCCACTGAGATGAAGGACGGCGACGAACAGAGGAGCTCGGGGCTAGGGATTGCACCGCCGCTCGGGGATAGACGAAGAGACCCGGACGACCTGCCTGCTTTGCACGTTGGGCTGAACCTGGGCCTTCTATCTCACAGCCCGATTACTGATGAAAATTGCAGCTAATTCTGCAGAGCAGCGGCCCGTGAAATGATGCTTGGTACGTGCGTAACGACCTGGACGGCTGAAGAAATCCAGCGCATTCGTACACAAGATCCGACGGCTTAGAGCATCAAATAGCCGTGGAGGCTCCTAGCTAGCTGCGTCTTACTGTTTTACAATGGAACGGGGCGTGACTACAGTAAAGCCAGCCACCCCCGTATCCCGGAGCACGCCTGGCCACAGTGCGCCGTACGGGGCGGCCATCACCTGTCCGGCGCGGCACTGTTACCATGTTGACCATGACATCAGAGCGACGGGTTGTCAGTACGACCCATGGGCGGCGGAACCCCTCCGGCCAGGGAGATGCCCGAAGGCGGCTCGGCCTCCCCCAGTTGGCCCGAGATATGGCCGGCTTCCCATAGCTGGCTAACTCCCTCCCTCGAAGGAGGCGCCTCATTAAGGAGACAAGACGAGGTGAGGCTACAGTGATCGCCGCCAAGACGGCGGCACTGTAGCCATGCTTACCCCGACAAAGCCCTCGTCATCAGGATTGAGGCAACAGTAACCAGCCCCCGACCGGGCCCTCAGCGGTGGGGCCAGCTTGTCGACCAAGAAGCCGGCAGCCGGTGGGACCCACCAGTCGGCGGGCCCTAGCGGCCGGCGGAGAAGCCGGCGAGCGTAGACACTGACGGCTAGGGCCCGCGCCTAGCCGGATTACCATTGTACCCCCGGGGGGTAGGCCTATATAAACCCCCCAGGGCACCCATGCAAAGGGTTGATCTCAGATAGTTTTTAGACACCACATAGAGGGAAGAGAAGAGCCGGCCTAGCCTTTCTTCTCCCTCTCATCAAACAGCTCAAGGAGCACCTTGTAGCCACTTGTTCATCTAGTGACCATGCGGAGACCCCGCAGAGCAGCAGTAGGGGTGTTATCTCCACGGAGAGCCACGAAGCTGGGTAAGAAAAGCCGGCGTGCATGCCTACGCCTCATCCCGTTTCCAGGCACCGGCGACGTCTTATTGGCTCCCACAATGATAAGCCACCCGTTGGCATATGTCGCACCTACCACCCGACATTTGGCGCCCACCATGAGGCCAGGTGCACCGTCGTCCGGAGATCTGTTCTGGACGGGAACCTTCTTCCTCCCTAGCGAGCGTAGCCATCCTGGCACACCCGATGGCGCTTGCCCCGACGTGCTGCAAGGCGTCACTGACGCTTGCGCGGCGAGCTGCCTCGCCAATCTTCTTGGCGAGGCTCGCATCTCCGAGTAGCCCGCCTCCGACGCGGGCACAGGCTGCCCCGAGAGCCACCTCGTCAGCCTCCTTGACCAACTCCACGTCTCCAGCGAGCCTGCTGTGGATTTGGAGTCGGTCGGCTCTACCGACCCGATGCTTGTCGACTCCGACACGGCATCACTCGACTCTTTCCCCACCAACATCGTGATCTTCAACGACCCGCTCCCCCAAGCCGACAGCTGTGGCAGTGCCATCACCGAGGTGCTGGTCATTAGTCACGGCGGCCCCTCTGGCGAGAACGCCCACGACGCCATGCAAGCGGCGCTGCACGACTTGTCCGCCCCTCTCCCGGCCGACGCCGACGCCGAGGCGCTGGAGGCGCGCCGCCTCGCCCTCCACGCGGAGGACCAGAGGATGGCTTCCATGAGACGCCTCACTGAGGCTCACCAGCGCGAAGTCGACCGCGCCGCCTTTGGGACGCCACCCCCTGATGGGCCGAGTCGAATCGGCATCGTCAAGAAACGCGGCGCAGTCATCGCCGACATGCTGGGAGCGGACTTCCCAGTCTACGCCACGCCCCTCGAGAACCTACTGTGACGCCCCCGATTCAATCGTACAATAATCATACACGCAAACGTGTACGATCAAGATCAGGGACTCACGGGAAGATATCACAACACAACTCTACATGTAAAATAAGTCATACAAGCATCATAATACAAGCCAGGGGCCTCGAGGGCTCGAATACAAGTGCTCGGTCATAGACGAGTCAGTGGAAGCAACAATATCTGAGTACAGACATAAGTTAAACAAGTTTGCCTTAAGAAGGCTAGCACAAACTGGGATACAGATCGAAAGAGGCGCAGGCCTCCTGCCTGGGATCCTCCTAACTACTCTTGGTCGTCGTCAGCGGGCTGCACGTAGTAGGGCACCTCCGGTGTAGAAGTCGTCATCGACGGTGGCGTATGGCTCCTGGGCTGCATCCTCTGGTCGCAGCAATCGAGTAGAGATAGGGGAAAAGGGGGAACAAGGCAACCGTGAGTGCTCATCCAAAGTACTCGCAAGCAAGGAGCTACACTACATATGCATGGATATATGTGTAAAGGGCCATATCAGTGGACTAAACTGCAGAATGCCAGAATAAGAGGGGGATATCTAATCCTGTCGAAGACTACGCTTCTGGCAGCCTCCGTCTTGCAACATGTAGAAGAGAGCAGACTGAAGTCTTCCAAGTAGCATCACATAGCAATAATCCTACCCGGCGATCCCCTCCTCGTAACCCTGAGAGAGAGCGACCACCGGGTTGTATCTGGCACTTGGAAGGGTGTGTTTTATTAAGTATCCGGTTCTAGTTGTCGTAAGGTCAAGGTACAACTCCAAGTCGTCCTGTTACCGAAGATCACGGCTATTCGAATAGATTAACTTCCCTGCAGGGGTGCACCACATAACCCAACACGCTTGATCCCATTTGGCCGGACACACTTTCCTGGGTCATGCCCGGCCGCGGAAGATCAACACGTCGCAGCCCCACCTAGGCACAACAGAGAGGCCAGCACGCCGGTCTAAACCTAAGCGCACAGGGGTCTGGGCCCATCGCCCAATGCACACCTGCACGTTGCGTGGGCGGCCGGAAGCAGACCTAGCCTAACAGGCGTTCCAGTCCAATCTGGCGCGCGCCGCTCAGTCGCTGGCGTCACGAAGTGCTTCGGCTGATACCACGACGTCGGGATACCCATAACTACTCCCACGTAGATTGTTAGTGCGTATAGACCAAATGACCAGACTCAGATCAAATACCAAGATCTCGTTAAGCGTGTTAACTAACCGCGAACGCCGACCAGGGCCAGGCCCACCTCTCACCCAGGTAGTCTCAACCTGCCCTGTCGCTCCGCCACAAAGTAACAGTCGGGGGCCGTCAGGAACCCAGGCCCACCTCTACCGGGATGGAGCCACCTGTCCTTTCAGCCCCCATCTCCGAACAGTATCACAGGTAATGTAACAGTGTAAAGTATATAGTATATGCCCGTGATCACCTCCCAAAGTGATCACAGCCCAGTAGTATAGCATGGCAGACGGACAAGAGTGTAGGGCCACTGATGGAACACTAGCATCCTATACTAAGCAGTAGGATAGCAGGTAAAGGTAACAACAGTAGTAGTAAGGACAGGCTATGCAGCAGTATAGGATTAACTGAAAGCAGTAACATGCTACACTACTCTAATGCAAGCAGTATAGAGAAGAGTAGGCGATATCTGGTGATCAAAGGGGGGGGGGGGCTTGCCTGGTTGCTCTGGCAAGAGAGAGGGGTCGTCAACTCCGTAGTCAAACTGGGGTCGCCGGCAGTCTCGGGGTCTACCGAAAAGGAGAAGGGGAACATAATAAATAACAGAGCAATCAAAGCAACACAAAGCATAACATGGGGATACGCGGTGCTAGGGGTGACCTAACGCAGTAGGAGGTGATACCGGCGAAGGGGGAAAACATCCGGGAAAGTATCCCCGGTGTTTCGCGTTTTCGGGCAAAGGAGTCGGAGGGGGAAAATTGCGAGTTTGATATGTTAGGGCTGCGTGGCGGACGAACGGGCTGCGTATCCGGAATCGTCTCGTCGTTCTGAGCAACTTTCATGTAGAAAGTATTTTCATCCGAGTTACGGATTATTTTATATTAATTTTGGAAGATTTAAATCATTTTTAGGATTATTTAATTATTTTAAAACAACATTATCCAGAACAGTGTTTGCTGACGTCAGCATGACGTCAGCAGTCAACAGAGGTGTTGACTGGTCAACTGACATGTGGGTCCCGGCTGTCATTGACTGTTAACTAACCTAACAGATTAATTAACTAAACTAGGTGATTAGGTTAATCTAATCAGGATTAATTAACTAATTAATATGTTAATTATTTTATTTATTTATATATAATTTTTTTATTAAATCTGTTTTTTAATGTTCTGGGGCGTGGGGCCCCAAGGTCAGTGGCTCAGGGGAATTATCACTAATTGGGGATTATCCCCTAAGTCAACAAGGGAGGCCACTGGGCACGCACGCAGCCACGGCTGGGAGCCAGGCGCGGCGCGGCCGGCCGATAGAGGCAACGGCAGGCGGCGGGAGAGGCCACGGCGGGCGGCGGACGGCCGCGCCCGAAGGCGAGGGTGAGCGGCGATGGCAAAAGTATTAGCAGCTAGTGGGAGCCGGCCCAGGCGGCGGGCGCAGAGGGGCAAGGCGCGCGCTGGGCGCGCGGGGACGTGCGGGAGCCGCGACGCGGCGCCGCCACGCAGAGGCGGGCGCGGCGACGGGACGGTGTGGGGGCGCAGCGTTCGGAGGGGGGAGACGGTCGGGGCCCGATGGGGAGCTCACCCCCGTTGACGAGAAGAGGGCGGCGATGCGCGGGGAGGACCGACGAAGGAGAGGCGGGGACGGGCAGTCTGGCGCGACGGGGGCGAGGATGACGCAGTCTGGCGGGGAGGCGGCGCCGGCAAGGTCGTGGGCGACCCGGCGAACGACAGCGAGGGCGATCCGGTGGCGGCAACGTCGATGTGGCGGCGGGGCACCGGTGGGAGGCGGGGCGATCTGGCAACGGTGTCGGTGGCGAGCGGCGTGCGAGGTGATGTGGTCGGGGCGGCGTCGCGCGTGTAGCGGCGGGGATCGATCCCCCCGATCCAATCGGGGGCAGAGGAGGGGAGGTGGATCGAACCCCTCCCCGACCAGATGGGATCGAGAGGAGTGGGGGAGGAGACATGGGTGTGGGGGGGAATGGGATGCGGTAGCTAGGGTTTCTGGTAGTGGGGGGGGGGGACGCGGGCCAAGTAGGCCAGGGGCGTGCGGGGGTGGGCCGGCAAGCCGGTCGGCTGCCCGGCCAACTGGGCCAAGGCCCACACGGGAAGGTGGTTTCCTTTTGTGTGTGTGTGTGTGTGTGTGTTTTCTTGTTTTGCATTTTCTTTTATTTATTTTCTTTTTTGTTATAAATCATTTTAAATTATCTAGGCACTTTATAAAAATGTGTTTATTACACCATATTTACTTAAGCAAATTATGGCACCGCTTGAACATTTTAGTTTTAATATTTGAAAACTTTGGTGGTTTGCCTTTAACTCAAATTTGAATTTGAATCGTTTTGAACTATCGTGAGATTAACAACAGTACCCGTGATGATGTGGCATGATTAACAGGGAATTACTATAGCTTAAATATCCGGGCGTCACAATTCTCCTCCACTACAAGAAATCTCGTCCCGAGATTTAAGAGGGGAGTAAGGGGGAAAATTCTGGTTACGAAATTTTAACGGGTGTCCTCGGTCTTGATTGCTCTTCTCGAAGTGGTCGATCCATTGTGTTGCTATCTTCATTCCTCTGCTTCAGGGCATCATGATAAAGTCGTCATCCTTTCTTCGGGGGTGCCATCGTACTTACGAAAAAAAGGATAATGGGAATCTTCGGAAGAACGGACCTTACAAGGCTGAATATCTGGTTGATAACTCAGGGAATGTGGTAGAAAGTTACTCTCGAATAGATACTTAAGAAAATATCGAGAGTAAAGTAAGAAGGTACCATGAGAAGTTTCAAACGGATAGGCAGTCGTTCGGTGTCTGAAACAACATGCGGAAGGGGTCCAAAGCAACGAGATTGAATATTGCGTCTGTTACCAGAATAGATCACTAGGACGGTGGCCCGTCAACTACATACGAGGCCACGCGCGAGGAATAACTTTGGGAATAGGGGGTGTACAGGAGAGTCAGGTTTCGATCCTGGGAACTATGGGTTATGGGCCCACCATGTGGGTTAAAGGTAGGAAGGGGGCTGTCATCTTGCACGGTCACGATAGCAAGGCATGTCAGAGGGCAGCCTGTCAGTTATGTCGGCAACAACATTGATACCAAAGGCGAGGGACGAAGAGAACCATTTTCCTTCTCGTTGCAAGAGGCGGACCAATAGGCAAAGTTCTCGTCCATCGGTGGCTACCGGAATGTCATCAACAGTAGAAACGGGGTCTCACTGACAGAGTTGTACATCGAGGTGTTTACATAAGCAGTGAATTATTACTGCTTAGATTATATAGATCACAAGAAAGGTCAAACAGACCAATGGAAAGGAAAATGTGATCATTAGGTTAAACAGAACAATGGAAAGGAAAAATGTGTTTAAACACATATTTCAGGGGTATATCCTTCCCAAGGACAAGCAGAGCATGATATCCACGATAGGATATAACGTAGAAAATCCTCTAGGTGACGGGAGAGAATTTCATGACGTTACCCATACAACGGTGTTTGGATAATTGAGCAGGAAACATTTAGCATTGGGCTTCAAATGTTCTTGTTGAAAATCATAGTACAACCGACATGCTTCGAGATAGCACTGACATGGTCATCAGGTGAAGATCAGACTTTGGAAACTCAAAGGATCCATCAGGAACAACTTATAGAATAAGTCTTACAATTTTCTCCAGGAAGAATGGTTATCCTTGCAAAAGAAATTATAATGATAGGTCCTCCGGCCAGGTGTGCTAGGCATGACATCACCTTACCGGGTCATATAAGGACCAATGTTATGACTCTTGCAAATATGTTCCAACCATCATATCTAACCGAGATTCAGATCTGATTGCTGTCGAGATACCTCAGACTCAGGATGCCGGAGAAGAAAGGTGCAACACAAATTGTTGAGATGACATGATAAGATTCTCGGAAGATGAACTATGGAAGTGAGTTCCAAAACAAGAGTTCATCAGTAAACTAAGGAGAGGATGAGGAGGCGGCTGATGGACTCAGCGACAATTCAACAAGATTTCCAAAAGACGGATTTCCTCAATTATGGGAACAAGGAGACAACATTCGTCAGATCAAATGATATAATGATGTATGCTCGAGGGAAACATACACAATTAAACATTGGTTGAAAGATGCACCCGAAGTATGGGTTTAGGTAGCATGATCAATGTTAGAATGGTGACTCGATAACCAAAAGACTTAGAATGAAACTATCGGCCATTGACTTTAAAGCAACAGGGTTGCTAGAAGTTTTGAAATCGCACATCATAGTTCAATTGTCGGTTCTCCGGTTAGAAACAACATGGGGACCAAGGAATGAACAGATATGGCAAGAAGTATCATTATAGCAAGAATTCTGAAGAGGTGGAGCAATCCTCACAACATTCTTGACATCAAAGATGGTAATACTCCGCGGTAGAATCATAACATAAGTTGGATAGAAAGGAACTCAAGTTACAACGCAAAA
>LR880966.1:781424603-781439791 GCA_904067115.1 Aegilops sharonensis
AAGTATGGGTTTAGGTAGCATGATCAATGTTAGAATGGTGACTCGATAACCAAAAGACTTAGAATGAAACTATCGGCCATTGACTTTAAAGCAACAGGGTTGCTAGAAGTTTTGAAATCGCACATCATAGTTCAATTGTCGGTTCTCCGGTTAGAAACAACATGGGGACCAAGGAATGAACAGATATGGCAAGAAGTATCATTATAGCAAGAATTCTGAAGAGGTGGAGCAATCCTCACAACATTCTTGACATCAAAGATGGTAATACTCTGCGGTAGAATCATAACATAAGTTGGATAGAAAGGAACTCAAGTTACAACGCAAAACTAGAACAAGTTTTGTGTTGCGGAAATGCAAGAATGTCGTGATGATAACACAAATCATTGAGGGCAAGGATGATTTCTCATCATGACTTCCATTGGGATCCTAGGAGGAGTCAAAATGTTGATGATGATCACGACAATTTGTCGAGAGAATTCATGAAGATGTAATCAATTGGCGATGACATCAAGTCAAAGGAATGATGAAGCAAAAGGTTATTGAAACCATGTGTACGACACAAACTCGAAATCAAGTTTGTTGGTCAAGGAGAAATGGTATGACGAGGAAGATCGACGTAAGCTTAGCTATCGTCGCAAATTGGTGCTCCGAGAATACGGACCAGGTAGCACAGTTTGAAATCATCAAGACAATGATATAGCCAAACAGGCTAGGAATGGCGTGATCGGGTACAAACTCGTACTTATAGAAGCTTATTGGAGAGTTGTTGAACCGAAATGCAGACTCGGTTCAGTTATCGGTGTCTTTGAGTGTTTAATAACTCCGAGCCCATGAAAAATTCTAATTGGTGAGTATGTAGTACTTGATGAAGAACTCATAAGAAATTATGCAGTTCCAAGATAATCTCGAAATACCAGGGGGTAATACTCGAAGACGGATCAAAGTAGAGGTTGGACCGGGGTATTGATCCACAGAAGACAAGTGCTTAAACTTGCACGAGAAATGGTATTTAAAAGAGAACATGGTCGGAACCACGATTGCAAAAGGCCAGATCCCAGATATAAGATGAACTTATACCAAAGGAATAATTAATTTAAGAGAAGCTTTAATGATAAGATCTACATCGTGTCCATGGGCATGAACACAAGTTCAAGGTCGAGTCCCACTTCTCCAATGCATAACCTTTCATTCACTTCACGTTCGATGAAGTTGCATTGTTGAAATTTTATCTAGCGAAGCACCAGAAGAGTATGACTCGTGAAAACTTTCGGGTTCACACGGTTTAGAGAAGGCATATGTTCAACCCATAAGGGCTTCTTAGAAACATATACCACAAGTTTCAAGAGTAAATAACACAAGCCCGAAAGCAGAGGATGGTTGGCCAAGCAGAGGATACAACTTAACAAAGGCATTATGTATCAGGGGAAGAACTCACAAAGTGATCAAGTGTGAAGGACATTGTCGGATAACAATCCAACAAAGGACTTGATGGTCCACAGAGGATCTGATATGAGTATCGATACTCAACCAGAAGAGGAAGGAATGCAAATGCAACAGGTTATGGAAGCATCTGAATAATTCACAGCTTAAATGCAAAGGAATTATGATTTCCAAAACAAAGGATCAGAAGCAGACGTTCTGATCAAGGATGGATCAATTGAATATACCAGAGGCACAATCGACGACAGATAGTTTGGTCGAGAACCAGCTCATGTTCAAAATGACGTCTGAGCTGGAAGGATGAATTCTAGGATCTATTTGAGGATTGCGAGAATTCGCAACATATTGAATCAACAGACTCAAAATGATAATGACAAGGTATGCCATTAAGATTACGAGACTTATGGGATTAATCATATCGCAAGCAAGCAAGAATTTCAAGAGCAATAGGCTGCTCAGGATTTTCGGAAGATCGGGTAGTATTTGAATGTATTTTTGTGAAACACATGAACAACTTTGGACGAACGGATACTCGGCAAGCGCGAGTAATTATCCGTAGGGGTATTCATGCAGGAAGGAACTGCAGGGCAGTAAGCGTAAAGAATTCTCGGAATATCGAAGAGTATTTCAGGACATCTTGTAATAACAAGAGCAACTGGGGATGACAATATGAACGATAGGTGCAAGTAGTTATCCGAAGGGATTTATCGATGGAAGTGAATTTCAAAAGCGATGGCACTGTTACCATGTTGACCATGACATCAGAGCGACGGGTTGTCAGTACGACCCACGGGCGGCGGAACCCCTCCGGCCAGGGAGATGCCCGAAGGCGGCTCGGCCTCCCCCAGTTGGCCCGAGATATGGCCGGCTTCCCATAGCTGGCTAACTCTCTCCCTCGAAGGAGGCGCCTCATTAAGGAGACAAGACGAGGTGAGGCTACAGTGATCGCCGCCAAGACGGCGGCACTGTAGCCATGCTTACCCCGACAAAGCCCTCGTCATCTGGATTGAGGCAACAGTAACCAGCCCCCGACCGGGCCCTCAACGGTGGGGCCAGCTTGTTGACCAAGAAGCCGGCAGCCGGTGGGACCCACCAGTCGGCGGGCCCCAGCGGCCAGCGGAGAAGCCGGCGAGCATAGACACTGACGGCTAGGGCCCGCGCCTAGCCGGATTACCATTGTACCCCCGGGGGGTAGGCCTATATAAACCCCCCAGGGCACCCATGCAAAGGGTTGATCTCAGATAGTTTTTAGACACCACATAGAGGGAAGAGAAGAGCCGGCCTAGCCTTTCTTCTCCCTCTCATCAAACAGCTCAAGGAGCACCTTGTAGCCACTTGTTCATCTAGTGACCATGCGGAGACCCCGCAGAGCAGCAGTAGGGGTGTTATCTCCACGGAGAGCCATGAAGCTGGGTAAGATTCGCCGGCGTGCATGCCTACGCCTCATCCCGTTTCCAGGCACCCGCGACGTCTTATTGGCTCCCACAATGATAAGCCACCCGTTGGCATATGTCCCACCTACCACCCGACATTTGGCGCCCACCATGGGGCCAGGTGCACCGTCGTCCGGAGATCTGTTCTGGACGGGAACCTTCTTCCTCCCTAGCGAGCGTAGCCAGCCCGGCACGCCCGATGGCGCTTGCCCCGATGCGCTGCAAGGCGTCGCTGACGCTTGCGCGGCGAGCTGCCTCGCCAATCTTCTTGGCGGGGCTCGCATCTCCGACGAGCCCGCCTCCGACGCGGGCACAGGCAGCCCCGAGAGCCACCTCGTCAGCCTCCTTGACCAACTCCACGTCTCCAGCGAGCCTGCTGTGGATTTGGAGTCGGTCGGAACTACCGACCCGATGCTTGTCGACTCTGATACAGCATCACTCGACTCTTTCCCCACCAACATCGTGATCTTCAACGACCCGCTCCCCACAGCCGACAGCTGTGGCAGTGCCATCACTGAGGTGCTGGTCATCAGTCACGGCGGCCCCTCTGGCGAGAACGCCCACGACGCCATGCAAGCGGCGCTGCACGACTTGTCCGCCCCTCTCCCGGCCGACGCCGACGCCGAGGCGCTGGAGGCGCGCCGCCTCGCCCTCCACGCGGAGGGCCAGAGGATAGCTTCCATGAGACGCCTCACTGAGGCTCACCAGCGCGAAGTCGACCGCGCCGCCTTTGGGACGCCACCCCCTGATGGGCCGAGCCGAATCGGCGTCGTCAAGAAACGCGGCGCAGTCATCGCCGACATGCTGGGAGCGGACTGCCCAGTCTACTCCACGCCCCTCGAGAACCTACTGAGACGCCCCCGATTCAATCGTACAATAATCATACACGCAAACGTGTACGATCAAGATCAGGGACTCACGGGAAGATATCACAACACAACTCTACAAATAAAATAAGTCATACAAGCATCATAATACAAGCCAGGGGCCTCGAGGGCTCGAATACAAGTGCTCGATCATAGACGAGTCAGTGGAAGCAACAATATCTGACTACAGACATAAGTTAAACAAGTTTGCCTTAAGAAGGCTAGCACAAACTGGGATACAGATCGAAAGAGGCGCAGGCCTCCTGCCTGGGATCCTCCTAACTACTCTTGGTCGTCGTCAGCGGGCTGCACGTAGTAGGGCACCTCCGGTGTAGAAGTCGTCATCGACGGTGGCGTCTGGCTCCTGGGCTCCATCGTCTGGTCGCAGCAATCGAGTAGAGATAGGGGGAAAAGGGGGAACAAGGCAACCTTGAGTACTCATCCAAAGTAATCGCAAGCAAGGAGCTACACTAGATATGCATGGATATATGTGTAAAGGGCCATATCAGTGGACTGAACTGCAGAATGCCAGAATAAGAGGGGGATATCTAATCCTGTCGAAGACAACGCTTCTGGCAGCCTCCGTCTTGCAACATGTAGAAGAGAGCAGACTGAAGTCCTCCAAGTAGGATCACATAGCAATAATCCTACCCGGGGATCCCCTCCTCGTAACCCTGAGAGAGAGCGACCACCGAGCTGTATCTGGCACTTGGAAGGGTGTGTTTTATTAAGTATCCGGTTCTAGTTGTCATAAGGTCAAGGTACAACTCCAAGTCGTCCTGTTACCGAAGATCACGGCTATTCGAATAGATTAACTTCCCTGCAGGGGTGCACCACATAACCCAACACGCTTGATCCCATTTGGCCGGACACACTTTCCTGGGTCATGCCCGGCCGCGGAAGATCAACACGTCGCAGCCCCACCTAGGTACAACAGAGAGGCCAGCACGCCGGTCTAAACCTAAGCGCACAGGGGTCTGGGCCCATCGCCCAATGCACACCTGCACGTTGCGTGGGCGGCCGGAAGCATACCTAGCCTAACAAGCGTTCCAGTCCAATCCGGCGCGCGCCGCTCAGTCGCTGACGTCACGAAGTGCTTCGGCTGATACCACGACGTCGGGATACCCATAACTACTCCCTCGTAGATGGTTAGTGCGTATAGACCAAATAGCCAGACTCAGATCAAATATCAAGATCTCGTTAAGCGTGTTAAGTAACCGCGAACGCCGACCAGGGCCAGGCCCACCTCTCACCCAGGTAGTCTCAACCTGCCCTGTCGCTCCGCCACAAAGTAACAGTCGGGGGCCGTCGGGAACCCAGGCCCACCTCTACCGGGATGGAGCCACCTGTCCTTTCAGCCCCCATCTCCGAACAGTATCACAGGTAATGTAACAGTGTAAAGTATATAGTATATGCCCGTGATCACCTCCCGAAGTGATCACAGCCCAGTAGTATAGCATGGCAGACGGACAAGAGTGTAGGGCCACTGATGGAACACTAGCATCCTATACTAAGCAGTAGGATAGCAGGTAAAGGTAACAACAGTAGTAGCAAGGACAGGCTGTGCAGCAGTATAGGATTAACTGAAAGCAGTAACATGCTACACTACTCTAATGCAAGCAGTATAGAGAAGAGTAGGCGGTATCTGGTGATCAAAGGGGGGGCTTGCCTGGTTGCTCTGGCAAGAGAGAGGGGTCGTCAACTCCGTAGGCAAACTGGGGTCGCCGGTAGTCTCGGGGTCTGCCGAAAAGGAGAGGGGGAACATAATAAATAACAGAGCAATCAAAGCAACACAAAGCATAACATGGGGATACGCGGTGCTAGGGGTGACCTAACGCAGTAGGAGGTGATACCGGCGAAGGGGGGAAACATCCGGGAAAGTATCCCCGGTGTTTCGCGTTTTCGGGCAAAGGAGTCGGAGGGGGAAAGTTGTGAGTTTGATATGTTAGGGCTGCGTGGCGGACGAACGGGCTGCGTATCCGGAATCGTCTCGTCGTTCTGAGCAACTTTCATGTAGAAAGTATTTTCATCCGAGTTACGGATTATTTTATATTAATTTTGAAAGATTTAAATCATTTTTAGGATTATTTAATTATTTTAAAACAACATTATCCAGAACAGTGTTTGCTGACGTCAGCACGACGTCAGCAGTCAACAGAGGTGTTGACTGGTCAACTGACATGTGGGTCCCGGGTGTCATTGACTGTTAACTAACCTAACAGATTAATTAACTAAAATAGGTGATTAGGTTAATCTAATCAGGATTAATTAACTAATTAATATGTTAATTATTTTATTTATTTATATATAATTTTTTTATTAAATCTTTTTTTTAATGTTCTGGGGCGTGGGGCCCCAAGGTCAGTGGCTCAGGGGAATTATCACTAATTGGGGATTATCCCCTAAGTCAACAAGGGAGGCCACTGGGCACGCACGCAGCCACGGCCCCGCCGGCCAGTAGAGGCAACGGCAGGCGGCGGGAGAGGCCACGGCGAGGGCGAGCGGCGATGGCAAAAGTAGCAGCAGCTAGTGGGAGCCGGCCCAGGCGGCGGGCGCAGATGGGCAAGGCGCGCCCTGGGCGCGCGGGGACGTGCGGGAGCCGCGATGCGGTGCCGCCGCGCAGAGGCGGGCGCGGCGACGGGACGGTGTGGGGGCGCAGCGTTCGGAGGGGGGAGACGGACGGGGCCCGATGGGGAGCTCACCCCCGTTGATGAGAAGAGGGCGGCGATGCGCGGGGAGGACCGACGAAGGAGAGGCGGGGACGGGCAGTCCGGCGCGACGGGGGCGAGGATGACGCAGTCCGGCGGGGAGGCGGCGCCGGCAAGGTCGTGGGCGACCCGGCGAACGACAGCGAGGGCGATCCGGTGGCGGCAACATCGATGTGGCGGCGGGGCGCCGGCGTGATGCGGGGCGATCTGGCAACGGTGTCGGTGGCGAGCGGCGTGCGAGGTGATGGGGTCGGGGCGGCGTCGCGCGTGTAGCGGCGGGGATCGATCCCCCCGATCCAATCGGGGGCAGAGGAGGGGAGGTGGATCGAACCCCTCCCCGATCCAGATGGGATCGAGAGGAGTGGGGGAGGAGACGTGGGTGTGGGGGGGAATGGGGTGCGGTAGCTAGGGTTTCTGGTAGTGGGGGGACGCGGGCCAAGTAGGCCAGGGGCGTGCGGGGGTGGGCCGGCAAGCCGGTCGGCTGTCCGGCCAACTGGGCCAAGGCCCACACGGGAAGGTGGTTTCCTTTTGTGTGTGTGTGTGTGTGTGTGTGTGTGTGTGTGTGTGTGTGTTCTCTTGTTTTGCATTTTCTTTTATTTATTTTATTTTTTGTTTTAAATCATTTTAAATTATCTAGGCACTTTATAATAATGTGTTTATTACACCATATTTACTTAAGCAAATTATGGCACCGCCTGAACATTTTAGTTTTAATATTTGAAAACTTTGGTGGTTTGCCTTTAACTCAAATTTGAATTTGAATCGTTTTGAACTATCGTGAGATTAACAACAGTAACCGTGATGATGTGGCATGATTAACAGGGAATTACTGTAGCTTAAATATCCGGGCGTCACACCTACGCGCCGCCCAGGCGGCCGTGGAAGAGCTGAACGGACTCGGGCCCGACGAGCTCCCCCGCGCCGAGAGCACGGCGCGACGTCACGCACGCCGACCGCGGGCAACACCCGCGCACAGCGAGAAAAAGAGCTGGCTGCCGGCCGCAGCCGAACCCGGATCTCCATCGAGCGCGACGCAGAAGGCCGTCCTCGAGCCGTGGAGCGGCGAGGCAGCCCGCCCCCTCCTCCGCCTCACGGGGAAAGATATCCCACCCTGCTGCCTGTCACGCATCTGACTCTCAGCGGCCGACTAGGCCGCCGCGAAGGAGTCGGCGAAAACGTCGCCCGCCACCGGATCGACCGCCTAGCGCGATCCCTGGCATTGGAAGAAGAAGACGATGTCGGTCCGCCTTGCTTCGGCCCCCACATCCGCGACGAGCCCTTCCCTAAAGGGTTCTCGCTCCCAAGAGACACGCCCAAGTACAACGGCTCTGTGAAGCCGGAGGATTAGCTGATCGACTACTCCACCGCAGTCAGCATAGCGAACGGCAACAGGCGCGTTGCCGTGAAATATGTGCCCCTCATGCTTCAGGGCACGACGCGAACCTGGCTCAACAGCCTCAAGCCGTATACCATCAACAGTTGGCTAGACTTCACCGAAGCCTTCATCCGCAACTTCACCAGCACCTACAAGCGGGCTTCCAAGCCCAGACAGCTCTCCTTGTGCGTACAAGGACCCACCGAGTCGACTCGCGACTACCTCACGTGTTGGGCCGAGCTCCGCAATTCTTGTGAGGGGGTGCACGAGGTTCAAGCCATAGAGTACTTCACCGCCGGGTGTCGAGAAGGCACCCTCCTCAAGGACAAGCTTCTCTGCGACGAGCCGACTACCCTCGACGAGCTACTAGTCATAGCGGACAAGTACGCCACCGCCGACTCCTCGATGAAAACCGAGCTCCGGGTGGACGCCTCCGGGAAGGTACTCAACCCGGCTCCCAAAACGCCAGCTGGCGACTCCAGCCGATGTCCATACCAGAACGACAACAAGCGCAAGGGCCCAATGCCGCCTCCAACCAGTAGGCAGGTGGCCACCGTCGAAGACGAACAACCTGAGGGGCGGCCCGCGCCCAAGAAGCCGAAGGGCGGCAGGCTGGCTTGTCAGCCGGCTTTCTCCTACGAGCAAACCCTCGATGCCCCTTGCAAGTTCCACAGCGGCGCGAATCCGTCCAACCATACAACCCGGAAATGCCACTGGCTCACTCGAATCACCAAAGGCGAAGGGCTGGTGCCACCTCCGCCAGCTGGACAGCCGCCTCCGGCTCCTCAACAGCCGGCCGCTCGACCAGCAGTCGGGGCCGTCCAAGACGAGCTCCCCAACGAGCATGCCGCCTACGTCGTCTTTACAAGCCAGCCTGAAGACCGGCGCAGCCGGTGCCGACAGCACCAAGAAGTCAACGCGGTCGCCTCCAACAACCCCGAGTACATGCACTGGTCAGAAAGGCCTATCAGCTGGAGCCGGGCCGACCACCCAGAGGTGATGCCGCCCCCAGGCTCTTATGCATTGGTTCTGGAAGCAACCCTAGCAACAGACAGGCTTGCTGCCCGATTCTCCCGCGTACTGATAGACGGCGGGAGCAGCATCAACATCCTGTACCGCGACACCATGGAAAAGCTAAACATCTAGACCAAACACCTCATGCCAAGCCGGATCGTGTTCCATGGCATTGTACTCGGCCTGTCCTGCTCACCAATCGGCAAGATCAAGATAGATGTTCTCTTTGGAGACAAGGATCATTTCCGCCGAGAAGCGACCTGGTTTGAAGTGGTGGCCCTTGAGAGCCCCTATCATGCACTGCTTGGCCGACCTGCTCTGGCCAAGTTCATGGTTGTACCCCACTACGCCTACCTCAAGATGAAGATGCCAAGTACCAAGGGCATCATCACCATAGCCGGCGATTACAAGAAATCCTCCGAGTGCACTGCAGCCAGCAGCCGGCTGGCCGAGTCCCTTGTGATCGCTGAAGAGAAGATATTGGACCGAGTCGTGGCCATGGCCGGCAAGCAGCCAGCCCTGTCCCCCAACCCCAAGGAATATGATGCCCAAGGTTCTTTCCAGCCGGCCAAGGAAGCGAAGAAGATACCTCTAGACCCAGAGCACCCAGAAAGGTTTGTCGTCATTGGGGCAAACCTGGACAGCAAATAGGAAGGCGAGCTCGTCGATTTCCTCCGTGAGAATCGGGACATCTTTGCATGGTCCCCCAAGGACATGCCGGGTGTTCCGAAGGAATTCGCCGAGCACAAGCTACATGTCCGAGCGGATGCAAAACCAGTCAAGCAACCCCTCCGCCGGCTGTCGGAGGAGAAGAGAAGGATTGTAGGAGAAGAGATAGCCCGGCTCCTGGCGGCCGGCTTCATAATGGAGGTGTTCTTTCCGGAGTGGCTTGCCAACCCGGTCCTCATGCTAAAGAAGAATAACAAGTGGCGCATGTGTATAGACTACACAAGCCTCAACAAAGCCTGCCCCAAAGATCCCTTCGCCCTGCCAAGGATTGATCAAGTGATAGACTCCACAGCTGGATGTGAGCTGCTGAGTTTCTTGGATGCCTACTCGGGCTACCACTAGATAAAGTTGGACCCAGCTGGCCGCCTGAAGACCGCCTTCATCACGCCATTCGGAGCTTTCTGTTACCTGACTATGACATTCGGCTTGAGAAATGCCGGTGCCACTTTTGAGCGTTGCATGCAAAAATGCCTCCTCAAGCAACTCGGCAGAAATGCCCATGTCTATGTAGAGATATCGTGGTGAAGACGGAGAAGCGCCGCACCTTGCTAGAAGACCTCAAGGAAACATTTGAGAACCTGCGCCGGTTTCAGATCAAACTCAACCCCGAGAAATGTGTGTTCGGAGTACCAGCCGGCCAGCTTCTAGGCTTCCTGGTCTCCGAACGCGGCATTGAATGCAACCCAGTAAAGACCAAAGCCATTGAGAGAATGGAGATTCCGACCAAGCTGTGAGACGTCCAGAAGTTTACCGGGTGCCTGGCCTCCCTGAACCACTTTATCAACCGGCTTGGAGAAAAGGCTCTCCCCCTCTACCGACTCATGAAGAAAACCACTCACTTCGAGTGGAACGACCAAGCCGACCAAGCTTTTCATGAGCTAAAGAAGATGGTGGACTTGGAGGAGCGGGAGTCTGATGACGCGGTGATGGACTTCGAGGAGGAGTCGGTTGACGCGGTGTTGGTGGCCTTGGAAAGATGATGCAATCCTTTCTCCATAGGATGATACGATGTTTGGCCTCTCCCAGTGTGTGCTCCTCGTCACCTCCAGGAATGTCAAGCTCTAGCCCCGAATATTGGTCCACCACTTCATCAACCTGGACGCGAGCATAGCCCGCTGGAATTGAGTTGCAATGGAAGGTTGCTCCGGGGGAATTTGTATAAGCAATGGTGTCCGCCACCTTCATGGATATGTTCTTCATTTTGAAGTGTAGCTCACAATTAGTGCTCTCCACGATGTCATCCACAGGGTATCTATCCAGCAGTTGTGCCTCGCCCGGGGCGGAACCCACGCTACTTCTTGGCATGGTAGACGGTGCTATCCAATGTTGGATCATCCGCTAGCTGTTGCCGCTGCTGAGACCCCCTTTCCTGGCTAAGTGAGTTGATCTGCTGCTGCTGCCACTGGAATTTGAGTGCCAACTCCGCGTGCGCTGATTCTAGGCCTTGAAGGCGTTCTACTTCCTGCTTCCTCTGCTCCTCCTCCAGCTTCCTCTTCTTCTCCTCCTCCATCTTCCTTCTCGCACGGCTTCTTTAGTCGGCGTTCCAGTCCGAAAAGCCCTCATACCACGGAACAACGCCTTTGCCTCATGTTCTTTCCGGGTGTTCAGGATTTCCCAGGGCGCGCGTAAGCTCGTCATTCTCTCTGTTGGGTGTGAACACCCCCGTTCGAGCCTCTTCTATTGCAACAAGTATCTTATCTTCGACTCCTTTAAGACTTGCCCTCTTCGAAACCTGGCTTGTCTTCGGGTCCAACGCCCCCCCATGCGCATAGAACCAAGTCCTGACCCTGGGGGGCCAGCTCTTAGTAACTGGACTGACCGCTGCATCTAGCATCTCTTGCTCAGACTTATCCCACTTAGGCATTGCCACCGTGTAGCCACCTGGCCACAGCTTATGCAACTGCTCCTTTTTTGCGGCATTGGCCTTGTTTACTCTTGACCATTCCTTAGATAATTCTGATTCCTTGAATTTCACGAAATTGGGCCAACGCTCTCTTTGCTTCTCCAGTGTTCCCTTGAATTCTGGAGTCTTCTTTCCTCCTGACGTACTTGGCCCAGATAGTTTTCTTATGGTTGTTGAATGCAACTGCCATCTTCCTAAGAGCAGCGCCCTTCACTTTCTGCACATCTGCATCTGTGAAATTATCTGATAGTGTGAAATGTTCCATGAGAGATTCCCAAAGCAGATCTTTTGCTCTGTGTCGACCCAAGTAAAATCTGGACGTTGCTTTGCTGCCTTTTTCCATTCTTGCATGGAGATCGGGATTTGGTCCTTCAGAAGAACTCCGTACTGACGAACGAACTTGTTCGCATTCTTCTTAGGCAAGATTGGTTCGCCATCAGTTTTGATGGCATCGATGTTGTACTTTATGCCCTGCTTCAACCTTTTGGCCGGGCCTCTCACTGTCCTGCTGTCAGATTTGCTCGATCCGGAGGGCTGAAAGAAGAAAGATTGATTGGTTAATATATCTTCAAATCATTAAAAACATGTGATGATCACCAGATGCCTACTTATATAAATATACCTCGCCGGTCTCTGTTATTTCAAGATCAACATTTTCTTCGTCATCATAATCATAGTTCTGGACTTCATCAATTCGGTCGTCACGATCGAATATCATATCATCACCCTCCCCGGTATTGTTCAGATATTGGGAGCTGTCATCTGCTTCATTCTGATCATCTGGCCGACCAGGGGAGCGTATGATCTCGAACAGGGTCTCTTCTCCTTCTCTGCCAGTATTGTCTGCCATAGCTTTTTTATTTAACTAATTCAGAAGAATAATAAAACAATTTAGTATTCAAATTACAATGCATGCATGCAATCAATAAGGAAAAACTGAATCATAGTACATAATATGCATCATCGAATATAATCTCGAATACATCGTCTCGAATATTATCGAATAATATATATATATATATAATCTCGAATACATAGTCTCGAATAATATATATAATCTCGGATACATCATCTCGAATATTATATATCGAATACATAGCTAGCTAATAAAGATCGAATACTACAGAAAAATCTAGTTCACTCACGGTTCCTGAGGCGCGGGCAGCACCCAAAGAGAAGGAACCATCACAGGATCATAGCTCGGGTGAGATCCGCGAAGAACCTGACGTCCATAGCAGCCATGTAGCAACGGACGTGATCGTCCTCCTCCCTGACAGGGCGACGTACCACCTCCGGCGGGACCGGCTCCCTCTACACCGAAAGTGGCCCACGCGAACGCCGCCAAAGGAGCTCAGGGTCGACGACGGGACCCGGGCTGGATTCCTCACCAAGCGGCACGCCCCTGAAGGTAGCACCTCCCAGTGCCAGCCCGACGGAGCCCAGTCCCGGAAATGGGTCCTCTGAAGCAGGACGTCGTCGCGAACGGGTCGACGGCGAGGATGCGGGCCGGGCATCGTCGAGAACAAATACTATATGCAAACATAACATTTTTTAAATGATTGGATTGTGATTTCTTATATAAAATTTAAAAAATGATATCGTTGCATATGTCAAAATTCTATATGCAAATTTTATATGCATCTATAACATCGATCATCGTCTAACAATTTGACATTAATCTAATTCATCTAGCTAAAACTAACATTTCTAACATTTCTATAACTAAAAAACAGAAAAAATTCTACATTTCTATAAAATTTTCTATAACTAAAAAACATAAAAATTACTAACATTTTTATAACTAACAATGTGTGTGTGTGTGTGTGTGTGTGTGGCCATATGGCGGGGCAGGAGCTCACCGATGAGGCGAGTCGACAGGGGCGGTGACGACAGGGATGGAGACGGGCGGCGATGGGCGGCCACGGGAACGGCGCGACTATGGGCGGCGACGGGGACGGGGGCGGCGACGGGGGCAGCGATGGGGGCGGCGACGTGGGGCGGCGGTGACGGGGCAGAGGAGAAGAATCAGAGGAAGAGATGAAAACTGACGAAATTCATAAGTGCTATATATATAGGAGGGGCCTTTAGTACCGGTTGGAGCCACCAACCAGTACTAAATGTCAAATTTGGCTAGCCAAGCGGCGGGAAAGGCAGGCCTTTAGTACCGGGTGGTGGCTCCAACCGGTACTAAAGATCCCCCCTTTAGTACAGGTTGGGGCCATGACCCGGTACTAAAGTGTGTGCGCTGTCACCCCGCGGTGCACAAAGTTTAATCCCACCTCGCTAGTCGAGGAGCCCCGGGACCTGTTTATAAGCCCCGGCGCGGGCACTGCATTGAGCTCCTCTCTAATGCAGGCCTTCTGGGCCTAATACTCCTACTCTGCCCTGTGGGGCCTATTGGCCTAGCGGGCCTGCATCCTAGCCCAACTACAGGTTGGGTTTCTAGTCGTATGCAGGCCGCTGTGGCCCAGTAGGTGGGATTTTTTTTAGTTTCTTTCTATTTTCTGCTTTATTTAAATTATTTTATTTATTTCTGAGTTGTTTTTTGCTGTATTTAGAATTTCTTTGTGAATATTTTTTGCTTTAGGTACAAAAAATTATAGACTTTCTGTCTGTGCCAGTAGTTTTCATATTTGAATAGTTTAAATTTGAATTATTTGAAATTTGTGTGAATCACTAGTTTGTGAATAAATTAACTTTAAAAATAGATTTTTCAGTGATTCTTTTTTATTATGTCTAATATTAGTGTGTTTTATCACTATATTCAATTTGGTAATACTTAGGTTATTTAAAAAATGAAATGCCTTTGTAACACATGAGTTTTCGTCCGGAACCCTGATACTTCGAAATAGATTGTCCGTTTTATACACGAAGTGCATCCAGTTTTTGTCGTAACCCTCTCTACCTTTTTGCACATGTTATGGGGGTGAAATGATGATACCATGCCAACTTTCAACCTTTTCAGAGTTCATTTGACGTGTTTTTCAATTTCAGGGTCATTTAGCTAAAAAAATCAGTAAATGCATGAAAAATAGCAAATGATGTCAGAAAGGGTTGAAAATTCATGACGTGTCCTTGAATGGTGCATACTAAATGCACAAAAAGCCTGGAGTTAAAATAAGTTTAAAAATGAAATGCCTTTGTAACATATGAGTTTTCGTCTGAAACTCTGATACTTCGAAAGAGATTGACCATTTTGTACATGAAGTGCATCCAATTTTTTCTGTAACCCTCTCAAATTTTTTGCACATGCTATGTGGGTGAACTGATGGTACCATGCCAACTTTCAACCTTTTCAAAGTTCATTTGTAGTGCTTTTCAATTTTAGGGTCATTTAGCTCAAAAAAATCAGTAAATGCATGAAAAATAGCATATGACATCAGAAAGGTACACGTTTGTCTGAAGCACAAAAGTACACGTTTCAAGTGCCAAAAAACATAAGCACCCTAACTATTACAAAGATTCCCTATGGTTTGTCCAAAGTGGGACTTTCCAGATATACAAGTCCGGAAACACTAGAGAAGAAAGTGATGACAGTGAAGCCGATCACATCTCAGAGTGGGATCTTTGGGCCGTGTGAAACTTTTTCTTCCGTGTGTCCTTTGCGCCGTAACCATGGAGAATCTTCATCATTTAACTGGATGCTCGGGTCAATATTCACTCTGAATGGAGCAATTTCATCAAACTTTTCATAATCTTCTGATATGTCTGTCTTGTCAG